>JANPWX010000358.1:622964-652152 GCA_024734555.1 Trochalopteron elliotii
GGGGGGGGGGCTGCTCCCAACATCCCACCGGCCGTCCCCGCCAGCGAGGGGTGAACCCCGCCCCGGTGACACCGTACCTGCACGTGGGGACACGGGGGACACCGGGGTCGGACACCCGCGGGCTCCGTCCCCGCCGCACCTCGGGAAGGGGCCGCTGCCACCGCCGCTCCGCGCGCAGCTCCTTCCTCCTCGTCCTCTTCCCCCGCCGCCTCTCCGGCCGCACAAAGAGCGGCAGCAAAGGCCCCGGGTTTGCCTCTAAAGGCAGCGGCTGGAAATTTAAGGTGTCCCGGAGCCATGTCTGCCCGCAGCGCTCCCCGCCGCATTCCCCGGATCGATGGTGGTTGCAGCGCCTCGCCTCGTGTGTCTCGGGCGGTCGGGCTGGCGGTGGGTGCGCTGGGGTTTGTCTGGGGTATGTACCTGCCTCCAGTTCTCCCTCCCTCCCCCCCACTCTTCGCTCCTGTGCTCTCCTCTCTGTGCTGTTTAGGAAGGCAAGGGTTAATCTTTAGCTTTTAATATTTATTATGCCGCTCTTTTAAAGTAAGAAACGTCTGGGTTAGGAGGTGTTGTCTGCTGCTGGGGAGGGATGCTTGTCGCTCACAGAGCAAAATGCTGCATGGACTGCCAGAATCGCAGAATGTTGTGAGTTGCAAGGGGCTCAGAAGGGCCATCAGTCCAGCTGCTGGCTCTGCCCAGGACAGCCCCAAGAATCACACCTTGTGCCTGAGAGTTGTCCAGACTCTTCGGGAACTCTGCCAGGCTCGGAGCTGTGACCACCAAAGTCACCAAAACTTGGTCTTGTGAGGAATGTTGCTCCCATGAGAGTCTGTGAATTACACAGTTGTGTGCAGCTTTAATCAGATCTTTATTAGAAAAGTTACCGTATTCTTGCACTGGGGATGTTTTCCATTAAATGAAATCATCTTGTTTGTTTCAAGAGTTGTTTGCAAACGGGGGATCTGTATGCTTACAGTCCTCAAGGCTGCAAAAAGTTCCTGGTAGGCTGTGGCCTCTTCATCCATCCCTGTGAAAGTAGGCAGGGGGTGCTAAACTTATTGCACTTATTGGTTAGATGAAGGAAGATGTTTCCCTTGTGGGGCAAGCTGCTTTTTATAATTTTCTGGAATAAATTAGAATGAAGTGTTAAAAAAGAATGAAGAAACAAAAAATCCCCCCCTTCATTGAAAAGCTTTTGTCTCCTATTTCTGTTGACAGGTTGTTTTCCAGACACTTTTTTTTTTAATTGCAAGTGCTTAGTGTCTTGCACTGAAAGACAACAGCTAGGAACTGAATTCATTGCTCATCCAAGACACGTTCTTGTAACTAGAGTTTGGATTTCTGCCCGAGCCTAGGCTTTGGAAGATTTGTTTTAAATAAGTGCCACACCTCCCAGAGAAAGAGGGAAAATGCAGTGAAGGGGAGTTGGGCTCCACATCTGAAGTTCTTGGGGAACTTAAACTTCAGTTCCTACAAATTATAGTCAGTAAATTGACTTAAAAGTTTAAGGAACAGATGTATTTGTTAATAAGTGCTGTCTTATTAACAGATAGAGCACAGTCTGTAGATTTACTTCTTTCCTCCATTTAGCAAAGTTGAACTTGGCAAATATCAGTCACTTGCATTCTTCTTTTCAGCTTAGCCTCATTAGGGCATGACCATCAGTATCAGGTTTTGTCAGTGATGCCGCTGAACTCTGTTCTTGTTGCTGTTACACAGGATTCTTGCTTTCTAAGAAACTACTACTAGACAGGTTTCTTTTAGTAATTCCTGAAAACTAGTTCTCTGAGAAAGATGAATTGTATTTTATCACAGCCGTTCCTGTTTAGGAGTCAGCGTCTCAGTTAGGCCTCTTATTAGTTTTGGAGTGTGGTGGATGTGAGTCAGAGTGGAAAAACGTTCTAAAATTAGACATGCATTGTTAAGAATTTTATTAAATGAATTGCATCAGTGTCTTTTTACATTACCATTTTAATGGGCAATTCTCTGATTCTCCGTATCATTAGTTGACTAAAAAAGGGCTGAAGAGGCAAGAAACTTTTCAGCATTTTTTTGTCTGTAAACGTGCTAAGAGGTAAATTGGCATGCTGGTAGGTGAACCACTCTGCTTAGAGACAGCATCTTTGTTCTCCTCCTACCTGTACTAACAGAACACCAGGATTGTGTTTTCTCCCAAGGAGAACAGGTGTATTATGGAGCTTCAGCTTCTTACTTCAGGACTGAAGCAGAGCCATTATTTGAAAAGCATCTTCTTTTTGAGTTCAATATGTTAATGGCTAAAATTATGACCCCACACTGAGCCGAGTACAAACAGATGTCTTCTGCTGAGCATGCTGCAAGATCAGGGCCCAGGTTGCCTTTTGGAAGTTGGCCTCTGTGCTCTGGGAACTATTACTGCTTTCATTACCTCTGTGTTAAATGAGGTTGGTAAGTGTGTTAGAGTCTTTTTTTAACAAAAACCTTACGCAGCATATCTGGAAAAGAAGTTAATTCTCTGGTTCACCTGGCACAGATTTAGTTTTAAATGTCAGAAGGTAGGATGAGGAGTCATCCCTTTGTAGTAGCAGGGAAATGAGTTGTGTGACATGTGTGCACCTGTCTTAACAGGTGAACAACAGCAGTGAGAGCTTTCTTTTTCTTTCGACTTGCACCATGTGGAAAACACGTTGTCTTGCACATCACAGGAATTTCTAATGTTCCTTTTTTTTTTTTTTTTTTTTAATTGTTACTTTTATTTTTGAATAAGACTGATCAGCAGAGAAAGTGATCCCGTTGCTGCGGGGTGGGAGCGGCCGGCAGTCTGTGGGAGAGGAGAACCATGTCTGTTCGGGAGTCCTTTAACCCCGAAAGTTACGAACTGGACAAGAGCTTCCGTCTGACCCGATTCACTGAACTCAAGGGCACAGGCTGCAAAGTGCCACAGGATGTCTTACAGAAGCTGCTCGAGTCTCTACAAGAAAACCATTTTCAGGAAGATGAACAGTTCTTGGGGGCAGTTATGCCCAGGTTGGGTAAGTAGTTGCTGCTCTGGACATTGGTGGTCCTTCTGCCGGGTTTGCTTAGTGACACGATCATGTTTGTGGTTTGTTTAACTAGTTTGAGAATTGTGTGTTGTATAATGCATGCACAGCATCCTGAAAGCTGAAGAATGAATCTCCTGCTGTCATTTGTTGGCATCTGGGATACAAGAATATTGTCTTAATTATTTAACATCCTGGAGTGCACTCAACTACAAAGGCAAAACACTCAGGAATGGCCACTGTCATGGGCACTTGGTTAGGTGTTAGTCTGCTCCTCTCTTTCCCCCCAGTAGATGCTGTGCAAACTGAAGTCCTGTCAGTTAATTTCTCAGTTAATTTCTAGACTTTTATGTTCATGCATTGCATTTGGATGACTCCCAGGTGAATTTCCCTTCTCCCTCCCCTCCCCTCTGTTCCTGGGTCACAGAAAGTGAGCAAGAGAACTTCCTTGCTTCAGCTGCCTGGGAGCAAATTGTTTCACAATTGTCATGATTCCTTTGAGTCCTTTCATTGTTCCCCACTCTAACTCTTTTGCTCACCTATAGAAGCTGCCTGGGAAAGGCTGCCTTTCCAAGACCTCTGTGTTCTTGCCAGCTTCACTTTCTCTTTGATATTTGCACAATGATGCAAGCAATAAGGGGAAACAACCTGCACAAGCCACCTACATGGGGAACAGGGCAAACGTAGGTATTTTGATACCAGCTACTGTACCTAATGTTGATATAGATAAATTAATGTAGATTATGTGTTTAATGACACTTTTAATTCTGTTTGTCTATTTACTCAGCCCTGCATATTCAATCTATTTGCAGTGCAGAATGGTTTTTTTTCCCCTCAATTTAGGAATATCAATGGAGCATTTACTCTGAAGTTATGTCATTATCAGTTTTGAGTTCAATAACCTTATTTAAAATTATATAAATATTGCTAATTGTCTATTAGTAAGCTAACAGGTTGTAACCCATTATTCTGGTAGAGATTGAATATAATGAGAGATTAGTAAGGCGCCCATGCTCTTGCTTAAACAATGGGGATCTTTGTATGAAATATCTAAGCAGCAATTGTGTGTGAAGCTGGGGTGGCACTATAATTTAATATTCCCTGATGGATGACACTTCCATCTTTTTTCATCCCCAAATTGCTATTTATATGTATTTTTCTAAATAAAGTAAGTTGTTCACAGCAACATTTCAATTTGGCAATTTTCTAAAATCAGCAGTAGTTTGGTTTAGATTTTTTTTCTCTTACAAACTTACAGGCTGTAAACAATAATGGAGCTTCTAGTAGACTTCCACAGCTATATGAAAAGGTATAGAAGTAGATTCATGCCATCAGTGTGTAACTGTGATACTATGTAAAAGAAAATCTGTTAGTAATAGAAGGTGAAGAGTTCAGGTCTCTCTTAAAATATGCTTTTGTGATGAGTTTCCCTTTAGCAAATGTGTCTTTGGATAGGTTTGGTGTGATTTGCCTTTGATGTCTTGTACTTAAAAGGTATAGACAGGTAACTCTACCACCTGTGCAGGCACCATGCTTTTGAAATGCAGTCAGGAGGGAAGCTGCCAGCAGCAGGCTCAAGCTCTCCCCTTTTTAGTTCTGCAAGGGATGTTACCCAGAGCAAATCTAAATACAACTGTAAGAAACTGCAAATCTGCTGTTTATTCTCAGAGCTGTTCCAGACCTGAAATCAGTCATGGCTCTGAACAGATTCGCTCACCCTTGGCCTGTCCAGCAGCGCTTTTGCTGAAATTGTGGAAAAAGGCACAAGTGAAGTTGGTCTTGCAGCATTATGGCACAAATAGGTGAACTGAGGGCAAAACAGCTCCTGCACCTGGGCCACTTCTCTGTACCTGCTTATGCTCCCTTCCTTGGAGGCACTGGACATCAGCCATAGCAGCCTGGGAGCTTCTGGGGAGGTTGAGCAACCCTACATTACTGCTTGGGAGCTTGTCAGCGTGTGTTCTCTTCCGAGGCAAGATCTCCTGGCTCTCTAGGTAGGAGAGGCAAGATCCTGTCTGCCTATATACCACTGCCTGGCAGACCTGTCCCCTCAATAAGACTCAAATGACAGCAACTTGCTCCATCCCTGTACAGGACACTGCCAAACACTGGCTTGTACCTCTTGCTGGGGTAGTGTGTTTTATTAATACACAGTGAAAGGTTCCTGTGACATCTGCTCCCTAAAAATGGGCTATTTTGAAAACTCTTGCCCTGTGGGGCATGCAGAGTAATTCCAGGCAGCTTGCTGGCAGCCCAGGAAAGAGGTTAGCTTCCTGCCATTGCTGCAGGGTACAAGGCTATCCATCCATAGGGGAGTGTGGCTCAGCTAGCATGTTGTGATTACCTCCCCCTTTGGTGTGGGCTCTTCCATTGCAGCAAATGCTGGGAAGTTCTAATATTGCATGTCCTGCTTGAAATATCCACTGTCAGGGAAAAGGTTGTGGTGCTCAGAGTTGTGGTTTTCTCCAGGGAGTTCTGTATCTGTCAGGTTCTGTTACCTGTCTATGCAGCCTTCCAGCCTTGCAAGGCGAGGTTAACGTGGTTCTAAAGGTCCAAGTGGCTGAATCATCTTTCACCAAGGGCCTGGGCTGTGACCTGGGGAGTTCTTGTTCCTTCTGAAGTGAGGGAATGTCCTTTATGAGATGCTGTGTCCATTCACTGTGTTTTTGTTTAGATTGGAGTGACAGGAAAACCTATTTACTTATGACAATATCAGTGTACTTAGTTCCTCTTAACTTTAAATGTACTTACATAAAAGCACAGATGTTCTTGATGTGCTTATGCTGCTGCAAAAGAATAAAGAACATTGTAGTTTATTTTTGCCTCCAGCCATTTGCACTTATGTTCAGTTCCAACCAGGAGTTTTCTTTCTTTGCTTGTTTTTTCTTCTTATTTGTGCTATGTGCTTTCTCTGATGAAGGAATTTGCCATGTCTGTTTAGGCAGTGTTAGGAGCTGTATTTCACAGACATGTTTTATAAACTCTTTTGTTAAGAGCAACAGATAATTCAAGGCACAGTTACCCACCTCACTCATGGATTTCTGTCTTTGCAGGAATTGGGATGGACACTTGTGTTATTCCATTAAGACACGGAGGTTTGTCATTAGTCCAGACGACAGATTATATTTATCCTATTGTGGATGACCCTTATATGATGGTAAGTTGGCTAAACTTGGTTCTTGAGTCTGTTGGTGATTTGGGCTTCTCACCAACCTGATGGCAGTTCTGACAGTTTCTTCTAGATGTGCAGTGCTAATTGTGTGATTAATTGCATTCAGAGTCTTTCCTAAGCAGACATTAAGAGGGAAAGGCATAATTTCATCCTAGAATCTGCCATGTTGGCCAGGAATTCTGCAGTGCTGCTTTCTGTGTATGTGAAAGTTGGGAGAACTGCCACCTTTAATTCATATTTCCCTTCATCTCTTGTTCTGTGGGATTTGATTTGAAGAGCCCAAAAGGGGAAAAAGGAGAAGTCTGTGAAGTAGCAGAGAGTAAACTCCACTTAGGAACAGAACCACATTGTAGTTGGCCTTTTCCGAGGTATTGAAATAACCAGGTAACCCATCAGAACTGGAAATACCTAATGTCAGTAGTTGACAATAGCACCTGGCAATTTCAGAGTGCTTTGTGGAACACCAGCTTTCCTGTGGGGCTACCTCCACTTGCACATGGACACATTGAAATGACAGGCTGGAAGGTGTGTGCACTTTGGCCTTGGCTCCTTCTGTGTTCCTGTCACATTTAGTCTGTCTCAGCAGAGATTCCTGCATGTGTGGCAGTGATCAGTATTGACTTGATCAGATCCTGGGAAAGACATGAGCTTTAAAAAAAGACTTTAATAAAGCTATAAGGAAATGTTAAATGAAAAGTGCTAGAATTTGTGTTTTTTGTGGTTTGGATGTGACTCCATTGCTTTTACTGCTGTTGGTGTGACTGAATGTTTTATGTGCTGCTGTCAGTTTGTTTGCTCTGTGAGACCTGTCTGCTAGATTTTGGACACAGTTTGAGATTGGGACCATCTTTTTTCTTTTTCTTTTAGCATGCTTGATCACGTATTGTGTGCATCTATAAGCCTAGCTCCTGTCATTTCTCTTCCAGGAGAGCTCTCTTTCTGCGAGCTGAGTAGCCAAAAATCTCAGGCTGGCCTCTGGGGTATGGAGTTGTTGAGCTCTCCTGAGAAATTTGATTCAAGTGGGTTGCTTTAATATCATGTGGGAGCTTGTCAGGGACCAGAGGAAATAAAAATGTTTTGGAGATCTGTGTTCAAGTTAATCATCTGAGAAACTCTCTTCTCACCTTGTAACAAAAACTTGAGGGACAGTGTTAAGGGCTGTGATGAAGGGGGAGGGTTGCTTTGTTTGGAGATACAAAGGGTTTGAAATGCCACAGGAGTAGATAGATGGGCCTGTGCCCACATGAGGTTTAGGTCGGTGTGGTAGGAGTGGAATGTAAGTTTGGCCTTAGTCCAGCTTCAGTGATTGCATCATAGTTACAGTCTGTGCTGTGATCCACATGCACCAGCAGCTGTAACCTTGTCCTATCTAACTCTCAAGTCCTTCACTTTTCATTCTTGAGGGCATTTATTTTAATCTGGTTGCTGGTCACTTCCTAATCTGTTTAGATATGTGTATTTCTTCCTAAGAGCCAATTGAGGATGGGAATTCTGTTTCGAGCCCTCTTGCTGATACCACGAGTGCTGATCCAGCAGGATTACTGCTCCTGAACCCTCTGCTCAGACCTGTCTCTTGAGGGCCAGAGTACCCCAAGGGACAGTGTAGATAACCTCTTATTTGTGTGGACCAACACTGGTTACAGGACAGTCAAATACAGTTTGCCATGGAGTTTATGAATGGTTATTACAAGCAAAGAAATTGTGAGTCTTAAGAATTTTGAGTTGCTGTCCAGGCTGTATAAAGGGGTGTGCTCTGGCCTCCTCTGCTCCAGACAGGCTATGGCTACCCTGCTTCTCCAGCTGCTCCTTGCCCTGGTTTCAGTCCAAGTGTCCCCTGACCCACACCTGATGTTACTCTGTTACCAGCATCACTCACCTGCAGTGCACACTCTCCTTGCCCTTCCCCTCTGCTCCTTATTCAGACACTTCTAGTCTGCTTTTGAGTGGGTGTTCCCTGATCTAGAGTCTATTTCTGTGCACAGGGTTTACCTGCAGCTCCTTATCTGATCTCTCTTCCTAATTGGAGAAGAGGAAGCAAAGAGGGAAAGCCAAAAGTAAAAATGAACTCCAGGCATGGTGCTGTGACAGAAGGGATTAGGAAACAGCTGAGGAAGGCAAAACTGCTTGTGGACTCAGCTGAACTTCTGATTTCTGCTTCAGAAAACAGCTTTCTCTCACTCTGGCACTGCCTATTTTAAAACTAAGTTCTGCAGTTACATGCAAAATCATTCTTCCTTCTTTTCCTCCTTCTCTTTCACTTTGGCTTTGTCCTTGAAAACACACAGTCCTTGTGCAAAATTATCCCTAGGATGTACACCTGTAAAATCCACACCAAGCATAGGATTTATTCAGCTTAAATGGTTCATTAGAAAAGTCACAAGCAATTGAAAAAAGGTTTTGTGATAAGTATCAATCCACTGGGACTAGTACTGGACACTGGTCTCTGTTGTAGCACTGTGGAGACCCTCTTTGAGTACAGGATCAGGGAGCTGGCTGGTTTGAGAGAGTACATCTTTCCCCTTCCCAGGAACCTTTTTGTTGCTGTTTTAAGAACCTTCACTCAGGACTGGAGATGGGTGTCTGATTCTTCATCCTTTGCCCTTACAAACAGTTCTTAGTGTTGCACACAGACCTTTGTGTTTCAGGGCACTGCACAAGCAGGCAGGTGGCCTGCAGGCCCTGGTCAGGCTGTGACCCCCTGTTTTTGAGCCCTGTTGGGTCTGCTGGTGTTCACAAAAGCCCTGTGTTGTTCCCTCTGCTCCTTCAGGCTTGGGAATTGCACTTCCCTGAATTTGTTTCCATAGTGGTTTTGGCAGTTGGCAAAAGCATTATTAGACTGACCTCTGACTATCAGAGGTGTTGTCCTTATGGTTTTAAAAACTTATCTGTCATTGCTAACAGGGCACAAACCAGCAGTTTGCTTGGTAAATACTGAAGATAATGGAGAATGGCTTGATAGTTCCACAAAAGGGAAATGGCAGGTACATAGTAATTTAGTAGCCAATAGTGCAGTACACAGCTCTTTTCTTAATAGTTTAAGATTTAAATGATTAAAATACATTCCAGTTCCAAATCTCAGGGATTCCCCTGATGCCGTCAAAAACTCTTGAATTTATGAAAAACTGTATTTTATTGATTTGTGATTTGGAGATGTTTCATGTCATCAGCAAGTGAGGTAACTGCCTGAAAATATTACCTTTTTTGCAAATTGTATCAAATAAGCATGTTGTTGCTTTTACCATGGTGGTGTTGCCTTTGAACATAATGAAAAGCACAGGCTTAAAATCATAAAGCCAGGTGTTGGTTACAGTTCTGCAGCTGTAAACCTAAAACAACTTTCATAGAATGCATGGAGTCTTCCAGAGCAACACAACAGAATTTGTCCTATATTTTAAAACATCTTGCTGTCCCTTAGGGCACACCCTGCATGAGGGAGTTCTGCATCTTCATCAGGAAACTTGATGTCTCATCTATGCTGGGTCCATACCTCAGAAACCCTGACTCAGATCCATTAATTTAGTAAAATTAGAGTAATTAACCTCGTGCAATCCAAGTGATGGCTTCTCAGTCCTGTCGGCTTCCTGACTTAAAGGAATCTTCAGCAGACAAACAGTTTTATCTCTTGTACAAGTTTTTGTTAGTGGAGATACTCACATACACACACAACAGTCAGTAAAATTCTTGATGCTGTAGCAAAATTCAGCCTGATCTTGTCACCTGGAACGTGACAGGTCACACACACAGAATCACGTTGGAAGAGACCTTCAAGATCATTGAGTCCAACCCGGCCCTCACACATCAGCTAAACCATGGCACTGAGTGCCACATCCAGTCTTTCTTTAAACACATCCAGGGATGGTAACTCCACCACCTCCCCAGGCAGACAATTCCAGTACTTCATCACCCTTTCTGTAAAAAAACTTTTTCCTAATATCCAACTTAGCTTTCCCTTGGCACAGCTTAAGACTGTGTCCTCTCGTTCTGTCAGCTGCTGCCTGGAGAGAGAGACCAACCCCCATCTGAACAGAGTCACCTTTCAGGGAGTTGTAGAGAGTGATAAGGTCACCTCTGAGTCTCCTTTTCTCCAGGCTAAATAACCCCAGCTCCCTCAGTTGTTCCTCACAGGGTTTGTGTTCCCAGCCCCTCACCAGCCTTGTTGCCTCCTCTGGACACATTCAAGCATCTCAATGTCCTTCCCAAACTGAGACACTCAGAACTGGACACAGCACTCAATGTCCTTCCTAAACTGAGGGGCCAGAACTGGACACAGCACTCAGTGTCCTTCCTAAACTGAGGGCCCAGAGCTGGACACAGCACTCAATGTCCTTCCTAAACTGAGGGGCCAGAACTGGACACAGCACTCAAGGTGAGGCCTCACCAGTGCCAAATACAGGGGAAGAATGACTTCCCTGCTCCTGCTGGCCACACCATTCCTGATCCAGGCCTGGAGCCACTGGCCTTCTTGGCTACCAGGGCACACTGCTGGCTCATGTCCAGCTGCTGTCACCAGTGTTCCCAGGTCCCTTTCTGCCTGGGCACTGTCCAGCCACACCATCCCAAGCCTGTAATATTGCAGGAGGTTATTGTGGCCAAAATGCAGGACTCAGCACTTGGACTGATTAAACATCATCCTGTTGGATTCTGCCCATCCATGCAATCATTCCAGGTGTCTGCAGAGTTCTCCTCCCTTCCAGCACATGCTCCCAGCTTAGTGTCATCTGCAGACTTACTAATGAAAGGCTCAGTGCCCTCATCCATGTTGTCAATAAAAATACTGAACAGAACTGGTCCCAGCACAGACCCCTGAGGGACACCACTGGTGACTGTCCCCAGCTGGATGCAGCACTGTTCACCACCACTCTCTGGGCCCAGCCATCCAGCCAGTTCCTAACCCAGCAAAGAGTGCTCCTGTCCAAGCCCCAGGCTGCCAGCTTTTCCAGGAGAATGCTGTGGGACACGGTGTCAAAGGCCTTGCTGAGGTCCACACAGGCAACATCCACAGCCTTTCCTGCATCCACCAGGCAGGTAAACACATCTCTCTCACTGTGGGAGTGCTGGGGGTACACAGCTTCCCTCAGTGGTGGCAAATCCAGTTCGTGGGAGCCCTGAGCTCCTTTATTCCCTGCACACAGTGTCATCCCCAGAGCAGAGGAAGCAGCCCAGTGTGGGTGTGTGCTGGCAGCGCAGCTGTATCCTCCAGGAAGAGGAGTTCTGTCCTAGAAACTGAGGAGTGCAGTCATGGCCTCCAGAGTAGTGCAGGGAACAAACATCTTTCTCATCAAGCATCTGTCTCCTAGGTATTCTGATGCAGAAGTTCAGCAATATGTGCTTTTTGGATTAACTTCCTAGCAGTTGTGAATTCCATGCTATGGCCATCTCCATCAGGATGTAGTTTTGTGCTGGAATGAAGTTAATAGGAATATACCATGTTAAGTAAACAGAGCTTGTTATCAAAGATGGACTGTTGATCTTAACTTCAGCCTCTCAAATTGGGCATCAAGTCTGAACTCTGGGATTCCTATGGAGTCTGTGAGAGAGTGTGTTGACCAAGACAGCTGGGATGAATTCTGTTCATCCCTGTAAAAGGAAGGATACCTGCACTTCTAGGTGGGCACATAGCACATAATGGATCCTACCATGTCTCTGGCTGGGTTTCTTAATGCTGTGGAGTAAAAAGCTGTGTCAGTGTACTCACACTGGAAGCTTTGCTCATGGAAGGTGTTTAAACATTCACCAGCAGTGCTGCAGATTTTTTTTTCTTGTCTTTCTTTGTTTTTCAGGGCCGAATAGCGTGTGCCAATGTCCTAAGTGACCTTTATGCCATGGGGGTCACAGAGTGCGACAACATGTTGATGCTCCTTGGAATCAGCAATAAGATGACAGATAGGGTAAGATTCTTGGCACTTCATCTTGAAGGAAGACTCAAACAGCTAAATGTGCTTATAATATATTTACCTTTAGTGTGTTTTCTCCTCACAGTTTGAAGCCGTTTAAAGAATGGCTTCGTTCATTGCCTCTTAAACATTCTGAGGTCGTGTGCCAAAAGTTCAGTTTTCTGTGGCATTGTAATCTGCTGCCTTCATCCCCACCTAAAGGGGGTACCTCCTTCTATCAAAGGCTAGCATTTGATTGCCAATTCATCTGTCAGTCTGGATAGATAATTATGGGTTGGTTTTGCTTTCTTTTCATCATTTTTATATTTATTTTTACTTTTTTTTTTTGTGAAGTGTTCAGCACATATGTTTGTTTTGCTATAGCAAAAAAGGGATGTTTATTCTTAAAAGGATACAAGTTAAAACTTTGATGGTTAATGGAGCCCAAATGCACCTTGATTAAATGTTGCCTTTTAGCACTGCACTGCTGTGGCTGTACCTGATTACAGCAGCAGGATAGTTGTTCTGAGTTTCCAGAACTCTGATTACTCTCATGAGACCTTCTGAAAAATGTTTCTTCAGTGTAAGACTGTCTTTGCACCTCTTCTACACAGAGCTGTAAAACCATAACTCTATGGGATAACATGCAGTTTTCAGGAGGCCAGACTCTTCCTAAGGGTTGCTTTTCTGTCATGTACTATTTGCCATGAGGGCATTTGGTTGGAGTGGTTAAAGCCTTGGACCAGTCTTGCAATGATTAGCACTGCTGTGTATGGAACTCTGACTTCTGTTTTGATCTCTAGGAAAGAGACAAAGTGATGCCTCTAATTATCCAGGGTTTCAAAGATGCAGCAGAAGAGGCAGGAACATCTGTTACTGGTGGCCAAACAGTGTTAAATCCCTGGATTGTTTTAGGAGGAGTGGCCACGACAGTCTGTCAGCCTAATGAATTTATAATGTAAGTTAAATCACTAAACAATCAAAGGCACTGGTCTGAGGGATACCGTAAAAATCCTTTAAGCACCGTGTTGTGATTTTGTGGTGTGTCTCCTGATGAATAAAGCAGTACCTTCTCCTGCTTGTGTTTGTCCTTAGCACTCACCAGATGCCACATCTCTTTGTACATATTTGCTTTTTTTAAACAGGATGTCCTTTTACTTCTCCCCACCCCCCAGTCCTTTTTGATCCTATTCTCCTTTTGACAGGAGAATTAAGCTTCTAATCTTTAAAGGTAATGGAGACTGTTTTGAGCATAAATTTCTGCCACATTTATACATACATTTCTAAACCATGTCCCAATTACCCTGTTGATGGCTGTAGAGAACTACAGAACTGCTGTCTTTAGAGTATTCTGTCCATTTAACAGTAGCTGATTTTGAATGTCCCACTGTAGCATGTTACTCTATACAAATGAACTTGTGCATGATCCTAATGCTGGATATCTTATGCCCTGGGTAAAAAAGGTAAATTTTTTCTCTTATCCTCTCTTACATCCCCCAAAAATTAAAAGAAGATATGTAACTGGGTGTGTGTCTGACTGCAGGCATTGTTTTCTCCAAGAAAGAAGGATTAGCACTTTTTAAGCAAGTTTGCAACATTTTCCTCAATTATATTGGCAATGAATCCCAAAGGGTAATTCTGCAATTAGTCAGTTTTTTAACTGTTCAATAGGATGTGTGGGTCTGTGAAAATGTAATTATCAGCACTTATTCCTAATAATGTGTTTGAATCTTGCTATGTGGTTAATGTATGAATTCTTTGTTTCCAGGCCAGACAATGCAGTGCCAGGAGATGTGCTTGTATTAACTAAACCCTTGGGAACACAAGTGGCTGTAGCTGTCCACCAGTGGCTAGATATTGTGAGTACACTGCAGAAAAAGAAATAGGGAAAAGGGGTGTGAGTTAAAGATGACCTTCCTCATTCCCTCAACATGACAAAGTTCAGCTCAGATGGGAGTAATCTGTCACCTCTCTCTCCTTTTTCCTTGATATGCTCCAGCCTTCCCTACTTGTGTGCAAAGTTCCTTTGGAATCAAGGCAATTTACAATTTTGTGTTTAGTGATCCCATCTTAATTGCACCTAATTCTTAGTTATTTCTCAGGCATTGCTGTAATAACCAAAATTGTTTACTAACAGAACAACAGACTATCACCCTGGGCAACATTCTGCCCTACTCCACCTGCCAAAGCAATTGGCAACACTTATTGATGGCAGTTAGGCCAAGAATGCTCTCTCTGTGTTCTTGGGCTTTCTGCTTGTGTACATGGAAGTTTATCAGCGTTTCACATGTATTGCCCTGTGCATTCAGTAAGAATATTTCTAGCAGCATTATGGGTGTAGACATACTTCCATCTGTTACTTCAGGCAAAAATGTAACTACTGAACTGAAAAGTAACTGCAAAATTGGCATCTGCTTATGTTGTCTGGCTCCCAGTATGTGTCTTCTGAATTATAACTGCTCAGTTTACACTCTAAAAAGATGCATCTTCTCTACTTTTGGGACTCCTGAGCCAATAGACTGGCAGAGGAGTGAGCTGGAATCTACTTTGGTTTGGCTGTTGGCCACTGCATTGTCAGATGAATTCTAATTAACAGAGCTAGTGTTAGCAAAGTGGGAGAGAACCAGCTTGAACCTTCATTGGAGTCTGAAGTGTGAGCAAAAAGGGAAAAATATTTTTCTCCTTTTTCATAGGGTCTGGCCTAGCAATTTTGACCTCTTCAGAATCCTGTGTTTTCCACAGATACAAGGATCAGGGCCTCAAATAATCTTTATATGAAAGTATAGTGAAACAACAAGACCCCAGTTCCATAGTATGTTTTCTGGCCATAATCTTAATTCTTAACATATCTTCTTCTTGTGCTGACGAGCAGACTTGCAAATTAAGGCTATTCTGAATTTCCCCATATTTCAAATACTACTAATTTCCTCAGCTGTCAAACAGAAAAACCTTCTGGTGTGAAGAATGAGGACAGCCAGGAAATCAATACTGCTATTATGTGTAAACAGAATATATCTTTGATTGTGGTAGGAAAATTTCTGAGTAGCTGTGCTACCTTTTCTTTAGCTTTGTTTTGTGAAAGCACAGGGAAAGTGAAACTAGAATTAATTACTCATCACAAATCCACCTGTAAATCAATTTTGGTGGGGAATTGGACTTCATATTAAAAAGTGTGTGGGAGAAGCTATAGTATAGCAAGTTTATGCATAGGCAAGAAAAGAAAACTGGAGTGTAGAGATATGGATGCTTAAAGGCATGAAAGGGAGTGCTATTATGTGCCCCTTCAGAGAGGGTTTTCTAGCTCTTTGCTGTTGTCTACAGACCCTTCCTATTTGGAAATCCAATCTTGCTTTTATAACCTGTTTGGGAGATTTTGCAAACTTTTCTGCCCTATTTCCCTGTTGACTAACCCCAGTATCTTGATTTCTGTAGAGGAGAGGAATTTGCCTCCAATTCATATCTTACCTATGTTTGTGGCTCTTCTACCTTCTACAGCCACATCTTATTTTTTGACTTGGTCTCCCATTTGTGTAAACAAAAATGCTTTTCTTTAATTGGTAGATCCAGTTCAACTTAATATCAGACACTCTGATCCCACTGCCATCATTCCTTGCTCTTTAACAATTTATTTATTTTGGCTGACCAGTCTTTCCCCCTTTTGCCATTTCTGGATTCTTTCTCACACCCCTTGAAGTCAGCACTCATTTGTTGAGATAAAATCCTTCCCCACTGTAGCATCACCTACCATTTCTTAGTTGTTCCTGCACTTTTTCTTAAGTAAGACATTTGTTCTATACATTTACTCAATGGAATGGCAGTGTAGGTATTGTAGCTTCAAAAATCCCATGTTTTCTGACTTTCAGTTCCATGTAATTTTATTTTCATTTAAAAAAAAGAAAAAAGTTAATCAAAAAAAAGAAAGAAAAAAGTGTAATCAGTTTGGCGTTTAAAAATAAAAATTAGTGTGGCTTGTAAAAATAAAATAGTTGCTTTGTTTCATTCTGGATCTGGAATCACTTCAGCTTCGAATGAAACAATTACCCTTTATAAAGGTACTGTTTCCTAAATTGTTGTGAAACCCTTCTGGAACAAAGAGCATTTATGGGAATATGATGAAGAGATGAGACCATACCAGACACTGGAGAATGTGTGGAAGATGCTGGTATTAAATTGTAAAGGAGGCTTATGAAACTGCCTTAATCCTGAACTAGGGTGATTATATCCTGCTTTAGCATACATTCCTCTGACCAGGACTGGTGGATATCAGTGGTCTTTCCTGATCAAAGTGTCCAGGTGTGAAATCAAGAACAGCCTCTTAAAAACCCAAGAAGCCAGAAATTACAAATCTCAACATCCAACAACAAAGTTCTTTTAATTTGGCCGTGGGAGTTCAATCCACAGGGTTGCCTTGAAGGAGTTCTTTCCCTAGGGTAGGTTATTCCACTCCACTCAGCTGCTGAAAGTAGGATTTGAGGTGCTTAGTGCCTAATAGATCTTTAAATGAGCTTTGTTGGGGTACAGCAGACTAAGGCACAAACCTCTGACTGGAACATTTTGCCCCTCTTTAACTGTTAAAAAAAAAAAATACTACATTTTGTATCAAGGGTTTGGGTGTTTTTTTTAAGTGGTCAGGGTGTGCTTTAAAATGTACAGCTGAAAATCTAAAAGAAACATCTTCATTTCATCCATTAGCCAGAAAAGTGGAATAAAATCAAACTGGTGGTAACACAGGAAGATGTAGAACTAGCATACCAGGAGGCAATGATGAATATGGCCCGGCTGAACAGGACAGGTAAGAAGAGACGTGTGTGTTGGAGGGGAGGGATTGTGAGTCTTTTCAATTCCATATCAATTTCATTTCGCTGCCTTGGGGAATTGTGACACAGCCACTTGGTCCCTTTCTTTCTGCTCCACTCTCTGCTGTTCAGTGTTAGTGAAACCAGCAAATTAAAATCAAACGCCGTCTTGTAATTATACAGCAAAAACACAAAGCTGCTGGATATGATTATGACTCATGTGAGTGCTGCAATTCACATCCCAGTGAGTTAAAGGATGTTCTAAAGGGAAAAATACTGGATTTGTTCCTTATTTTCTTCCAGAGAGAAGGCCTGGCTGTAATAAGGTTAAAAGAATTTGAAATAGAATTTCAAAAAAAGGAAAGGCTCTAAACTTATGTAAGCTTCCATTTAAATTTTGATTTCTAAATTTTTTTTAAAATTCGGTCTTGTACTGTGCTTTCCACAGTGTGGAGTATGTATGTGGAATATGATTTTTTTTTGTTTGTTTGTCTTTTTCCTGTTCCTATAGTGGGGTTTTTGTTTTGATTTTTTTTTTTAATTTTGATAAAGGAAAGGTTCTGCTTTTACCCTAGAAGTCTTAATCGAGGATTTCCCTTCTTTGTTCAAAGTATCTTTTGGCAGAGTGGATAATTGAATTGTTCCTTACTTACTTCTCAGTTGAAGGAACAGGAATAGTTAAATATCTCTTTTCCCGTTTATTCAGTTTTCATTTCCTATGTCATCCCCCTGGTTTTTCATTCTTTGTCAAAGCCTCCCAGGAAAGATAAATGACCAGCATTGTCTTGTGGAAAAGAGCTCCGTCCTGCCCGTGTACTGGGGAAGCTCCCAAAGAAAGTTAAAGCGTTCTTGGTTTTGTTTTTCTCTACTCTTGTCTGACACCTTTAACAACACTTAAATACTCTTAACTGGTGCTATTGTCCTGCATGCAGAGGTGCCCTTTTCCCACCCAGGAGCTGCAAATGTGCAGGAATTTCATGAATGTTTAGGTGGGGAGGCTTCGGCCCTTCCCCCACAGCCGCAGGCTTTGTTCTTCAGCTCTTAAACTTTGACTGTCCGCATCTCAAGTTCTGATATGTCACCATTGCAGGGCGGCAGGGGAAGAGCTGTGAGAGGACTGAGCTGTGTCTAGTCCCTGCCCTTCGTGGGGCAAAGCTGAGCTCAGAACCTCCCTGGCCCTCAGCTTTGGGAAGTTTGGATCTGAAGCAAACCCCTTTTTCTTAGACTGCCGATATAAATGAGTAGCACATGTCTAACAGGCCATGCTCATAAATGCAACTTCCATGACGGATTTTCAGCATGATTTAATATCTTAAATACAAATTGAATTTTTTAAGTGTTACGTGCTCTATTGGTGAATTCCAGTTCTCTTCAAGCACGGTTTTGTTTATTTTATTAATTTAACCCAACCTGGTTTGCATTAAAGGTATGCAACTTCATTAGGACTGTGCACAATATTGTTAAAGCACTTTCCTGATAATTTGGTATATTCTGATTTGGTGTTTTTTCCCCCTTCCCTCTCTTGTAGCTGCTGGACTCATGCACACTTTCAATGCACATGCAGCTACAGACATCACAGGATTTGGGATCCTGGGGCATGCACAGAACCTGGCCAAGCAGCAGAGGAACGAGGTGTCCTTTGTTATTCACAACCTCCCTGTCCTGGCTAAGATGGCTGCAGTCAGCAAGGCCTGTGGAAACATGTTTGGCCTCATGCACGGGACTTGTCCAGAGACTTCAGGTACGTGCCAGCTGTGCCACCCTCTTCTTTCCCTACACCTGCACCTCACAATTCCAGTTCAAACACACAAAAATTGCATGCTGTGCCTTCAGAGTCACAGTTGGTTTGGCACTTGGCCAGGCTAATGAGCAGCAGCCACACAGCTGTTCACCACTGACTCCTTCAGCCTGACTTCCAAACCACCATCCTGTCCTCAGTGTCTTCTGCTCCCTTATGGAACACTGTTACAGAAACCCTGTAACCCTCCAGTTTGCAATTAGAAGTTAGTGATGATTCTGAATTCTTTTGAAACTTGTTTTTCTGTGTTAACTCCAGAACAGTGAATATCTGGAAATTTCACCACATCTGGCACCATTTTCTCAAAAGCAAAGCCACTGGCAGTAGTTTTGCATGACAAATGATGGTGTTTGGTTTGTTACTATAAAATTGAGTGTTGGGTGGGCCAGTGTTGGCAGCTGAGGCCTTCTCTGTCCACAGCATTCAGACATCCAAGAATACAGCTTACAGCTTTTCTCCCTTACTTCTATGAAATCCGACTTTAGGGATTGTGACTAGCAGTCACAATCAAAAAATAAATGTTGCCCTCTGGCCCATTTATTACTTGAGTTCAATAAAGCTGCCACTTGCAGTGACAGTGAGGACAACAGACCATACTGAAAACTGTCTATGGACAAAAACATTTAGAGTCATCAGGTGATGAGAACTTCTGACGGTTTTTAAGTTGCTTTATTAAGAGTAGGCTCTTCTCTGATGAGTATGATCACTGTTGTCTGCTGGATATCTTTCTACTTCACTTTCCCCTTGAACCTTCTGTCCTGTTTCATTTTTTTTTTTCTAATTTAGTCTGACTCTTCTTTCTCTTTGGGAAATGGAGAGGTGTAGCAACAAATCTGTCTTTTTCTCTTGTCTCATTTCCCTGCAATCTTCTGGCTCTCCAGAAGTATTATCCACATTTTCTGCAGTTCACAACAGAGGGGGCCCCTTGAAGCAAAAAAAGTCTGAAGATCTGGAAAAAAGTATCACAGTGAGAGCCATAAACTTTCCCCTAGTGAATACATAACTTACCCTGATCTGCTGAGTTGTTCCTTGGCCATCTGTGCTTGAGCAGACACTGTCCTGCAGAGACTGTGTGGCTCAGATGATGTGTAACAGGATATGGGACGTGAACCCTTTCCAAATCCAGAGTCAGTCAGAAGGGAGCAGAAATATCTGGTGGCAGCTTGGCAAGCTGTGTCAGTAAGGTTGGTAGCACCAATCAGATTCCTCCTACCCAGGAGCCCACATAGCTGGAGGGCCAGTAGCATTTATTATTTGGAAAAAGTCCAAAAAATAGCATGACACAGAGCTGGAGCTGCAGGGTTCTCTTCCAGGTGAGTGGCTGTAGTAGAGGTTTGGATAGCAGTTGGTGTGGGAATGGTTTAACTGCAAACTGAGTGCTTGTGTCTTCAGAGCTGCCCATCCTGCACCTTGGGGATACCCAATTCTCTTGTCACTGAAGGAATGTAGAACAGTGCAGATGGATGCACTGCTGGGAATTGGGAAATGCTTGACTTCAGAACTTCTTCTGGGAGTGAGAGCAAGAGGTCTCTTTGAAATGCTGAGCTGCTTGTGTTGGGCAGAGATGGATGATGCTGGGAAAAACAGCCAGACAGATCTGCTTGGTGGTGAGCCGTGGGTGCCTCAAAACATGTGTGTCTGATTTGATCACAGCACCACGTTTGTCACATTAGAGGTGGCCACAGGGACTTGTCACAGGGACTTGTCACAGGGCAGTGTCTGCCAGATACCCAGAAGATCCAGAGCCACGTGGACACACTGGCCAGGCTCTGGAAGATGAATAACCACCCACAGGCTTTGGGCTTGCACTGCAGGGCCTGGCCTGTGTCAGCAGTGCGAGCTGGGCAGGCTGTGCTGGCATGGCTCCTTAGCATTCAGACCAGGCTGTTGGCACACCTCCTGTCCTGCCCTTGATTTGTGTGAAGGCCAAGGCCTGCCCTGCTGTGCTGATACCCAGCTGTGGGGAGGCCTGCTGGGCTGCTCTAGGCTCTGCTTACTCTAACACAGACACTTCTTCTCTATTGGCTTAAACTTCTGGACACACTCTGTCTGTAGCTTCATCTGGGAGCAGATGTTTTTCAGCAGAGTGGGCAGGCAATAAGAAATTTACTGGAAAACTATTTGAATGGATTTTAAGGTTATTGTGTTGGGGGTTTTTTTCCCTATGTGCATTTGCTGGGCACCTGTTGAAAAAAGCCAGTGTTGAAAAGATGTATTATGTCATCTCTTCCATCCTTCAGGCACTCTTGCTAATGGTGTAGAGTCCTAAAATTGCACTTTTGTATGATTCTGCACTCTCTTTTAGGGAACTCCATGGTAATGGTTAAAGTTGCAGTCAGGCATTTGATTTCAAAAGAATGAGTTGTTTGTTAAGAGTGGCTACTTGCAGAGATAAGTCACAGAGTTACTCTGTTTGGGGCATTCATACATGTGTGTATTTTTCAGTCCTAATAACTTTTGGATGGTGTCAGATGACTCAGTGTGGTAGAGGTATCTCAACAACTTGGTATTTGTGAGGATTTGGTGGAAACAGGCAGATGGATGGAAAAGAAGGGCTGTGTCAGTGCCTGACAAGAGGCAAGGCTAATGATGTCATCCTGTGATAAGTCATTGCAGGAGAAAGCCATTAGCAGGAGCAAGGACTTGGTTTTGATTCATGAACTATTTGTATCTCTGCTCTTAATTACAGAGCTTTGTCTGGCCTGCTTTTGAAGTGTTCTGTGCCTGCTTTCCTGCTTGAAATACTACATGTTAAAAGCAGCAATGTTCAAAGCCTCTTACAAAAAAAAAGAACCCTTTCTTCTTACTAAGATAAGCCAGGACAGGCACCAAATATCTGCATCCTTTCAATCCCCAAAAAGTGAAGCAGCTGGGAATGACAAGAACACAGACTAGCCTAAAAAACCATATTGGGGAACCTTAAGGACTTAAAAAAAGGGTTAAAGAGACTGGTCACTGTAGCAGAGAAATAACTATAATCCCTGCATACAGGAAGCCTGCTGCTGGTTGAGAGTAGCCCATAGCCTTTGTAAGCATTATTGATCAGACTGGGATGTAGCCAGCAGGTGGGAAGTGGTTTTTTTTCACCAGAAACTGGGAGTTTGTACATGTTTTTGGTCTTGCCAGAGAATGATAAGGGGTATGTGTACAAGTGATAGAAAATTGCAGGAAGAGTCTGTGTGAAAAAAATTGAGTGAATATTACTTTTCTGCTTTTTCTTGTTTCCTTTTTTACCATACTTGCACACTTCCCTTCTGGCTAGTTAGCACCTTCTCTGCACTGCCACTTGCAGACCTCTCCCCTGACTTGCATGCACCATGACATGAGAGAACTTCAGCTGGATTTAGAGCCTTCCATGGGAATGTCACATAATTCCTTTGCAATTGATTTGTCTGTTACATCTGGAGTAATTATAGGCACTGTCATTCAAGCTTAGGGGTTTTTTGTTGCTGTGTTTGATGAAAATACTGGGATGTTATTTTGAAATGTCAGAGAGGTTGGCACTTTTTGGGCGACACACTTTTCTTCATACAGAATCTAAAAAAATCACTTTTGCACTTCCACTTACCCTTTTAGTGAACTCCTCATGTCGAGTAGCTGCTTCTTCATGGCCCTAAATGAAAAGTATCTTTAGTCACCACTGAGGGAACTGTGCTTGGAAGAGCAAACATCAAGGTGCTGCCCAGGGTGCTGAGGAGTTGTCGGTGGAGGAGGAGGAGGTGGCACCGAGCCCAGGGTGACCTGCTCAGCCGGTGGCCCTTTGCCCCAGGGCTGGCTCAGAGCTGGTGGCAGAACTTGTGAGGATGAAAATGCTTTGGGTCAAAGAGTGAGTGAGGCTCAGCATGTGCTCAGATTCCAGGGTGTGTGAATCTACTCTCTCCCTGTGTTCCCCAAACATTTTCAATTCACTTGCCAACCTACCTTTTTCAGTGCTTTGGGATTCTAAGAATGGAAGTGCTTTTAGGTTTAATTGTGGAATGGTGAGCTTGCTCACACATTACTGTGCTGCTTCTGAAAGCCTTCATTAGTAAATGAAGTAATGAATTTCAATTGTGTCTGAGAAAAAAAAACTTACAGGAAAGGCTAAAAAGGTTAGAAAATTGTCAGACAAAGGGGTCACAAGGGCTGTCACAGGGAGCACTGGATCAAGCCTGTGTTTCATGTTCTGCCTCTTGCATTCTCAGCAGGGCAGTGGTCCCTTCTTTGATGAATGATTTCATTGCAGGCAAGGGGATTACTCACAGAATCAGCTGCCACCAATATGTGGTTACAGGTATCTGCATATGACCTTTATCCAGAATGTTTCTGTGTAGAGGCACTCTGCAGTCCTCTGAGGAAGGTTACAGTGCTGGTGTTGTTTCAGTATGTCATTTGTTGGCATCAGTACCATGTCCTTTTGCCAACATCTTTTGTGTGTATTTGGCTTCCTTTATATGAAACTAAACATTGCATTCAGGCACAGACATCTCGCTGTAGAGCAAAACTCAGACTTCCACAGTGTCTTTCCTTGGAGCCTTTGGAGTTCAGCAGACTCCAGTGAAGTCACCAAGCACTTGTCCAAGTACGGGTCTGGCAGCCCAGGACAGAAATACTTTGCAATCAGATGTTCTGATGCTCTGCTGTCTCTCTTTGCAGGAGGCCTCCTCATCTGCTTACCCCGGGAGCAGGCAGCGCGTTTCTGCGCCGAGATCAAGTCCCCGAAATACGGCGAAGGCCACCAGGCCTGGATCATCGGCATCGTGGAGAAGGGCAACCGCACGGCCAGGATCATCGACAAGCCCCGGATCATTGAAGTGGCACCACAGGTGGCCACTCAGAACGTCAACCCCACGCCCGGTGCCACCTCTTAATAGAGATGAAAATAGCTGTTTGTTTTTGAATAGATCTATTCCCTTATCATCCTACAATTTAAAGAACTGTAAAAAGAAAAGAAAACTTGTTGTGTCTGCACATCTGGTGGCCTTAGGTCAGTTTATGAGTGGATACAAATAATAAAATCCATTGCCTTTTTTTCCTGTTACATTAACTGAAGATGCACCTAATCTTGAGGCAGCTTCTGAGTTGAGAATTATATTGTTATCCAATACTGTTGATTCATTTTGAATCTTTAGACACTTATCTCTTGCCGCATAGGCTCTTTTTAAAGGTGCTTTCACGTAGCACAGACATTACCAGTAGTAGTGTCAAATAGCAGTTTGTGTCCTTTCATTATGTGTATATTTATCATGAATCTAATTTTGATGCCTTGAGTGATATTCCAGAAAGGCAATAAATTGACAAGCGACACAGTGGGTTACCCAGTAGTAAGAGGTTGCATGATTGCATTCAATCTTTGATTTTTTAAAAATTTTATTTTATTTTCTAAATTTTTTTTGTAAGATTTAGTCTTACCAAGAGCATCTACGACCCTGGACATTGCTTGGTAGTGCACTCAGTTTAAACAGCAAGTGCTGACTTTTTGCATGGAAAGCGCTTCGGAGTCGAAGGAGTCATTTTAAATTTCATTATTTGTAGACCTGACAATATTTACTGTATTATCAATGATTGTTTTCTTTATTGATAGTAAGGACAAATAAATTTTTTTTTTTTTTTGCAACGTGATTGGATGTGCTATAGTGCAACAAAGGTTTTGCAGACCAAAAGGAGGTTACTGTATAATATTCATTTACAATTCACTATATAAATAACTACACAAATAATTTTTAAATATAATCAAACTAAAATAAACCTCTGTTCTGTGGATGGTAGTGTTTAATACATTTTATATTTTGTATAGTGATTACAAGCCTTTTTTGTTTCTTTTAAAATCAGCAGCTGTTTAGTATAATTCTTAGTATTATTTTGTTTGCTCAAATACAATTTTCTGCACGCTTTTGTGATCTGTGTTTAAAACCAACATTGCCAACAATGCAGCTTGAACTTAAGCTTGTTATTCAAAATAAATATTTAATTTTTTTTATTGCTCTTGTATAAGTGCATGAACTTTTTTGATTCCTAGCTGAATTATTCACTGAAAATTGTTCACTGAAAGAGGAAAAATCCTAAATTTTAAAAATTTTATTGCATGTGTGATTATACTGATAATTGTGATCACTCCTTGAATCAGTTCTCCAAGCTGTGATGGCCAGTGGTAACCCCGAGTAAAGCTGACGGCAAGTAGATTATCTCCCCAAGTATATTACCCACTTGATTTTGTTTATTTTACTTACCAGCACCAAGTCTGCAACATTTTGAATTGTTTCCCCTGCAAGTGCTCCTGTGCCTGCTGTCAGCAAGAGGAGGGCTCGTGGAATGGATGCTGGAGTCCCTCTTTTCCCAGCCAGCACGGGGAGCTGCCCCTTGCAGCAGCCTCACCGCTGCCCCCAGCTCTGCCCAGACACTCCCTGCTGTCCTGAACTGCACTGAACCCGCTCGTGAAGCTTCTCCCAGCTTCTGCAATTTGCTCCTTGATATTCAGACCAGCAAGAAGAAAATCTTGGATAATTGTTACTGCAGCAAGAATTACAAAGGCTTCCATCTATAAAAAATGAGTTACTGATCAAGTCTTGTGCATCACGCAAGGTTTAAATTTCCAGTCTTCCTCATAATGACATCTCTTGAAAAAACTTGGGTCATCTTTTTTCTACTCAGTAGTGTTTTCAACAGACACCTTTTGCAAACTAGAATGGTTTTTTTTTTTAATTCCCCCCTTGTGAGTAGCTTAAACCACACAGTCCCTCACACTCCTTTTCCTGGAAAAGAAGTCTGAGTGTTGTGGGTTCACCACAAAACCTCAAAGCAGTAACCAAGTTTTTGACTTTGCTTTGAGAAAAAAACCCCAAATACTGGTAGGTTTTTCACAGCAGTTCTGAAAATAAAGTATCAAAAACCAGTTGTGCAAAAAATACTGATTTAATGCTTTTTTGTTTTTCCCTTGCTGTTTTGTGATGTTTGTTCTGTTCATTTTCTCTATGGTCGTGGGCAAGACTGTATCTATATAGGTTATTTTAGTTTTTAAAAAGCCTAAGTAGCTCAATTGAGCACAGAACAGTTGAGTTCTTCTGCATGGGAGTGCTTGTTAGGAATGTCTGTTGTAGTTAAAACTGGCACTGGATGTGTGTCAGTTCCCTTCCGGCAGAAGAAGGTCCTTGTCGGTTTTTTCACTTGTGATAATGGGTTCATCAGCCAGGTGTGAAAACAACATTTGTCCTTCCCTAGACGTGCCCTGAACGGCAGAAGGTTCATCTCCCAGGGACGGTGTCTGAAGGAGGCTGCTTATCTCTGGACTTTCGGAGGAAGATTTCAGCTACAAGGAGAAAAACCCCTCGGGTGAGACGATTTAAAAGCTTCTCCCAGTGCTTCCTGATGGCTGGAATTTACATCCCAAAGTGCTTCCTGGTGCCCGCTGAGTGGGTGATAACTTGGGAAGTCCTCTGTGAGCATCACCTTTGTTTACGAAGTTTTATGGTTTGTTTTGCTAAATCAGAGATTGTAGATCCCAGTGAACTGTAGGAGGATACATTGTAAGGGACTGGCAAGTCCTAAATCCTTCACCATTAAGCAAGACGCGTAGAGATTCCTCTTAAATGAAGGGTTTTTTGAGATGGTGGTGTCAAAAAGCTGTGAGAAAGCAACAGTGAACAGTTGTTTGTAATAGCCATGTGCATGTTTATACAAACATCATCTACTTTGTTCACATACACAGGAATCTCTGCATGCACCAGCTCCTATTCCTGCTTGTAAAACTTCATCCAAGTTGGGAAAAGAATGGAGAAAAAAAAATTATTTGAAAAGAAAGCATTTAATAATCGAAATATTCACTAGGATAATCAACACACTTGATAAGTAGCATATTTTTTGGAAAGTTTGTAACAGTTGTTGCTCTTTAGCCTGTTTTTTTCCTCAGCGTTTTGCCTTCTCCCCTGCTTCAGGGAAAAACAACACTCTTAAAATCCGTGGCAGTATATAAAGCCAGAATAGTTTGGTCTTTTTTGTTAGGTATTATTTTGCTTTTACGTTCTGATCTAAATTCAGGATTGAACCTTTTCTAATAAGGAGATAATGAAAATTAATGTGACTGCTGCAGTGAGAGGGCAGCAAACCTGAGTGACCGTGGGGGAGTGGGTGGGCACGGGGGCTGATATTTCGTGTTTCACTGATTTTTCACTGGAAGTCAGGTGAACATTGAAGGGAAGAGTCACCTGAGTTCACGTCTGCATTCTGACCACAAGATGCGACTGCTACCCCTGTGACTGGTGCTTGAAAAGGGGGAAGGTAATAAAATCCCTCCTTGTTCAGCCCTTTGGTAGGCGTTTTTCCCAGCTGGGTGGTCATGAGGGAGAATGGGATCCCTTTTGGGAGCTGTGGACATCAATGGGAACAACATGTCCATGAGGAAGACTTTTCCTTTCTGGCTCACTGGCTGCTGAGGTTGGCTGGCACCACAAAAGCCAACCACAATTGGGGTTTTTTACACTCTGCTCAACAACTGGGGTTTTTTACACTCTGCTCAGAGCACTGGTGGATCCAGCTGTCTCTGGTATTTCCAGAGGGATCTGTGTCAATAAGGAATGGGTGGGCACCCCCAGCTGAGAAGTTTGGGACAGCTAGAGAGAAGCCTGGCAGTAGCTCCTCCTTACAATAAGGGTTGCCCAAAGCTTGGAATTCAGCAGAGGCCAGGAACTAAAGCAAAGCCCGAGGCAGAGAAGTCATCGAGATTCTTGACCCTTTCCATGTCCTTTGTCACTGTACACCTTATTTTGTTCCCTGATGAATCCACATCTCCCTTTCCCTCCTTCTCCCTTCTATATATGCACAGAAGCCCTTCCTGACTCCTCTGGTGATGAGAAATGAACCTGTGCGTTGGTGGTGGATTTTGTTGTTCTTGTTATTGTCTCAGCAACATCTGTTTTCCCTGGCATCTCAGTTAAAAAAGCTAATTTTGTTGAGTTGGAGCAGCTGCCACTTCCCACCACAGTAAATTAAGCTTTCAGAAGACCTCATCTTTGGAATTACAGTTCTGATCATAATGTGGATTTTAATAGTCAATTGAGATGCTTATTAAATTATAAGACTGTGCATTAAGAATGTTCCTGTGCTGCTGAAGGAATCTCAATAGTTTAGTTTTTATTAGTTTTGTGATTTAATGAACAGAAAACATTAAAACTAAAAGCCAAATGCAAACCATCTGTATAAGAATGTTCTATAAAATTCAGGAAACTGACAGACATAGCTGTAAAAGTACTTTGCAAAGACACAGCCTCTCTTAAATGCCATCCATTTTAATACAGTGATTAATGCCACCATCACTTTCCTTAACAAAGAAGATTTCTCCCTTGTTTCTTTTCCTGGGTTCATGCGATTCAGCCTGTATGTCAGTGATGCTTATCAATGGATTTGAAAATTATTCACTCCGGAGTATTTAGATGCAAAGGATTGTGGTTTTTTTTAGTGTGTCCACACACTTCTAATTCTGGGGGGTGTGGCTACACCACAAGCACCCCCCGTGTTACCGTGTGGTGCCAGCAGTGGCCGAGATCGATCTTTTGTTGTGTTAAAACTTGATCCATCAGCAGGAGGGTACAAATACAGGGCAACGACCTCAGCCACCCGCTGCTCCTGCCAAGGTGGGCGAGGTGTCCTGGATTCTTTGGGGTGTGATAGAATACAACAGGGCAGTCCATGGGAGTTACTGATACCGAGATTGCCAGAGAGGGTATAAGTAAAAAGGAATAATGGTATTTAATGCACAGAGATACTAGATATTTTTGAGGCTCTTCTTGTTTAAAAACATATATATTAGGAAAAAGTTCTTCTTCCAGAGGATGGATGGGCACTGGGACAGGCTTCCCAGGGAAGTGGTCACAGCACCAAGGCCGACAGAGTTCAAGAAGCCTTTGGACAACGTTCTCAGACACAGAGTGGAATTCTTGGGATTGTCTTGTGCTGGACCAGGAGTTGGCCTGATGGTTCTTGTGGGTCCCTTCCATGTCAGGATGTTCTATGATTCAATATATATTTATGTAAGCGTGTATTATGTTTATATAAAAGCATCTTAGATCTCAAAATCCTAAATCAGTACAGCCAAATCCCTACTTTTTGTTAATTTTTTTCATGTATGAAAGACACCTTTGCATAAGATGCTGTCAAGCACATACCTGTGGAAGAAATATCTACATTGCAAACAGGTCCATGCCACAACAGGCACGTGTAGTATTATTCTGCTTCATCTTTTTGATGGGGCTTTTACCTAAACTTTGAAACAGATGGGATTTATTGAGGTTCCTGTTTCAGTTTGGATTGTGAAAGCAATTGCAGCATAGATCTGAATTATATATAGGCCTTTCAATGCAGCTACAATTAGGAGTTCAATAATAAAGCTATTACTCTAGTTGGATTTTTTGTTTTCCTGTTCCCTCTCACTAGTTTGATTTGAGGGACTGTCATTAACTTTCTGTTTTCTTATGACTATGAGTTTTCCTATAGCTCAGGAGTCAAAGGTCTGATTTTGTTGGCAATGAAGGGTGCTGTCACTGCTGCTGCTGTTGTACCTTCAC
>JANPWX010000358.1:652545-682804 GCA_024734555.1 Trochalopteron elliotii
TGAGGGTGCCTGGGCGCCATGGAGCGGCTCGGGGAGCGGCTAGGGGAGCGCTCGGCGGCCCGGCTCGACACTATCCTGCGGCACCTCTCCCCGCGGCTGGGAGTGGTCCCGGCTCCTGTATCCTTTCTGGTGTGGGATGGGGAAGGGCCGGCAGCAGCACGTTGGGCCCCCGTGGGTCGGGGCTCCGCTTCCCCCAGCCCGGCGCGCTTTGCCCCCTCGCTCCCCGCGCCCTTGTGGGTCCATGGTTTGTCCTACAGGGACACCGGCCTGGGAAGGACGCACAGGGCGAGACCTGCCCTGTGTCCCGATGCCGTGGGCAGCGCTTCCGTGGCAGCCCCGAGTGGAATTTTGGAGTCAGCACCTTACCCACCCCAAAACCTCTCCCCGAGCTTCAGCCCCGCAGCCTGTGGGGAGCTGGTATGTGCATCTTGGCAGCGGCCCAGCACAGCCCCCCAGCACTGAACCAGAGGCTTCCCTGCAGCAAGTTTTCCTCCTAGAGATTCAATGAGTTTAGGGAGATAAATTTCGCATGACTTAAAAATTGCACGGCAAGTCACAGGTTTTGTTGAAAGGTATAGGCTTGACTGTTATGCCAGCAGCAGGAAAAATATCAAGGTTTGGTTTGTGAGTGGGAACCAAAGTGGAAATGTTGGAGGCTGCCAACATAAGGCAAGGGAAACCTGAGTAGAAATAAGTTTTTGCGTTGATATGTCCCGTGATTCCAAAAGTGAAGTGGAGACTGCTTGCTGAGAATATTTTTAAAGCTGCTGTCATAAATTGCTTTTTTTAAAAAAGCTGCTTTTTCACAGAGCAGAATGCTCAGAAGTTATCTCTGAATTATAATACATAGAAGAGGATGTGATCAAACAGGATGTAGGAGTGCTCAAATCGATTAAAAATATGAAGGCAGATGGATAGTTGTTGACTCAACACAAGTAAGAACACACAATTAAGCATAAATGGTAGGAAAAACACCCTGGTTATAAAGACACAGGGAGTTAGGAGAGGTGCTGCACAACCTGTTTGTTTTTAAATTTGGGTCATGATGCAAATATCTGTAGAAAAAAACATGACTGAGCTGGGCTGGAGCAAGAAAAGTTTGTGGATAAAGTAAATTACAGAATCTAATAAGAATAGGTTTATTTGATACATCGAATGGTACATCATTTCACTGGTTTTGTTTTAATCTCTGCGCCTCGTGGTTTCAGTTGTCCAAGCAACCCAGACCTGTCCTCTGAGTGTTACAAAGTGTTAAGAGCGAAACCAGAGGAAAAGGCAGTGCAGAGCCTGGGATGAAGATGCTGAAATGGAGTCCAGCACTGGGTGGAACTGTCTGCTGTCCCCCCTTTTGGGGAGGTGGAGGTGCTGAGGAGAGCCCCATGCTGGGCTTCAGCCAGTGCCTGTGTCTCCATCAGCTGTCTGTGGACATTTAGGAACCTGAATGGTCTGGAGTCCCATATTCACTGAAATTAGGCCTGAAGTGTGGTGTGTGGAGCACTAGTGCCCTCAGTTGGGGGATTCCTTGCTCTGGGACCTGCTGTGGCAGTTGCCAGCTGGTCTCCCTGTGTTCTTCTCTCCATCTTCCATCCAGTTCCCAGTACCTTTTCCTCCCTCTGGCTCATCATTTTTGCATGTGTCGTTCTTCCCCCACCGTATGTGACTCTTGACAAGATAATGTTTCAGCTTCCTGGTGTGGGGACCATAGACACAGCTGCTGTGGTGAAGCCTATTTCTTATTCCCAAAGCATTCATGCTTTTATGAGCAGTAGAGGAAAGTCAGTGGTTTTCATAAAACCCTGAAGCAAACATGCATGTGCAGACCAAAAGATCAGCATGAAAATGCTCATTTTTGTTATGGATGACACTTCAATACCATGCACAAAATTCTTGTGAGGCTTCTTTAACAAGTGGGGTTTAAGTGGCCTGTTGATGAGAATGTGTCTGTGTGTAAGAGAAAACAAATACTTTTTTAAAACCTGTTGAATTGAAGTGGAGGACAAGCCTAAAGCTCTCCTCTCTTCCTGCTATCCCTGTCATTTGGGAGGGACCTGATCTCTGCAGTAACTGGAGATAAGGTGAGGGTTTGCAACACTGTATGAGAATGTGAAACCTCAGGTTTACTCCTATTGCTTTATTGTTTCAGATTATTTTCATTTTTAGAATATTTTTTATCCTTGTTTATTGTTATAGAAGCAAAATTAACAAGGACGTGGATTGAGTGTCCAGCACAGCACCTGCCTTTAAGATGAACAGCAATGTAGGATCAAGGACTCATGGCTGTAGATAATAATGCTCTAATCTATTCTGCTTGATTGTGTATTCCTTAATTCCCACCCCAGATAAGCATTCCTACTTCAGCCCAAGTCAGTGTTGTTCCTCATTCAGGGAGGTTTTGGTAAGCTCCATCTTCCTTGGTAGAGATTAAAGCAAAGCCACCTTCAGAGCTCAATTCTTTCTTCCCCCAAGCATGTGTTGTCACCAGACGTGGTTAACGTGTCCCTGTGTGTCCCAGCTACACCCTGGACAACGACCTGCTGAGCACAGAGCAGAGGCAGTTCTATGAGGACAATGGGTACCTGCTCATCAGGAACCTCGTTTCTGACGATGACATCGAGCGCTTCAGGTCCGAGGCACTTGCTGGATGTGCTGGGGAGAACTCTGGGAAGCTGCAGATCCTTGGGTTCTTCCAACATGGATGTTCCCTCTGGTTTGCAGGAAGGAGTTCATAAGGATCTGTAAAAGAGAGGTGAAGCCACCAGGAGTTATGATTATGAAAGATGAGTCCCTGAAGTCTCAGTTTGGTCAGTCTGAAAAAGTGGTTAATAAAGTTCAGGACTTCCAGGAAGATGAAGAGCTGTTCAGATACTGCACTCTGCCAGAGGTAAAACAAAGGGTGGTGCTGGTGGAAGAGCCTCTATGAAGGTATGTGACCCTGCAGGTCACTCCCATAAACACACAAGTGAGGAAGGAAGATCAGGTTGGCTTTTAAGAGTGTTCTGCATGAACAGGGGATGGATGGAGGTTGGGGCAGAAGACTTTAAGCAGTGCTGCTGTGGAGCCAGTCAGGAATGTGACTTGGCCAAGCCATGCCTGGCTGGAGGGACAGATCAGCAACGTGTTCTGAATGTGTTTTATCCAGGCAAACATCTGTCCCTGGGTAGGTCCAGCCTTGCAGCCCATATTCATGTGGCAGATACAGCTCTGTGGGAGTGCCCTCCCCATCTTTTCCACCCCTCCCCCTCTTGGCCTCCTCCCACCATTCCCATTTGTGTGCCATGACAGATCCTGCCTCCTGTCCTGCATCCCTCCATCCTTCTTGACTTCCTCCTTCTGTACCCTTGTCCTCAGCCAAACATCCAGCTCCCAGTGCTTCCTCAGCAAGATTTCCTCTTGTTTTTCATGTTTCTAATTTTTTTCCTAATGTTTTCTTCCTTGTAGGTCCTCAAATATGTTGAGTGCTTCACAGGGCCAAACATCATGGCAATGCACACCATGCTGATAAATAAACTTCCAGATTCTGGTAAGGAAAACTTGGATTAGAGGAAAATGGGTGAATTATTGTGTGTATGCCAGAATTGAACATAGTATTTTAAAAAGGCTGTAAAAAAAAATTAAACCCAAATAACATTGAAAATTTACAGAGCCATTTTGGTGATAGTTTGTCTTCTTTTTATCTTGATTTAATGAGACAACATGACAAAACACAAGAGAGTTTTTGAGGCTGCAAAAGTCTAAATAATGTGGCAAATGAGGCAAGTAGATCCTAACTGTATCTATTTAAGGAGCAAAATCAATGGCAAAATAAGTATATAAATTATATATAAAAGCCTCTTTTGGTGTGGATGATGTTTCCATTTCCATGGGGGGAGAAAAAATAACAAGCAAAACTTCAAGAATATTTATTTTTGTTTAGACTTCATGGAAGAGAGCCTCTAGGGCACAGACTCTCTGTGGAGGCTGCTGTCCATAAACTGAGATTTTTTTTTCCCCCCCTTCTTTTTAAAGAGAAAGCTAAATAAACATGGGCAGGGTGCAGCACAGGCAGGATTGGTTCTGCTTGCATCACAGCAGTACATCCAGTGCCTGCAGACAGCACAGCTCTTGGAAGCTCTTTGTGCTGGGGAGGTTTGTGCAACACCGTGCTGGTTAAAGCTCTCAAAACTGGAGAGCAGCCAAAATGAGTGATGAAAACGTGTGGTGGTGGTGAAGGCCAGCAAAAGGAGCTTTCTGAGGGGTCACAGAGCTAAGCAGCCTCCTGGCTGTCACTGTGTGACCCAAGAGCCACCACCATGGTCCATTTCTGGGGTGGGATGGCAGCTCGCCTGCTTGGCTGGGCTGGAGCTGGTGCTGAGTCCACCCAGTGTCTCCAGGGGGAAGCAGCAGCTCCTGAGGATGTGCTGCAGTGGTTTAACAGGAAGGAAAAGGCCGTGTGAGGTTTGCTGAGGTTTGTGAACCTGTGTTGCAGAGCAGCAGACGTTCCTGCACCCCATGCACCAGGACCTGCACTATTTCCCGTTCCGGCCGGCGTCGCGCATCGTGTGCGCCTGGACCGCCATGGAGAGGGCTGACCAGCACAACGGCTGCCTGCTGGTGCAGCCAGGGACACACAGGACAGCCCTGCAGCCCCATGGTTATCCACAGTGGGAGGTGGAGTGGCATGGAGGGCTTGGGAAGGGCGTGCAGGAAGGGGATGTGTTCTGCCTGGGAAGGACTCACTGTAGGGGGAGGATGTGCGGGTCAAACCTGAGGTTTCCAGTGATTTTTTTTTTTTTCCTGTTTATGCAAATACTGACATTGATTTGGGAGAGAGTTTCTTGGGTGACCTCACTCCACGTGATGTGGGCAGATTTGCCTCTGTTCCCACCTTCACCTAGAAAACGTCCAGCACATTGTGGCATGACAGCATAAACACATGCCAATGTTTTCCACGGCCCTTGCCAAGTCTGAGGGCTCAGTTTCCTCCTGTCAGCTTGTTCCTGCCTGGTGGCATGTGTACTGTCTCCAAAGAGAAGTGTGACAGTAAACAACTGGATGGAATAAAACACCAAGTGGTGTTTTCCTCTTAAGAGTGTGTTTTGCCTGGCGTGGACTGTTATTGGTGATGGTTACACCGGGAGCAGAAGGCTGGACTCCAGCAGTGGCATCAGGCCACCCTTGTGGGCTTTCCCAGTGTTCTTCTCTGTTCTCTCCAGCTGAGAATGTCTTTGTCCAAACCAGCTGCAGAAAATACAGAAATACCATTTTTCTGTACGACAGGCTTGAGGTCGAAGGACTAGTAAGCAATAGTCCAACTTTTAGCTTGGGGTATGGAATATTCTCTCCAGGGGAAAGCAGATCCATAGCTGTCTCTCTTGCCCTGCTGTGCTCTGAGAATCAACATTTCCTCTGATTTTAGCTGAGTGATTTCAGTTCAGCCTTTTTCTGTCCTAGGGTAAAACCAACAAACTTTTCCATGGGCTGCTTGATGAGGATGAGAAGATTCCCAAGGTTCACCTTGTCATGGAGAAGGGAGACACAGTGTTCTTCCATCCCCTGCTCATTCATGGCTCTGGGATAAACAGGACATCAGGTTTCAGAAAGGTAGGAAAACATCTCTTGATATAGTCTTTTATATTCTTGATTTTTTTTAAAAAAAATTATCCAACTATCCCTCTTCCTATTTTTATCCCTCACCCCCTTTGAATCCTTTCTCAGTTCATGAATATGTGGATGAGTGTTTTAAAGAGTTTTTACCTTCCTAATATACTTCATCACTCTCTTGTTTTTTTATTATTTTTAAACATCTGTTTTCTGTAAGAGGTGCATGCTGTGCAGCTGCTTGAGAAAACCGAACAGGAGTAGAAGTTAGATGTTGAATCTACATTTAAATTAAAGCTTATTTGGCTGTATTTGCTTTTCTGAAAGTTCCCTTTCAGCTGTCCCAGATATCAGGACTTCCCCTAATTTTTTTTCCCTGTCTTCTTGGTATCCCATTTCTGGATAAGAGGAGTCTCCATCATTCAATAAATAATATTTATTTATATGATTGCACAACCCATTTTTCTATAAAAGATTTGTTGACATGCATGACTGTTTAACTGAAACAGGCAAAGGTACCCTCCTTTGGAATTCATCCAGGCACTGCAGCACAGGCTGCTCTGTTTTTATTTTGGTTTGTCTATTGTGTGGCCTGTTCTTTCTGCCCCTGTGGCAGTTTATTGGTGGATTCAAAATAAGTGGGTTGTGACCCTCTGGGTGCTAAGAGCTCTTACAGAGCACACAGGGCTGCCCCAGCCCTGACTCTCCCTGTTGCCCCTCCTGCTGCTGATACTCTGAGAGCAAGTGGTGCAGCTCATGCTGAGGGAGTGAGGGAGGGACAGAAGGGAAGGAAGAAGAGCATATCAGCAGCTGGAGTGTTTCTCCAAGGGGACACTCTCTGGAGCACTTGGAAAGGAGGAAGGAATTTGCTGCCATGATGTGTAAGGAAGGAGTGGTGTGTCCACAGTCTGGAATGCACGAGGGTGTTTCCCAGCAGTTGTTTGTAGTCAGTGTGACAGTGAGTGGTGCCCACTTTCCTCACACAGAGCATCAGCTGCCACTTTGCCAGCTCAGAGTGTCACTACATTGATGTCAAGAACACGACTCAGGAGCACCTGGAGAAGGAGCTGCAGGAAATGGTTTCCAAGAAGTACAATGCAACTTCTGTGGAGCTCAAGGTGAGGCTTGGCTCAGTGCCCTTTGTCACAAACCAGGTCAGTTCCCTTTCCCAAGTCTCTCCTGTGGCAGGTTGGTATTCTTTGCTATGCCTAGTCTGGCAGATCAGGCTTTACCAAGCAGAGGTGCTTGGCAGGATAAAAGACCTGATGTTCAGTGGATGACTGGCAGGCTTTTTTGGGGCCTTTTTCCTCATAATGCCTTGTTCTCTGGCAGCTTCTTCACATCCCTTGAGCTCCAGAAGTTCCTTCTGAAGCTCTGCTTGTAAATAAAAAAATGTGGTAATTTGCCCCAAATTCAAAACTATATGTCATAATAAATTCAGTGCTTGTCCAGTTTGTATGTCCACAGTTCTTACAGTTTCCCCTCCTAATGGTGGGTGGATTTTCCTTTTAAAACAAGTAGCCACATCTGATTGCAATAACAAATGGATTATTTTTGCTTAAATATAATCCCACATCAGTTGTTTATACTTGAGGCTACAGCAAGTTTGTCAGCAGTGATACACATTGGCCTCAAAACAAAAAAAAAAGGGACTAATGGACTTTTGCTGAATAACTGAGACCATTGAGTAAAATAGAAAGCAAATGTAAATTCTTCAGAGACCCAACCACTGAAAGAAAAATAAACCTTGTTACTGTGATGCCTTAAGTTTTAGTTTTCATGTTTGCAAATTCTGTGCTGCCTAGGGATGTAGTTCTGAGCCTCATATTAAGTGGCAGTAAGCTCTCTTCACAGAGTAGGTAGACAAAACAGATCCTTTTCCTGCGGAAAACCAAGGACACCTTTCAGGCCTGAAAGCATAAACAGTGGTGGACTGAAAGGAGGAACAAAAAGTGTGAGACCTCGTGACCGGGATGCCATTTTTCTGGGGGGTTTGTTTTTTTTTTTTTGTGACTATTCTTGGTCCAGCCAGGGCACAGCCTTTGTCGGGCTCCTCTCCTGCCCAGGCTGGATCCTGGAGGCCTTTCAATAAATACATACTTTATTCTCTAGCTCTGTCCAGTCTCTGTTTCAGGTCAGCCTTCCAAGGCATCAACTGGGGTGAAAATGTTCCGAATATCTTAATCTGCAGCAGTTCCCAAGCGAGTGCAAAGCTGGTATCAAGGCAGTAAAGTCTAGATGTAAAAGCAGCAATTTTCTTTTAAAATGTACCTGTTTTACCATATCTGGGGCTTTCTGGAAGGGGGGGACTTTCTTTTTCACCCTTGGTGTTTTTGTGTTGTTTTCTGTGTTTCCCCGCAGTGTGCCTGGGTGTGGTGGGGTGCCCAGCTGTGTTTTGCAAGCTGATCTTTCATGTCTGTAAAGCCACAGCTTGCTTGGCTTTCAGTTCCTGGGGTTGTTTAGGTGCTCCATGAAATCCAAAGGGATGTGTAGTGAGGCTCTCTCCTGAGTGGAAATGAGGTTGTTCATACAAACCCCAGAGAAGTCTCTGTGTTTTCGTGTAGCTTTAAGGATTTTGTTTAACCAGAGCTGGAGTTTTCTCCCAGAGGAGTGCCCGGGTCACATTTCACCTTCACAAGATGATAAGAATTAAGTAATCCTCTGTTTCCAACTCTGTAAACTGGAATCCTGGTCACTGTTTTTTTCTGGCCTTTAAGGTGCTTTTCCTTTGTCTCATTTTTGTTTTGAAGGATATTTGGAACTTCCGAGCACGGCTTGTGCAAGGGGAGAGAATCAACCTGTAGAAGACCCAGTGAAGAGCAGGATGGAAAACATGGGCCTGAGAATGAGCTTCTCTGAGGGAAGAACACAGACCCTGCCTGGGCAGGCAGAATTCCCTTTCTTGACCTCTGTAATGGTAACTCAGCCAAATGCTGCATGACAAAATAGTTTTATGCTAATTCAGAATAATTGCACTGACCTTGGACAGCTGAGGTATGTCAAAGGAAACCTAACCTAGAAAAACATTTGCTGTGGGGTGTCTTAGACAGTTGAGGAGTCAAATTCTTGAAAGAACATCTTGATTTTCTTGGTGTTTTCATTCTTATTTCTTAGAAGTTTTTAACATGACACACCTTTAGAATGATGCTATACCAACGTAAGACTTTATACAAGAATTTCCAACTTCTCTTTCTACACAAAAAAACCCAAAAATTAACCTGAGTTTCAGACAAGCCCACAGTGACATGGGGAGTTACTTGTGTGGCTGATGACGATGTGGGTGTTGGTACCAGCAGAACCAAAGATGTAAGGAAGTGGCTGAAGAGAAAGCAGCAACTACTCCCAGAGAAAAATGGGATTTATGGACAGGAATATCATTGCTGGTAGAGTTCCTCCGTGGCTCGGTGTGGCATTGTACCTGACCAAGCAGCTCTAGCACAGGTGAAATATGAGTTTGACAGTGCTGGGAGCTACTGGCCAACAAAGCAGCCTCCCACTGGCCTTGCACAATTGATCCAAGGCTGTGTGAAGTGAGGGAATCCTTTGAGTCTGGCAGGTCTGGGAAAAGGTGCCTTTTGCTGCTGCCAGGTTGAGGAAGTGTTTGGATGCTCCCCAGGATGCAGTGGTGGCAGGGTGGAGTGATGCACTCTGCAATGATCTTCTTGCCTTTCACAATGTTCTTCTTTGCTTTCTAAAAGATTCTTTCACTTTCAGAATCTATTTTTTGAAATAGAGAATAAATCAGAGTGAAACTGCACTCGAAGGCTGTGTTGTGTCATTGCTGCTGCTCAGAAACAGTGGGGGTGTCACTGAACACCCCAGTGTAAAGCATCAACCCTCAGCTTGTTCCACTCCCCCCAGTCCACCCAAAAAAGGTGCAAAAACAGCACCAAAGGCTGCAGTGTTGGGCTCTGGTGGCACCTTCTGCCTTGATTTTTCATCTTTGTGCAGCATCTCTAGACTTTCATGTTTGTTTTTTAAAAAAGGTGAGGTTTGAGCACAGTTAATTAATTGGTCCTACACCCTTGGTGCTGCAGTGAGGTGTCTGGGCTGTGGTTCCCACCTGCAGACAGACATATCCTCTCAGCAGCCTCGGGTTTGACCACAACACCAAGAAGTCCAGTGAGGGGTCACTTAGGACAGACCCCCAGCCCAGCTCAGGGTGATTTTGAGTGTCCTGGTTCCCCATGCCCTCTATAACCCGGGCACTGATCAGCTCCTGTGGAGAGCATGGGCCCAGCTGAATGATCTCCAGTGAGTTGGAGATCCCCCTGCTGACTTTGCTGAGTCCTTTCCATGGGATTTTTGTGAGAACTTGGTGTGTTCTGTCTGGTTACAGCACAGGATTCATGGAGAGGCTTCCCTGCCTGGCATCACTGGTGGAGCTGGGCTGACTGCAGAGGGAGCTGTGACCACAGAGAAGAGCTACAGGTGTCACATTCCCAGTGTCAGGACTGAATTTCTCTTACTACAGCTAGGAGAGATGAAAAGGAGGAAGTTTAACTTTGTTTTTAAAAAATTGTGCACCTCTGCCTATGAATTTTGGCTTAAAATTGCCTCTTTCAGAAGAACAAACCCATCAACGACCTCTGAGATCATCTCAACTCAGCAGTTGCCCCACCTGATGCAACTTGTGTCCTCTTTCCTTCCTACACCTTGTTTGGTAACATCCCCCTGGGGCAGGCTGTGCTCGTTCTGCTGGGCAGAACAGTTGGATGAAGGTGGATTCTCCCAGAAGGGATGTGTGGTGTTGCTGGATACCTCCTCTGTAGCAATAATACCTTTGAGAAATAAACTTGCAGATGTGTCAGGCAGAGCTTCAAGAGACAGGGAAATACAGAAGCTGTTGAAATGCTTGGGTTGCTGTGTATTTTAGTAAAACAGCACTCACCCTATTAGAAAAGTTGCTTGAATTGAATCAAATCAAATCAAAAGTAAAATATTTAAAGTTATTTTGGTAACAGCGTGTTTTAGTTTAGCCCTGGCTTGGTGGGATGTTTCTTATAATTAGGTTTGCTGTAGGTGTTCAGGTTCATGTATTGGAGGTATGTGTGTGCTCCTAAATTGATGGAACAGCCTGTTACATCTAAAACTTTCTTTCCAGCTAACTTCATGTTCCTGCAGTTTAGGTTAACCATGTTAGCCCTCCTTGGACTATTTCTTTTAATAGCAGCATCCAAGTTTCAAAAAGGATCATGTGGAAGTTAGACATCCAGCCCCTCATTTGGCCATCTGCAGTTGCATGAAGCCCCAGTGTTTCAGACACTTTTTTTTTTTTTTCCTTGAATATTTCACATGTGTTGATAACAAAAACTTCCTGGAGCTTGGTAAAAGACAATAAACACAGAGAAGATCTCTTGCTTAGAATTTATGTGCTATTTTCCAGACTAGCAGTTCAGAAATGTCAGATTTAGTCTGACTCCTGACCTTGCTGACAGCAGTTGCATGCTCAGTGCTTTGATGTGAAGACACAGGGTAGGTGCCAAAGGAAGGATTTTGAATCCTGGCTTTGGCTTCTAGTGCTGTAGATCATAATCTTACTTCATGTAAGAGAGATGGGGGGGGAAAAGGAAGTTTAATTAACTACATTATAGTTTTTTCAAAGTAGATTTGACTCTATAAGCCAATCTGGGATGTGGGAGATCCTTTTCCAGCAGTCATTTGTAATCAAAGTGGCAGTGAGTGATGCCCAGTGTCCTCACAGCTGTCACCTCACCAGCTTAGAGTGCTACTACAGTGATGTTAAGAACATGATCCAAGAGCAGCTGGAAAAAGAAGTAATTGAATTTGGACACACAAAATATAAAGCAGTTTCTGCTCCAGACATTGTGCTAATCTTAAATCACTACCTTATCTTGTAACTCACAAGTAATTTAGGCCTTTCTGCTGATAAGGCTTCTTGCTGCTTGCCTGTGCTGGAGAAGCACCCTTGCTCCACAGACAGCCCCTTCACATCCCTGGAAATCAGCCCAGGATCTTTGCAAATTCTTCCTCCAGCTCTACTCATCACCATTCCCACCTCTGGGCTGCCAAAATTGATTTCATCCACGTTCTTTGCTATCTTTTCAGTGCAAATCAGCCCAGGGAGGACAAGCTGGTGCCAGCAGGTATTTAGATAGGAGAGGTTGTTATTCAATCCTTCTATAACTGGATTTGCAAGCAGAGGACATAGTTTTTAAAACACCCATCTGAGTGCCTTCTCTGCTCACCACATCAATCCAATGAGCCTTTTGGCTTACACCAAGCAGAGTTTTGTGCATTGGAGCTTGTAGCTTTTAATTTAATTTAGTGTTAAGTACATTTCTGTTTGAGACTTTGAAGAGACAGTTAATGGGTGTTTTTATGGCCAAACAGATCCACTCATACCAGCAACAAGCAGGAAACACTGCATTCAAAGATGTTGTTTTCTAGCTTTGTTGTGGCTGTTTTGTGGGGTTTTTTAATGCAGGTAACTTGGAAGAAATGAGCAAAGGTAGTGCAAGGAAAAAGAATTAATCTTTAAAATTATCTCCAAAGACCAGGATGGTAAATCTGTGCCTGAGCATCAGCTTCTGAGGAGCCAGATTCATGTGCTTTTGGCCCCCTGTGTAAGGAACTTGTCCCAAATGCTGCATTACAAAAGCATTTTATGCTAATACAAAATAGGTGCAGCAAGGCTGAACAGCTGATGGACTTCGAAGAAAACCTGACCTACAAAATCAAACTTGCTGCTGCTAGTTTAGGTTATCAAAGATTATGATGAGTTGTGCATTACTTATTTTTTCTAGTCACTCTCTTGCTATACTTTTGGGCTGATACTCTATTACTGTAAGGTTACTAATAATATAGTTGATACAATCATATTAATATAAAATTCCACGTGTGATTATGTGTTTAAGCCTTTTAACATACATTTTCTGCACAAAACCCACCAGTGGATCAGTTTCAGTATGAGCTTACATGAGAAATCATTGGTACAGCTGATGGACAACAGGGATTTTATTTTGTTTTTGAAATAAAGATTAAATTGTAGCAAAACCAGCTTTAATGGCTGCACTGGGTTATTTCTGTGGTTCAGAAATTCTGTTGTGGCTTGTGTGGCTGAATAACCAAAGTGAACCCTGGAAAGGCAGGTGCCAGGTCTGAGGGAAACATTGAGGTGCTGCAGCTGAGTCACCCACAAGTCCAGTAACTGCTGGTCCTGCAGGATGATTGGGCCAAGCCCACTTTGGAGACAGCTTTGGGCAAAGCACCTGCCAGTATCTCTTGTTGTGACCATCCTGACTGATCCCAGCTTCCCTGTTGTTAGAGCTGAGTATGCAGGAATCAGGGTGGTAGTGCAATCTCTGGCACAAGAAAAGCATCTCAGAATAGTGAAGCACATAAATCCCAATACATCCATCCTCCCCCCTCCTTGGTTACTGCTAGAGCTTAAGCAAAGCAACTGGTTTGGTGTCTGGACCCTGTTTTTGCATACAAGCATTGCTTTCACTCCCATGGAGATACGTGTCTTACATATCCCAGTCCTGGAGGCATTTATGAAAAAATAAAGCATTAAGCCTCCTTTGACATTTTAATTTCTGCAGAATCTCCTTTCCTTGGGCCCAAGAGACAGGAACTGGAAAAAGTGTGAATCTTTCACCATGCTGGCTGAAGGCTGATACCAACGAGGAATTTCATGGTGGTTTTGTGGACTCCAGGTGAGAAACTCCTGTTAAGTTTCCTTTTGGTGATGCAGCACTGAGCTTATGGGCAAACAAAGATGTTGAGGAAGCAACCCATCCTCTTCCTCAGAGAAACACCATGCAGACCCAGGGAGTGTTTTATTCTGTACTCTATTTATTCTGAATGAGGAAGCCACAGGAGACGTTGCCAAGCAATGTCACAGTTACTGATTTTGTCCCCTAGCAGTGACACCCTACTCAGCAAATGGTACCAACAGGAGACTGAAATGAATTCTATAGGTCAAATTGCACCAATAAAAGCACCAGTAAGAGATGAGGGCTGCAGTGTGCTGAGGTGAATCTGTCCAGTTGCTTCAAATGAAGTAACTTATTTCTCTTCCAGCCCTGTGCAGGCAAACAAGAGGCATAGCCAAGACCGCCGGGACACTTGAGATGGTTAGTGGCACTTTGATCAAATCACTAAGGTTAGAGGGGGTTTAGACACTCAAAAAAATATCCTGTGATCCAACTGGGCATGAGCTAGGTGCAGGAAAAGGATCAGCCCAGGAACTGCTGGTTAAATGGCCCAGACATCCCTACAGCAATGTGCTGTCAGAAAAATGCCTGTATGGAGATGGCAGTTCTCAGGAGCCAGCTCTTGGAAAGAGATTTCATTCTGCTTGGTCTGAGACAGGAACAGTAGCTATTTAAGATACCAGAAAAAGGGTAAAAGCTTTTAAATATAATCAGCTCTTTAAAACCACTCACAAAATGGTGGCAGATTCATTAAAATGTTTTTCAAACTGGGAGATACAGGTCTGTAGCCATAAGAGTGCTGTAGTGTGAATGGTGCTGGGGAACAGGGAGCTCTGAGTTTCCAGCATATAAACACTGCTGGCTTGCAGGGCCAAAGCCATGGAAGGGTTTTATAACAGGTAAGCCAAGGAAAAACTCAGGACATCCATTTGACATCTATTTCTATGGGTTCACAGTGAGTGATTTTGAAGCCAAAGGAGAATGCTCTGTGCCTACAATGCTCTCACACCCCTTTTTGTCCAAGAGCTGCAGACAGGTTGGCACAAACACATCAGAGTATTAATTTCATAAGTGCTTATGGAATCTACAGTCATTCCCATTCGTGATGATTTGTCATCTAATGGTGAGGTCACTCCTGTAGTGTTAGTTGGAAAGAACTAACTAAATTCACGAAAAGCATGAATATGCATTTTCACATGCAGTCTTATTCAGTCAATTAAAAAAGTTCAATATCCATGCAGGGGCCTGTGGACCACTTGGCAGATGATCTGTTCATCAAAAACTGATTCCCCTACTGATTCATCACTAAAACCTGAATCCTCTTGGCAGTACAGCATAAATGTGCGTTTCAAACATGAAAATCCATCCATATGTTGTGAAAAAAATCAACTCCAGGTCACTTAAGACTATTGAGAAATTTTGGTTGCTCTTCTCCTCTTGGTAAAAGCGTTTCTCCCCCAATCTTCGGACCTTTTTTCTCCTGGAAGCACGAACCATGGAGAACAGAAGTTAAACATGTGGTAGGTGTCTCCCAAACACTTCTCTGGCAGAAACTGTGGTTGGGCCAAATTACCTGATTAACATTGACAGACCCTCTAGGGACCTTGACATTCTGAATTCTTACAACTTTGTTCAAAAGCCATTTCCCCATGGTTAAATAAAACAAAGCTTTGAGAACAGAAAGCAAAAAGTGGAAGTCCATATGTAACACAGCCTGCAGGCACCTGTGTGTACCTGACAAAATGCAGAGTTGTTTGGTTTTGCTGGGAGGTCATAAGGCACAGAACCAAAGAGGGGGACTAAAGTACCACAGGAAGCAGCTGGAGGGCTGAGGTGCTCAGAACTTACCTTTAGCATCCCATCTCGCTCCCACTTGAAGAGGCCACAGTAACTGCAAGATGAAGATGGCACGTGAGGACCACTGTGCTGTTTGCTACACTGTATGAGGGGATCCTAAAGTAGCCCCACACCCAGTCCATGCTCCTTGGCACAAGGGTCAACATTCCCCTTTTAGGACATGGTTATGTGACTCATAACAAGTTACTCGTGAAGGGACAGTACCTAAGTCTCAGTCACTATTTCATGAGGCTCATTTCTTACCTGCAGGGCTTTTTTGGAAGTCTGTCAAGGGAAATAGCTCTGCTTCCACAAGGACATTTGAAAAATCTCTTGATGGCATCATGCCAGAGGTAGTCGTGGTTATCCTGCACACAGGTCTCCAGAGGCTTGAAATAGGTGTAATTACACTGTCAGGGAGGAGAGAGAGCATGTGAGACCTGTTTTGAGGGCTGGCCACAGCTGAACGTTCAGAGGAAGGCATCACTGTCCTCTCCCATCCTGAGGAGCCCAGCAGTTGGATCATGGTCCTAGGCTTTGTCACTGCTCCTTCTAATGCCATCCTCCCCTTGCCACCACCCTGTGGTCCTGCTCCCAGCACTTCATGGGGCACCAGTGTCCCTCTGTGCAATCCCAAAACAGGTAGGGAAGGCAGCAAGAGGGAAAGCTCAGCAGGGGCTGACACTCAGGAAGTGGGAGGTAATGCTTCCCTTCCTCTTAGTACATTTGGGACAGTCATAGAGCTCCACTCCTCTTCCTGATGGCAAAGTCCCTGGAAATGCTGATAGAGGATTCCTACTCAGTGTTAATGTTCTCAAGGACTTTGCTTATTTTTTCATTAAATTTGGGGAACTGAGGGTCCTGGTACAAAGCATTTCATGGAAGAAACTGAGAAATTGAGGAGGGCAATAGCCATGGAAGCACTGGCATAAGCACTGAGCTGAGATGTTGAGCCCAGCACTAGAGCCTTGCCATGTCTCAGTCATTCCATGCACAGGCTGCTCTCAGCCACAGGCTTAAGGAACAAAACATCAATCCCTGCACTGGACCACAGCCAACAGTGACAGCTGGGAGTCTGCAGGACAGTCCAGCACCATTTTGTAGAATCCATGTTCCACCCCCCTGCTGGTACCCTGGCTCCCTTCACTCACTGTTTTACAGGTCACAACTCGGCATTTCACTGCTTTAATGTTCCTCATCTTCTCTTCCAGCTCCTCCTTTTTCACCAGTGGCTGGAAGTATTGCTCCTGCAGTTCAGCCTCAGCCTGTGGGGCACAAAAAAAAATGGTTGTGAGGACACAAAGAGGGAAGAAGCCACTCCATAAAATGGCCTTAGGGGAAATCATTACTAGGCCTGCTTGAAGCAGACTGTGATCTGGGGGCAGAGAAACACAATATCTCTTTTGCTTCAAACAATCCATTATTGTACACATGCTGTAGTTCACCAGCACTGAAATGAGCCAGGCCTGCACAAGTGGGAAGGTTTAACAACAGCAGGAAGTACTGAAATAAGCACATACCCACGAGGACAGTGCAGAGAGAAGTCAGGTAGGCAGATGTAATTAATGGAATAGGTTATTAGCCAAAATATTACTCCCCAGAAGACCTTAAAACAACTATGACTTCGTGCCAGTAAGTGTCCAAGACAACAGCCCTGTGCCACTGGAGGTGCTGTAACCCTGGAAAAGTGCTCAGCAGAGACCTCAGTGTGACAAACCCAACCTCTCAGCTTTCAGGGCACCTGATGGCATTTCACAGCTGACATGAGCCACAGGTGAAGGTGGCAGTTTGCTTTATGTGGCCAAGATGTCAAGTAATGAGGGACAAAATAGGCATGTGGCTAATTTGATTTTAAGGCAGAGGGATTTCTTTGATTATCCACCCATAGGAAACTTCATTGATTCTTCCAAACACAACAAAAAAAGTGATGTCAGCTGGCAACATGACCTTACCCCAGGTATGGCAACAGGGCTGCCTTGCAGGCACTGGGCCCTGTGTGCCCAGAGACACCCAGCCCTACTCCTCGGGACAATCTGGAGCCAATGAGATATTTGGGTGCCTGCTTCTTGCTGGAATCATGAGGAGTCCAGTCAGCTCCCAGTTCTAAGCCCTCAGTCATGGCTGGATGGAGGCCATACCTCTTTTAGGACATCTGTATGCTTGGACTTGGCCTTCAGGATTTTCTGGAACTCTTCTGACTCCAGATAGGCCAGCTGCTCACGCCGTTTCTTTTGGGCAGGTTCCACTTCATCCATTTCTAGGGAGACAAAAAGGTTCAGTCCTACAAAACAAGGCTGTGATGACTAAACTTGCTCACTGCAGGAGATTTTGGAAGTCTCAGGTCTCTCAGGCAGATGTTCAGGTCAAGCAACAGCCTTTCATAGTTTGGGAACATGAAAACAAGTTCAAATATGGCTTCAGAAAAAATAAAAGTATGTTTTTAAAATAGCATTGCATCTTCTCTCAAAGCACTGTACTAGGAATTTTCATATTACTCCCAGGAGTGCAAGCAGTGTTCCCTCACTGACTGATGAAGAGACTTTAAAGGGAATTAAACAATTCATCCAAGATCACACAGTAAATCACCAGCAGGCAAACTCAAGTTCCCACAAAAAATTCAGATACCTTCCCAGGTGGGATTAGTTCTTGGTTTCCCTTGATGAAGTCTGCCTTCCAGATGTTCAAGTACCAGAAGAAAGGGAACAGAGATGAGCACAGGGAGCTATCAGAGATTACATCTCACACTTTCTCCACAGGGGTTAGAGATCTTTTTAGTCTTTCCAATAAACCCTTGAAGCTCCAAACAGACCTAAATTGGCCTTTTTTTAGCACAGCAATTAAGTCCTTAACCCAGAGCAACTACTGCTCTGTCAGTAGGACAGAAGCACATTTTTTTCTGTTCTAGAAGCTAACAGTACATACCATTGTCTGCTTCTGCACCTTGTGGCTGAGCAACGTTTTTCTCAACTCTTTCAACAATTTCCAGGACATCCTCAGCATCAGTCCGTTTCCTCTTGACACTGTTTGGGTCTGTTTTAGGAAGAATGTGGCCTTTTGCCCGTAGTCGTTGTATTGCAGCCAGCTGGAAAACAGGACAGAGCAGGGAAGTGTTGGTGACCTGTCTGGCTACTTCCAGAAGCAGCAGAGGAAGGCTGTCAGCTGGAACAGAGAACATCCCCTGGCCTGAGCATGGAGCTGGCTGGAGAGAGCCCCAACAAAATTCCCAGCTCTGACATACACCCAGCCCCTTGTGACTGCCCAAACCATGAAGTCACTTCTCCATAGGTGTTACCAGGCCTGGTGTCTCTGCAGCTGAGCCTCACCTGCTTCACAATCAGTAAGTTTTTCAGAGAAATCAAATCACTTGAGATTTCCACATAAACTGATAATTTGGAATAGGAAATTTCTTACAACTATTCCTGCTCATACTCCCAGAATGCTAAGACTTTCTCATTCTAGCTGGAAAAGTTTCTTGGACAAACAAAAGGAAGATATTTTTGCCAAAAAAAGATGCAGTCTGTTTTGGCTAGAAAACAAAATTATCCAGACTCATGACACAAGACAGCTGAACCAGTTGCTAACCTACCTGTCAAAGAGAAAACACCTGCAATAAACTGCACTAGCAATGCCAGGGTTTAGCACTGCAGGCATTTTCAGCACAAATCCCTTGCCTTAAGAGATTGACTGAAGGCAAGATGGCAGCATGGACTTTGGCACTAACGGCTGTCAGGAAGGACAGGTACCCCGTGTGCTGGAATACAGGCCAGTGTGATCCCACAAATGATAAACTCCAATAACACCAGAACTGAGCTGGGCCATACCCAACCAAAGACTCCTCTTCTACCACAAACCAAGTTTCCCTTAACCTCTCTAATACTTAAAAGATCCAAAGAGTTGGTACCTTTTTGGCTTCTGCCAAGCTGTCTAGCTTTGGCCTTGGGGGTGGAGACTTGTCAAAGAAGAGGATATCTTCTCCTTCTGAGAAGCCTGTACCTAGCCTGGGCCTTTGAGGAGTTGGCATCTTTGCAGCTTTGGGAAACTCTGCCCCAGGCACTGGGGAGTGCAGGGAGGTCTGTCTGGAGGAGGATGGCAGAGCGGGAGTGCTGGCTTTACCTGTGTTCTGGAGAAACCTTGTAAGACAAGAATAATTCATTCAGTTAGGGACACAAGTCAGAGATAGAAAGGTTTAAGAAACAAATAGGAGGGGATGCAGACTATGATTTTTTACTATTTGGCCTTTAATTGCTAAAAGAAACACACAGCAATTTTGGCATTCAGGAGAAGAAAAGACTGGTAAAGGACTCACTGGGTCACTGCAATCAAGAGTGACTTGAAGAAGTCACCAGAAGGAGTGAATGACCAGTGGTTTTCAAAGCTAAAATCAGAGAGAGGCATCACACAAAGCTGAGAAGTAAGAAGTGAAAACACTGCTATCCTTAGAGTTACAACAACAGAACCCTTCCTGTGAAAGCCAGTGTGTCTCACCGCCTCTGAATCTCTTCAGATCGCTTTTTTCTGGCCTCCAGCAATTTCTGTTTCTGTTGCTTGAGCAGTGCTGAAGCAGAGATAGACTGGAAATTTGCCCCTTGCTTCTTTTCAGCATCTGGGAAAAAAGAATAAACAGAAATAAAAAGCCATTTTGCTCAGAAGGAGGTAGAGTGATTTTAGAGTCTTTCTTCAGGCAAAAGGACAATACCTGTTTTGGTCCAGTGTTTGCAGAGATTTCGTGCTCCAAAAGTTGGCTGTGCCAGCAGTTCCCTGAATTCTTCAGAACACTGCATGGGTCTCTTTGCTGCACCTGAGTGGAAGAGGCAGAAATACAATAGATTTGAAGTGAGGAAGGGAAGCAGGCCTGGCTTTCCAGATGTAAAATTGTCTAGGTTGCAAGAAGCCCTTGAAGGTCATCACTTCTCAAAGCAAGACCAACACTGGTTGCCCAAGGTCTTGTCATTTGTCACAGACATTTCTATCCCTTCAGCAACTCAGTCACTCAGTTACTCATCAGCCTTGGCTGTCTGTGTTACTCCCCCATTCCCATTTTTAGGATGCTTGACGGTCCTGAAGCCTCCACACTTAATTCTCCAGAGATAAAGAGCAGCTAAAAGCTGCTATGGACATACACCATGTTGTCTGAAATGGAGGTGACTGATGGGACTGAAAGATGCAAATAAGACTAAGTGTTACCTAGAACACAGTTTGAATAATCCAAGGAGCATAAAGAGTGTAATATTAAGTGTTTTACAGAAACAAAACAGAGGCAGAGAAGACTGGTGACATCTCAGGGGCTGAGAAAGGAACATGCTTTGACACAAAAGAAAAACACTAGAAACAAGGTGGGCTCTCAAGAGGTCCCCTGCATTGCAGACCTGACTGATTTATACTTAGTATGCCTTAGAAGCTTTCAAAGTTGACAGAAGTAATTTATTTTAATCAAATAAAATAAATCCTCTGGTTCAAAGTTCTTAAAACTTCCAATTCCCATTAACCTGGCAAAGATCTTCTGTCACTGTCCAAAGACAGAACAGGAGAGTTAATCTGGGGGCACTGCTGAAAAAACAAGATGCATGGAGCCACACAGTTGCTTAGTTACATTTGCCTTGAAACTGTGATCTCAAGAGGGAAGAGGAATTTTGAGCAACTGAGGAAGCTGCCTGCAAATGACCCCTTCTGCAGCAAAGTGACTGCCAGGTTCATTCAGTGACTAGAAGGCCCTAGGACACATCTACACATGGAGCTGGAAACATCTAAAGAGTGAAGAGACTACTTGGATAATTGGGTACCAATTTTCTGCCTGGTTTCCTGGACAATTGCATCAGATCCTCTCACGACCAGGTTGGAGAGAGTGGTTTGAATCTTCCTTTTCGGCACAGCAGCTGCTGCACTAGAAAGAGGAAACAAATCCAAAACATCAGAATTTTCCCATGCTTAGAGCAAGGACAGAAGTCTGAATACTAGCCCAGTGCTACAACAAAACTCCAGCCACCCCCAAGGGCCACCTGTCTGTTTTTTGGAAGGATGTGAATCTAAATCCAAATTCCAGTATAATGTTTAGCATCTTCCATTCTCCCTTTGTTGAGATATGTATTTCCTATGCATTACAGGAAAACTAAACCTAGATCAAAGCTTTGCTTTGCTCACAGGTCATTCCAGGGATGAAAAGGAGGTTGGAATTGTTTCATGACTGTGGAGTCACACCAGGTATCAGAGGGCAATGCTAAGGGAATAAAAGCTGTGTCCAAGCACAGGGCTGGATCCAGATGTGACTCATCTTTCCACAGCTGTTTTCATGGGATTTGGATAAAGGACCAAATCCTTTATTTGGGTAAAGGACCTTGGTCAGTCCTGTTTCCTCATTAACCCAGAGTGACACTGTATTATTTCAGCCAAGGAAGACATGAGGAAATACAGAAAACACTGACTCTGGGATTAAATGCAGTAAACCATAAGAAAATACAGTTACAATCTCAGAGACTCAAATGCTTGAGATCTCATGATCTCAAAGTCCATTAATCTACTGAAACACAAAGCTGCCTGGCTTCACACCACAGTATTAATGTAGAAGTAAAAACAACTCTTACCACATCTTAGCGCCAACTTAAACTTTTCCTGTCAAACAGCAGCTCTGTTACCTCATGTGGCTGGCTGGATTATGCCAAATGTGGGGTGTAACAGTGTGTCTTTTTAATGGAGTGAGGGACTCCACAGTGGGGCTTTATTCCTATTTGGTGAATGTAATTAAGGCAAAGGCATTCCCTAAATGAAGAGACTCCCTTAGATATAGTTTCAGGCTTCCTTGTACAAGTGAAGGAAATTCTGTTCAAAAGCAAGGGCAATAAATGGTTTATCTTACACTGAGGCTGCATATGCTGCTGAAGAGACTCCTCCATAGTAAAACCCATCCTGACACAGCTTCTCCTTCAAAGAGGGATTTTTCCGACCAACTTTTTTGGGAATGCGGCCACCAGAAAAGGTGGACTGCAGATCTGCCCTCTTGGAGCTGAGCTTCTTGTACTGGGATTGTATGTGATACTGACAATATTCACAGTCATTCTGAAAAGAAACAGGAGAGGCCTGTTACAGAACACCAGCAATTACAATTTCCTTCATTCCTCTCACCCACATGGATCCTTGTATGGCTAAAACGAAGTAACATCTCTCCTGTGGTACTCCAGCATTTGATCAACTAAGCAAAAAAATGCCCACACTCGAGCAATGAAAAACAAAGCTAAAATTGCCTATACTAATCACTGGAAACAGCCTTGTGCATCAAGGAATTTTAAGGCCATTCCTTGAAGTCAACTCATATCCCACCCAGGACCTCTTGCCCAGATTCTGTATTCTTGACTCTACTCAAGTTTCATGTACTGTGTGCACAGCCTCCTCCTGGAGTGGGTCTGCAATCACAGTCTTGATTTGCTACAGGTACCTTCTGTATTTGTCTTCTTCCCAAACTTCCAGCTCCTCCCCAGTTCTTCATTCCTTCATTTTTTCTCCTCCTTCTGATACCCTCCTATCTACAACTCTTCTGACTCAGACAAGGTTCCTTTCAGGTAGCACAGCATCACTTCATAGCCATGAAGTAATAATCCACAAGTCCTTTAAACTAGTACAAATCAGTAATGTCCTAAAAGAAGGATCCCAACATTTTTTTCTCTCATCTCTGGTGCCCCACATTCAGGTGTAAGTATCCTAACAGCTTGCAGGTACACTGGAGAAGGGAGCTCATTGGGTTAAAATCATTCAAAAAAACAGCCATTCCCAAAGAAAAATCTGGTGTTGTTTTTCCCTGGATGAGTTTTCTAGTGCAGTACATGGAAGCTTACACTGGAGCAAAGGAGAGTGAAAGGGTGTGGCATCATGGGTCAAGATCATCTCTTTTCACTGCAGCACCAAACCTTTCATTCAGGGAAATCCCCTACACTGTGACAGCACAGAAACAGCCCCACTGGGTTTCATTTCTCACTTTCTCCACCCACTTTAGTTAGTTGCAAGTCAAGATCCAGAAATAAGTAAAAAAGTTAGAGTATCAGTACAAAATCAGCAGCCAGATTTTCACCAGCAGCTTAGGAATGCCCTGACTACTGAGATACAGACCAGGTTCACAATCTGTGCACAAGGATCACCATTCTTCTTCCTGGCTTTGCAAGTGCCCATATCCAGAGCTTCTCCCATGAGCAGGATCTTCTGGGGATGGTCAACAGACAAACACACCTAGACAGAAATCAGAACACTCCTGGGTAGGTGTCACTCTCCTTTTAGATGTCACTGGTTGGTCTCTGGTCTGGGTCAGTACCTCTGGTGCTAACAACCTAGTCTTAAAATGCAGGCCTAGCTTAAGAAAGCCACATGTCCTGTTCAAATGGAGAAATGGCTCAGTCGAAAAGAAAAAAGTGAATTTACTTCTCACAAACAGATGAAAGATATTTGAGTCCTATGCTCAGAGCCTCAGGAAACCAAAAAAAACATGTAAGGCAGTTCAAATTGTGCTGTAAATGGTCCTGCCCAGCTTCTTGGCTCTGATACCATCATGACCCCCACATCCAGCAGGGGATGGGAGGAAGAGCTGTACCAGGGCTCTCTGTCCTCCAAACATCTTGGCCCAGTCAAAACTCAGTCCTGTGTAAGAAGAGTTTCTGCTTCACATAACCCAATGCACCAGGGACTGTGTCTGTAGCCAAGGGACAATTTCAGAAGTCAGTTTTAATGTAGCAATAAATGTGAACATTTCAGCTATGAAGAGCCATTCTTGACAGCTAAATGCAGCCCTCCTATTAAATCTGGTGTGTCTTTCTGCTCACCGACGGGACTATCTACTGCATATTCATGCTAATTTAAGCAATTATATAGCTTAAAAGACAATTAATGAGATCCTTAATTTTTCTATTTGGAGAATTTAAAATGCAGAACACTACACGATCAGCTACTAGACTGAAATTCCCCTTGATAGAAGTAACTGGAAACAGGTTCCATTCCAGTGCAATTAAAAATATATTAATTTATTAGCAAAATGAAGCCATCTTAAGTGTTCTGCATTTAAAAATAATCGATTAAACAGGTGAACTACTATGTATCAACCAACATATATTTACATAACACATTGTTTGTTTAATAAGTCAAATATTGCTGCTTCTCTGTTGTGATTTTTGAACCAGAAACATTTTGTAATCGTATCTCATGCTCGAATTAGAAGAGAGAAATGTGCTTCTCCACCTTTTTCAGCTTTGAGAGACCTCTAGGCTGAAATAAGTAGTGCACTGAAATAGCTGAATAAACTGAAATGAAAATACATTCCCTATATTTATGGAAGAGCCAACTGCTACTGAGAGCAGATTAAAAACTGGAATAAACTTTGTGTTTAAATGCCTAATAGGACTTTTTGAAGTTCAGTCTTCCAGGAGGCAAGGAGCAGATACACACCATGCAACTACCCGAATGCAATTCAAACTGTTGGGCAGACTGCTGCATTTTCAGTTTGAAAATGTGTTACAAAGCTAAATCTCAGCCAAATATGAAAAGGTTCAGCTACAGGTTTTTATCTACAGCTGAATGAAAAATCCTCTCACCTCATCTGAGCCATCTTTAGGTTTCATAGGGTTGGCATTGAGCAGGCCAATGACTGTGCCTTGGTCAGTCTTCCAGTGCTCCTTGTGGACTTCCCCAAACAGGAAGAGCGAGACGCAGGCGTTGAGGTCCCGCAGGTCGTTCAGACGCCAGATACTGAAGGTCCTGCCCTGGAACAGACATTCCCTTTCCTTTCAGCCTTGCTGCAGACACGCTGACTGCATCCCCTCTGCCTGTTTCTTTTAGAGAGCTGTTCTGATTTACGCCCTCACAAGGGTTTAATGATTCAGAAAAGCACAATTTGTACTCTCAGTAAAGCTTAGATACAGTATATCTCCAGCCACCCATGTTGCCAGTTCTGGGATTCTTAAAGGCCAAAACAGCAAATAATTCTGCTACCACCAACCCCTCTGGTACCAAAGGTGGGCAGCACATTTGTTTGTTGAATAAAGAGGTTTTTACCCCACTGAACACACAAAACTATTTCTACATGACACATACAATGCTGGATGAAACCAGACAAGCCAAGATCTTTAATACAGAAGTTTTCCATTAACTATATGAAGTTGGCTGGTTAAGCTGAAGATCTAGAAAAGTTTCTCAGGAAAGACCACCAGCATTTCACTTGAACTGACCAAGGGACACAATGAAGTTACTTACATTATTTGCGCTCTGAGGAGTGACCTTCTTCACTATGACTCCAAATGTTACCCAATCTATTTCCTCCAGATTTTCAGTAGCAAGTTTGTTCTTCAGCTGAGACAGTCGGATGAGCTTCCTGTTTGCCATTTTCCTGTCCATTTCGGCTGAAGACACCCGGGGTTTTCTAGATCCAGTGAAAGCAGGTAAAACACAACACATCCATTGGCACAAATGGACAATCGAAACCAATCAGCACTTTCCTGGGGAGACTACATCTTGCTATAAAACACCTCTGTGCCTTACTTCACACTGAGGTCACTTGAAATAAAACCCCCCATATCAGAAAGCTACTGATGACACTGGTTTTTGTCTAAATAGCTGCATTGCAACTCAGCTCCAAGCCTGCATTAACTCTGCCCATTTCAGAATAACCAAGAATGGCTGACTGAGCTAGGAATACAGCTCGGGTTCTGGTGGGGACACTGTGAGGATTCAGAGTCCTCTTGTGGCCACACTGAGTATAGGGAGGGTGAGTGGCTCCTGAGGCTTCTGTGCAGCAAAAACTGGCTCAACTGGAGCTCAGCCGGCCTTTGCACATGCCCACTGCTTCCCTGCTCCACCACTGAGGATATCCCAGGGAAGGCAGTGCTAATGAAATTTGAGCTTTCCTGTTAGAAAATAACAGAGGCCAAAACAGAAACATGGTAGTAAGCCAAAAGTCAATGTTACATGATTACCGATCAACCAGCCAGGGCTGTGGCTTTGTGTTACATCCCTTGATGACAAGTGACTAATCTGACATGGTTAAACCAGGTATATACATTGTGTTTTCTTTGCCTTTACTGGAGGGGTTGTCCGCAGGCAGGGCTCAGAGCTGGCTGCTGACCTTAATCTCAGTCCTGAGAAGGTTTCCACAGACACTGGCTGTGTGGTTGCACTGGAGCATGCAGGCACATGAGAAGTCTTCTCTCTGGTCACTTTACTGGGTGTGTTCCCTACAGCAGACTGGAGAGGCTGGAATGCCAGGCTGAGGACTTGCCGTGGAGGAGGGATCTTGTTCTCTTTAGCAGAAGAAAAAAGACATAGGTCCCATTATAAAGAATACAATAATTAACTGTAATAACCTCTCTGCCACCAGACCACTCCTGGTGCACTGAGTAGTGTAACACTGTCCTGGATGTGCCCACACCACTGATGGGAACTACAAGCTTTTGACAGAAGCTCAGTGTGTTTAGTAAAAGGTAGACTGAGAATGGTACCTGCTGAGGATGTGTTTGATTTCTGCATTCTTCGCTTGGCTGGTGGTAAAGGATTGCCCAGCTGGGCCGAGAAGCATGGTGACTCTTGCAGCTTCTGAACTTTCCTTTCCTTTAAGGGTAGACAGGGAGATTTACCTGGCCAAGGGAACAAAAAAATTATGAGACCTTGGGGTCTGGACTCAGACTCTAAGCACTGCCCCAAACTGTGTAATTCCTAAATAACAAGTCCAAACTAGTGTCCCCACATAGAAACATTTTAGCAAACTTGTCAGCTGAAATGCAACAGCTGAAAAAGTCCCAAAGACTCTTCCCCATGACAACTTAAGACTTTGCATGTCACTGCAACCTCAAAGCTGTGGAAAGTAGAAACATCCCCTGTTTTGCAATCTTTCCATGATGTTTCATTACTACATCCAACACACTATAACAACAAACACAGCTGTATATACTGGGTGTACCAACATCTGCCAGTAAGAAGGGACACCTCCAGAAAGGTGCACTTATGAAAGCTGTCCAATGTAAAATTAATCCATGATGCAGAGATAAAAATTGATTTAATCTACAGCTGTAAGAAACAACCTGTGTGGGAATACACCAGACCACTGCTTAGTGCCCACTTCAGGATTATTTTAAGTCCTGCCTATAAACTCACATTGGTAAGCCAATAAATCATAAATTCATTTAATTAGTTTCATTACCAGAAGTTTTCTTCTCAAGGTCTGAACTGGACTGCTGCCCAAGAGCAGTCTTTTGCAACTGCTCCTGTAACGTCTTCATCTGTTCTTGTAATTTTCTCAGCTCAGCTAGGAAAGAAAGGAGAAGAAAAGGATAATATTGAAGACAGCAGGAAGCCATTGCAAAGAGGGATTTATGAGATTCCTGAAAGTCTGGCAGTTTTACTGCATCATGGAAACTTAGAAAACGAAGACTTGAGTCCCAGTGCAGATTTACTTGCTTCTACACAGCTCATAGTGAATGCAAACTTCTCCATACAGCCTGGAGCTGGGTCCTCTCATAAAAATACTTTACTTAATTGTGGTATGTTCCTTCCTGTGTTGAATAAAACTTTCCAAGTCACCATAAGACCATTGAAATGGCTGATGATTGCACTCCTTAGCATAAAGAAGTACTTCCTCATATAATCAAATACACAGCCTGGACACAGGAAAGCTTTCACAATGACTTCCACAATGTCATTGCTTCCACAATGACTCCCACACCTCCTGTCAATAAGCCCTGAGGGGGAAGGGACTGGTGTGCTGGTGAAAGATGCCAGGATGATATCTGATGCCCCAAAGACTGAGGCAACATTGCTCTTCATCAAACAAGGTACAGATACACAGGCAACCTTCCCTATGCTACTCAGCACAGCTCTGTTAGTCTCCCTGGCTTACTTAAGATCCCTGTGTTTCTTTTGGGAAAACAGGTTTGGTAAGTTTGGCCACTGGCCACTGAAAACTGAACTTAGAACCTTTCACAAGGCCTTTCAGTATTTCCTCTCCAGCCATCATCAAGAAGAGGCAGGCCATACCTCCTGCCCATTAGCACTCTAGAGACAGAATGTATCAAACAAAACAGATTAAAGATGTTGTTGCAGAAACCTTGCAGTTCTTCATTGGTTTTCTCCTTCGCCTGACTGGGAGCTGAAGGGGGGACAGTTTTCTCTGCCTCCTCCTCTTGCAGCAGGTCATCTACATCTCCAAACAGCGTGGCCAAGTTCTCCTTCTGCTCATCAATCACACTGTCCTCAGCATCAACCTCCTCAGTGTAGGATCCATCATCTTCTGCATCAAAGAGCTCATCGTATTCATCTGGTTCTCCACTCTCATCCTCTGGAGCATCTTCCTCCTCAGGAGGATTCCTCTCCTCAGTTGCTTCGTTTTCTTCCAGGAGGGAAGCCAACAGATCCAAGTCATCATCAGCTAAGGCAAAAATTAGAGTCAGAGTTATTTCTGTCCAGTTAAAGAAAAGCTGCTAAAGAATAAAACATCCAAGACATCTTAATTTACAAGCTAATGACAGCTGAAACTAGATCAGAGCAGCAAGCAGCATTTTTAAAAAAATACACTTCAGGTTTAGCTAGAGGCAGCTAGAGCAGCTTCTGCTGTGAGGCCAGATGGAAATGTAGCTGAAGATACTCTCAGCCTGCAGCACAGGCTGGCAAGTCAGCAGAAAACCTGCCAGCCCAACAGCCAGCTACTCAGCACTGGGTTTTCCTCCTATGCAGTTCCTTGAACAGCAGCTGCTGTTACACAGGAAAGCCTGGAACCTGTAAACATGTAGCCAACAGAGACACTCATGTGGCTTTTGCCAATGGAAAGGGAAGAGGGAGATGCAAGGCAGGCAACAAAGCATATCCTTGGATATAGTTTGCTCATGGAAAAACACAGAGAACAAAGAAATAGGGACACAGGGGCAAAAATGGAGAAGAGAGAAGTGCAGAGAGAAGAATGGGACAGAGAGAGCAGAAATTAAAATCTGAGCAAACCAAGAAACTGATTTAGCCTTTGCTGCTGAGGACAACACCAAACCAGGGAATGCACAGAGCAGCCTCACAGGAGAGGGACAAGAAGAAAAGCAAGAGGCAACTTCAAAGGACTCAGCAAATAAACTCAGTGGAATGTAAATTCCTTTGCTAAAAGCCTTACCAGGTTTTCTGAACACTTGAATTTATTCATTAACAAGCTAATAAGAAGACAAGTTTCCCACTGAAAAGAAGAGAATTTTCTCCCTTACCATCCATAGTTTCACCAGGATTTCTTCAAGAGCCCCTCAAGGCAAAATATTCTGTTATGGAGAGAACAAAGGTGATAAAGGCATTAAAGTACACATACCTCATCTAGAAATATACATTGTGTTCAGGCTCTTTATTTGACCACTTGCAATCCACTAGCTTGGTTTTGTTTACAGCCACAGATGAGGACTCCACTAAATTTAAAACCCTCACAAACATTTTCTACATCAAAAGTCTGACCCATGCTGAACCCGCTGCAGTGTAAGAACACTACTTTTATGAAGAAAGCTCATTACAGACACAGAATTTAACAAATGCCCACCATGTTCTCATAGTAATAACCATTTCCACCTCACCTGATTACACTGTGTACAGTGTATTACAGTGATTACACTGAGTACAGCATAATTACTACTAGCATTTAACTAGTTGTTAAAGTCCAGCAGTTGTTATTCTCAAAAATGTACATTCTGTGTTTCTTATAGCTTCTGCATTTCATGGAGAAGAGTCCATGAAAAACAATCAGCACGGACGGACACGAATGGGCCAGGGAAGCTTGGATAAGAAAGATGGGACATCCACTGAGACTAAATGAGTCACAAACGCAAACGCTAACTGTGCTTACAGATCTTCCTGCTGCAGAATCATTTGTTCCGCCCATAAACTCCGCTTTTGATAGTTTTCTCATGCTCCAGAATATTCATTTTCAGCAACACTACATAACTAGCACGAGCTGAGAAGGTCAGACACCACCGCGGACCCCGCGCTTTTTCCCTCACGCTTCCCGTCTCCGCTCGGCCACCTCCCCCACCCAGTAGAACCCCGACCTCCTCCAGGGCTCCCTCCCCCTACCCTCGGGCCAGGCTCCATGCCTCGGGATCGCTCCGTGTGCCCCGGGATCCCACCGGGTGCCCCGCTCCCCTCACGCTCTCCGCTCCCCTCACGCTCTCCGCTCCCCTCACACACTCCAC
>JANPWX010000358.1:692752-737410 GCA_024734555.1 Trochalopteron elliotii
AGGGGAATCTGCCAACTGCTGTCCGAATCTCTTTGAAAGTTCTGGACCTTGAAGATAGTAACTTAATGATGGACAGGGGAAGAAGGAGAGGATGGGCAGGGAGCATCATGGGGAAAGGACCAATAGGAAACAGTCTCTGGGCAAAGACCAGAGAGGCACAGAAACTCTTATCAACTTGTGATAAGAGAAAACTCCAAGACAAGGGGCCCTTATGGGGTAACTAGAGCTATACTAACTTATAACAAAACCTTTTCTAAAATATGGAAATCTTGCAAACCCACAGTAAGAGATTGCATCTGCTGGGAATACTTGTAATTGATAAAGAAGGTTGCAATGAGTCTGACAAATACCTCTTCACAACAGTCAGCTCTTGTGTTACCTGAAATTATGGATGAAACTATAGATGAGCTATAATATAACAAAATAAGAATCCAGCGTGTAAAAGTGATAATTAGAACAACAGTGGCAAAGAGCAAAGTAAAAAAAATTACTCGAATTACAATGGCAAAAGAAGGATTGTCTCCCTTTTGTTGAGATAAAAACACTTGGGAGGACAAGAATAGAACTAATCCACTACACTTGTTTCTACACAAGCTTTTCAGACATAGGAATTTGCAATCCTGTTTCAGTCTCCCAAGTATTCAGAGGCACAGATAAATTTATAATTGTAATAGATTTATTTTGATAGGGAAAATCCACTATACTCTTTTTAAATTAGGTTACATCCATCTCAGTGCTTTCTACCACAATACTGTACAAGTTCAAATGCTCTTATTATAATAATGAAAAATTAAGACAACATCATAAAAATTAACAGTTCTATAAAACCAAGTGACTTGAGTACACCAGGCGCTACATATATCAGACCTAGCTGATCCATTTTAAACCTTACCCACATCTGGCTAAAGCAGGAAGTTACATAAGCCATCAAAAATTTAACATCAGATTAGTATGGTCACAAGGGCAGCAATGAAATGGCCATCTGGAGAAAGAGTTGGGTTCACTTCAAATGCTTGATGAATACAGCACTATTCCATTTTGCTGAAGTCCTCTCAAACAGCTTTTTTTGTATATTACTTTTCTGGTATATAGTATATAAGAGATGAAGTATTTACAGGCTCACATATATTTGAGATATATATGTGTATATATATATATATATTTGATCAGCAAATATCTCATCTCTCCTCCGACTTCAGTGATTCAGCCCCATTCTGCAGAGTAGCCATAGAGCAGAGCACTTCAGGGGAATGTTCCTGAAAGGTTTCACAGCAGCAGACACACTGCGAGTTCTGTAGCACATCCATGTTGTTAATCTATGAAAACTCCTTCCCTAAAGCAGATTACAACAAGATAAGTGACTACAGGACAGGGGAAGAGTTTTACCCCTTTCCCACTGAATTAATAAGCAACCCCCTGAAAACCTCCTTCATAGGACATAAGAGCTGAGCATTATTTGAGCAAGAAGAAAAACCAAAGTGTTTGGCAGGTAAAATTCCAGAAGACAAAGAATTGGAAGGCATCACTCAATTAATGCAGTCCATAACATGAATCTGCAGTGTGTCCAAATCAGGTAGAATTTCTTCACATTTAGGACATGAATAAATTGAAATATTCCGCTGCTCTGGCCAATCCTGGCTATTAGTTCCTGCAAGCAGAGAAGAAAAATTATTAACTATTATATTACCTGATTTTCCTCTCTGCAGCTACCCAGCTGCCAGAATAACCACAGGGAAGCTGTCTACAGCCAAGCAAAGCTGGTTTAACCTGAACCTGACTCCGAGGGCTGGAGAAAGTGCTTGCAGTACCTCTTTGGACAAGGTGAGGTGAGTGTTCTCGCTCCGGCACCCTGGCTCCATGGCGACTCTGCATCTCTGCCAGAGAGGTTCTGTGGGTAATAAACAAGTCAAGAGCTCTGAAGACAGACTCCTGTCAATTGGTCATGCATTTAGTTCACAACTGCTGCTCAGAAACAGGGCCTAGAAATGCCACTGCTTTGTGAGATCATGCCAGAGGTCTGCTGAAATCAGGGTCATGCAACTGATACCAGCAGCTGGATTTGGGTAGCCACACACCTAGGGATTTAGGGCACACTTCTCTGGAAAGCTCCAAGGACTCTCAGCTGTGCAGAGGAAACTGCAGATTTGCTTTAAGTAGAAAAGCAAGTTATACCATAAAAAGGACTCAGTGTACAGTTAATGTGAAATGTAATTTGATTCAACTACCACAGTACTCAGAACTGTGTACTCAGCACAGCCTCCCGGAGAAGCAGCAGATATCGCTGGCACATACACAGCAATATTAGCTGCAGATTCACAGCTAAAATTGAGGCCAGAACTCAAAGAAACTCACAGAGAGAATTTACCAAGCATGAATCATCTGAAATGAAAATTTACTAAGACACCCAACTAAGAACTTACACACTTTACAGAGATTCTACCAGAAAATTGAGAAGTCAGCCAATTCACTTTTTTTTCTCCTTTTAAATTCAAATGAAGCAAGAAATGATTTGCCTTTAGACTGAGATGCTCACAAGACAATGTTGGTCAACACCAGTACACAGAGTAAGAGGACAGTGCAAAGGCAGTTCAGACAAAGTCTGTTCTCACCGGCCAAGATCTTCAAAGTTTTGCTGCTCTTTTAGTAGGTATGCCAGCTGGACAGCCAACTGCTCCTTCTCCTCGTGGATCTTCTCTCTTGCTGCTCTCTCAGCATGGAAATCAGAACAATAAACCTCCATCTGATCAGAGAAATAGAATCAGACTGAAAATTAACTTTGACTGAACCATATTTGTATATGTCAAAATCACAAATCTGTATCATAATCTGCATCTACTCAAAACATGCACGCACTGCAAAGCTAAGATCTGCCCTTCTCACAAGGTGAAGGAGGCTAACAGTTTCTGCACTCTGTAAAAGACACTCTGAGTGTCTTACCTGGGACACAGGTATTGCCCCTACTGTACAGAGCCAGGAACGAGGCACAGACAAGCAGTGAGGAGGTGACTTCACTGATTACATTGACAAATCTGTGGTTCAAATAGTAGAACCAGGCCAAGATGCCAGTTCTGTGCCTTAAATGTGAGGCAAACCCTATTTAGTCACTTAATGCATGCTGGTTTCAGTAAAATCATTCCCAAAATATATGCAGTGATTCTTAAGCCAGTGGTTCTAAATACATATCTACTCCCAACTTCTGTTTGTTGTGCCAGACTCCAGCATACACAGTTCCTCCTACAGAGCCCTGGAATATAGTGGGTAAAGGCTCTGCAGGGATCTGCAAGGCAAGCCAAGTATGGGGAATTATGCTTTGAAGTTGAGAAAACGTGTTCAGCATTTCAGAGTGAGCCATTAAATACCTCCTGGTTTCTGAATATGGGGTGGGGGAAGTATCCAGTTTGTGAAGAAGAACTGATACCTGAGCACGGAGCACAGACATAGTTTCAAGGTCCTCCTCTTGCTTAGCAATTAGCTGCTTCATCTCATCTATCTGGAGCTGCTTTGCAGCAAGGGCTTGTTCTGCCAACTCCACCTTTGCTGTCAGTTGTTCCACCACAGCTTTATCTACTCTGTCCAGCTGCAAAGAAGAACTGTGATTACAAGATGAACTCTGAATATGACCCTTCTCAAAGTGAAAGTTTGCTTCTTTTTCCTCCTGTCCTAGGAAAAGGTTCCCATTTTGGTCACCAAAGGAACTTGGACTAAGACAGCAGTGGTGACTGATATTTTACCTTAAAGATTAGTTTTGAGCTTTCAAACTACATTGTATCAAGTTGAAAGACAACCACCTAGTGGACACTGTAAAAGACCTTTTCCTAGTTTCTGAAATTACACAGAACAATATGGCCCTTCCATGGTGGTTCAGCTCCTAACAAGACCTCACTGAGGAAGGCATTCTATTTAAGAATACAAAAATATTTAGAGATTTACCTTCCCACATTTTTATATAAGATGTTGCAGGAACACTGATGTATCTATCACTTCTGTCTAAGGACTGGACTCTATGCTGCACTGCACTGCAGATTAGACCCTACCCAGAAAACACCATGGAAGTACTGATGTGTGGATAAAGTTTTCTGTAACTGACAGCACAGGATCTATGTTTATCAGAGCAGTGCTGCTATGTTGCATGTAATTATGTAGAAGGGATGACAGTTTTTTCCTGCCCAAATTTGATCCTAAAGATGTTCTCCCATCCCTTCCCCCTCAGTCCTAATTAATTATGATTTCTTCTTGTGATGAGTTTACCTCTTTGAGTTTCATTTCATCAATTTTTTTCATTGCCTCAGTGAGTTCTGGAAGCAGTTTGCTATATGAATCCTGGAGGTTATTGTATCTTGCCCTGTTACGACAAGAAAAGAGATTAAGGTTTGAAACGATTCTTTGAAATCCAAATAATGTTAGAACTTAAAAAAAAAGCCACTACCAGCTCCTTGCAAATCAGCCTGCAATTCTGGTGAGAAAAAGTCATGCTCCATGTCTCAACATCTCTCTTCCAATGAGTTGTGTGCTGCTCTACCCGTGGATTGAGTGCAAACCTATGTCCTTACTGATCATCTGCATTTCATATTGAAGACTCTATCACTCAGTATTTTTATATGAAGCTCACAATTTCTGTTCAAAATGTAACACCCCTCTTAGGATGACATCCAAGTCTTGACTCAGACTTCAAGTGAGGGAGAATTCATCAGAATAACCAGACATGGACTCCAAAGATAATGAGCAGCTTCTGCAGCAGCTGAAGACGTGTCCTTCAGGAAGTTCAGCCTCTCTGAACAGCCTGGACTGACATTTTCACACTCCTTACATGGACTGCACATGAAAGGGAGCAGGCAGCCAAAGCAAACAGCCTCTCTTTACCTCAGCCTCACCACACACTTGACTTTCCTAGTGCAAACATATTGTAGGGACTGCAGACCTCTTCATTTATGTCACTTTCCCAGCACTGTCACCACCTGACTTGTCCCCTGCCCTCCAGGACGTGTCCGCATTTACCCCTGCTAGTCAGTGGCACAGCTGTTGTCACATCTCTGCTTCCTCCACTTGTATGTTACACTCAGCTCTATTCCACTTTTGACTTTATAATTAAAGGAAGATACAAGTCAGAGTTGACAGCTAAAGTATTCCTAAGTGAGGGGTTCAGTAGATGAAAGAATACAGACTTCTACTTCATAATCTACAAACATAGCAGAGTTTCAAAGCATGCAGGACACAAAAGATTCAATTCCCCTTGGGCCAGGTTCCCTTGGACTTTGCTTCTTCACTGACAATACCTTCCTGGAATACAAAACCAAGTCATACTCACTTTTCTTCATGTGTCTTGGCTTGTTCCAGCTTGACCTCTGCCTGCATACTCTCCACCTGAAGTTCCAGCTTCTTGATGGTGTATATTAGCTGCTGCTTCTCCTCCAATTCTGATGCAGCAGCCAAGCTTTTTCTTTCCAGTACCTGGCACCTGACAGAAAAGAAAAAAAAGGTTGATCTCTTCTGTTCACCCTCTCTTGATGGATATTTCCCACAAGGCATATAACAAAAAGAGTATTTGTATGGTTCACTTTAAAGGCTTATTTTGATGAAGAACATGGAAAGACAAAAATCTATCTATACACAACTGTCAGAAAATAAAGCTATAGAAACCAACACTTACTTTTTTACTATTATGAATCTCAAAGAACTGGAATTTGACAGGAAACTAAGCAAAAAAAACTGAGGGTCTTGTAACCACTTTTATAACCTATGCAATTGTCTTTAGAAGCCCAGACAGCTCATGTGAAAAGGTTATAAGCAAGTCCCTTGGCTTTTTCCCCTAAAGCCAGAATAGGGAATGATTATGTAAAGGAAAAAAACAGAAAAGATTTTTCTTTACATCATGAAGGGTTAAAACTCAAATTTTATAATTCAAGGCACTGAGGTTCTATTTGTAGAACTAGGTTGGCAGCTCAGATTTCTGACAGTTGCTGTATTTCTGCACTTCACTACTTACAAAGAAGGAGCATTCTTTAACAGCACTTTTATGAAACAGTTATTTAAGTTGATATTTGTAGAAGTGGTGAGTTTCCCAAGATGGGAGTTGTCATACAAGTATGTACTGGATGTCATGACAGATCTGTTGCTCTTCTGAGCCTTACTTTTCTTGAAGTTTCTTCTGAATCAACTCTGCTTCTTTTAACTTCTCATGGGCTTCCTGAAGCTCTTTAAACAGAGCACAAACTTGCAGATTCAGGGTTTCTACTTCACTGCCAACCTTTCAGAGAAAAAATAATGAAAATTACATATGGGCAATTCAAGATAGTAAAGTTACAAGCTAAGAGAGAGAAGCAGAAAATCTCACTCTAGAGAAAACAGCCTTAGTTAGTTTGCACAGTTACAGTCTATACTCAGTAATAAGGCCTGATCTACAAAGCTTTACAATTATTCCACACTGCATGCCCCCATTGTTCCACTAAAGATCTACATTTTACCACAGAGGCAGGTAACATGAGCTCTGCTGACAGGAGCCTCTGAAAAAACCACAACAGTGTACATGGAAAGGGCTGCCAGCACAAGCACAAGTGCTGACCTCAGTATCCACTTCAATGAGGAGTGCTGGGCACAGGCTGTAACTCAGGCAAAGTGGAGATAAGAGCACTGGAAAACATTAATTAACCAAGACATCATCTGCTTTCCCTAGAAAGGGCATCTCTTGACCTACAGACTGGTCTTGTTTAACCAACCCAGCCCTAAAATACTTGTCCTGACCTTCAGAAAGGCACAGGTCTCCAGCAGGTCCCATAGCATTTCCAAGTCCCATGCAGCACTTCAGAAACTCACACACCTCACATACAAGCACTCTTAGTTATGCACTTGCACTGAACCAGCATGGACCTCCAAGGCTATGGGATTGCACTCTCACTTCACACAGAAGTTTGCAGCTGCAGGCACAGAAGTTAAAACATCTGACTGGATATGAATCCCAACCCCAGAATTCTTTTAAATCTTAATTAAAAACATCAGGACTAAGTTTTTGCCTGGAACTGTGTCTCAATCCAAGATAGTTATGCCCCACCATTGTAATCCCACTGAAAACATGAACAAACCTAAAGCAGGTGCCATATGAGCTCCATATTTAATCCAGCTCCACTGGATTCTGATCCAAAAGCTGACCTAGGTAGCAGTGAGGAAATTCACACAGTCTATATGATTTCTGGAGCTAGAAATTACTGTAGTTCTCTCTGTTTACTAGGCATGGCCAGGGCAATGTGGTGTAACTGCAGTTATGACCAGCATCCCAAATACTTGGCCCCCAATCCCACCCCTTTGCAGTGGCTGGTGTAATTTGGAACAACCTCTAAGATACATCAAAGTTCACTTCCATTACCTGTGCAGGAAAATTTCCCCTTGCTCCCTGAGTGCAAGTGGAAATCTAGACCCTAAGGTTGGTGACCTCAAGAGGTAAGCTGTATGCTGGTATATCTTGGTGAGGACAAGTACTTACAGCTTCTGAACTCTCTTCTTCCTGTTCAGTTTGTGTCCCACTCTCCAGGCAGTTTCTGGTCTCCTTCTCCAGCTTTGACAGTCTGGAAAAGAGAAGGAGCCAATAATGATGGACTTGGCTTTTATTTCAGGAGATATTGTGACTATACAAGGATTTCATGCAAGTGATGTACTCTCTTTGTAACATCACAGCCACAAAAATCCCACAAGGCAGAATGGAAAGCACAGACATGCAGGAAGGCCTGCACAATCATGGGGGTTCTTGAAGAACACAGGACAGTGTGTACATTTAATTAAAATGGATGTGTAAGTCTGCAGGTGTGGTGAAGGTCCAAAGGGATTTGGACATTCAGTCCAAAGGGATTGATCTTTGGTACAGTCCAAAACTTCCAACTCTTTGGAAACAGGTCACTCTGTTCACTGAATCCAGTGATTAATATTGCCTCTGTTCTCCTGTGGTATTTTCAGGGGCTGAGGTTTCTAAGAAATGTTTGGTTATGGCTCATTACCTCTTCTAGGAGGACCACATAGAAGCAATTACTGTGACACCAACCTTTCATAGTAGATAATGTCCAGGAAGTTTTACTCTGTCTCTCTGAAATGGGGATCTGGAACTGCTTGGAGAATTTGCCACTACTGAACAGTCGTGATGATTTACACCCACAGAACTGAGCTGAGACTGACTCTCATACAGGTCTCCCTGTGAAAACTCTCTCTCTTGGAAAAGTTTGGAATTAAACTTATTTTAGATATTTCTAAGGAGCTTTTGCAAGCTCACACACTGCTACATGTAGCCTGCCAATATCACGAAGAGGACTATAATCCTGTTTTAGACACAGGGATTTGGTTAAGGCCCCACAAAGAGATGATTCATACAAAATCAAGTAACTGTGGAGGAGTGAATGGAGAGAACAGCCTCATCTAGTCATCCAGTCATCCTATCTTTCTGAATAACTCGGGGATAGTTCAAACCAAGAGGAAATGGGTAATTTGCCTTGATCTGTGGTGCTTCAGGAAATCAAAATAATAATAAAAGAGATTTCTTTTGCCCATGGAAAAGAACTGTGGTTTATCCCTATACAGACAACCACAAAATGTTATTACAACCTGGTGCTCAGAAAATTCCCCATCCAAATCACACTGATATTTCAGCTTGTTGCTGATCATTCAGAGACTTACAACTGCAGCAGCCCTGAAAGAAATCATCTCCAAATGTTACAGTGCACCTACTTCATACCTCTCTTTGTGATCCTGCAGCTCCTTCTCAAGATTTTCCCTCTTCTGAGTTTCATTTCTAAGAGAGCAGAGCAGCTGGCTCACAGTTAGCTCCTCAGACTCCAAATTCTTAGATTCATCTGCAGATTTGCTCCTGCTTCAAACCAAACCAGATGTAAATAACAACAGCTACCCCTTTAGCAGCACACTCCCTTAACCCTAATGTTGGGATCCAGTCTGAGAGGCCACCATTTCCCACAGTGCTGGAAACCAGTGCTCTGAGCAAAGGGCTCATTCCCAATTGCCAAGAGCCAAGACCAGTAGCCACAGCCCCTGTGTGTGCAAATGAAGGGCACAGGCAGTCCCCTTCCAGCTGAGGGAACAATTTAGCACTTAAGCAAGGAAAGCAAAAGCAGTAATGACAATGCATAATCCAATGCACTTATTCTGATCTATTCTGCATCCCTTTGTGCAAAATGCTGCTCTCTATTCCTACAAACAACATTTTTTTGCAATAAAGCATGGAATATTTCTTATCTTTGCCTCATTCCTTTACGAAAAAGAAAGCATATCCCACTAAAAATGGTCATCAGAAATAACTTTCTTATTCAGAAAAAAATCTCTTTAATGTTTCACCCTCCTCACATTTCACAGCTCTTTTCAAAATCATATTATGCTACTGTAAATTGAACCAGAACAAATGCAAAGCTCCAAAAAATAGGGCACGTGATAAAATACTGTATTCCATTATATCCATTTTTATGGCCATCGAGACAGAAAGTCAAAATCCCCAAACTGTATGAAAGACAGGCAAGTTAGATTGTACATTTCAGAGTCTCAACTGTAAAACAGCATGTGTTAAAAATTCTGCTTTTGTAGTTCAGAAAAGAAAGCAAAGCAAAGAGTCTTCTGTGTGCTTCTGAGAGCTAGAAACCTCTGGTGAGCAAAATTCAATACCCAAAAGACAGTGTTCAGCCAGGATATTTTAAGTAAATAACTTTTACCAGGGGATTTTTAGTGCAGTTCTACCCTTACAGAAATAAATCCATCCTGAGTGGATCACATTTCTTTGAACCTGTTAACAGCACCCATCTAAAGTTTCAGCACTGGACAAAGACACGTGGTGACACTGGAAATACTTGAAGAGGTACGTATGCACCCTGTTCTTGTAGATCTGGCCCAGATTCTCCTCCAGAGGTAAGCAAGTTCCACAGGGAATGTCTTCTCATAATCAGTGTTCTCACAAGCCACAACAAACAACAAGCTTAATACTCGTGGTTTGATCTGTGGTCAGCAACTCTTTCAGTTTTGTCCCCAACTGTAACACTCCTTTTTTACTTCCTCCTTCAATTTCTTATCTGCATGCTGAAGGACAAGTTTCTATGATATTGCACTGAAGCACTGTTCTCTCTTGCAGTGACAAAGGAAGTGACAACATGGAGCACAGCTTTCTGGCCTGCTATATCCTTAGCATTTTCTGTATCCTTCCCTTTCAAAAGCAAAGGCACAAAGTAAATAAGAGTTCAGCCAAAACCATCTAGCTGCTAAACTGGGCAGTATCCAAAATGGAAAGTTGAGCAGTATCAAATGTCTATGTCCACAAGGAGTAAAGGTTCAGCCAGGGGCAAGAAAGTCCCTTGTGTCCTGGAGCTGATGTAAAGATCAAATTTTGAGAAGTAACCTGAACAGAATGCTAGTATCTTCAACCCAGTAACCTGAAAAGCAAGGACTATATTGCACTGTGTGTTTACCCCATCATGGACACACTTCATACCAACCACACACAAACAGGGTCAGATCTGAAAGACTACAAGACCTCTGACTCTTACCAGTATCAGTATAATAGGGTAGAGGACAGATACTCCATTAGATGGTCTCCAATGATTAGGAGGGAAGAAGTCCCTGCAGCCTCTACCTTTGTCTTTTCTGTTTGGCCTCCCTTAAAACTCTGAAGAGTTGGCAAGTCAGAATGTCCATAACTGCCTGGCCAACTGGCCAGAACATGCACTCCCTCTTGTCAGCTAGTAAAAATTGGAAGGAAAAATGTCAGAGAGCTGAGGACCTTACCACATGCTAGGAAGGTAGGGCTACTGCAATGGAGGGGTGCAAAGCCAAAGAAAAAGAGGATTTTCTAGTGCATTCCTCATAGAAAGAAGTTCCCTTACATTGAACCCCAAACCCGAGGCAGAAGTCTGAACCACACATATCACACAGGAACCTACGTACATGTAGACAGCAACATTACTGGGCAATTCACCACTATTCTCTTGATGTTCCTTTGCAGTTCTATTTATTTCCCCTTCCTAGGAGAGAAAAAAACACTATTAGCTTGGTATTTGGACTAAGCAGGACAGGGTTTTATTCATTTGAGTTAAGGAATGAAGAAAATCAGGGAGAATTGCTATCATGCCAATGCAGATAAATAAAAAAACTCCTACAGGTTATCTTCATGTTTGGAAATTCTTAATTGAAATACTTCACATGCCTTTCCCTGTATCTCTTCCAACTTGATTAGAGAATAGGAACAACAATGAGATCTACCTTTCTTCATTCATCAGCAACTTCCACAGCCACTCTCCCTTGTGAAAATGACTGAGCACCACACAGCAAGTCAATGGCACTGCAGGTGACTTTCAATATAAGCCTAGAAATCACTCTCCAGCCTCCTAAAAGAACCACTCTTCTTTCCCACTACAAACCCCACTCCTTGATCTTTGTAGGAGAATCATTCTACCAAATAAAAAGGAGAATGTACCCCTGAATTTTCTCTGACAACTCCAAACAAATTTTAATTACATTTTTTAAGTTTCTTGTTGCGCATCTACTTTCCAGAGAGAGGATATGGGGAATAGAGGGATAGCAGAGGTCTGCATTTTCACATTTCAGTTTGCCTGTGAAGATTTTCCAGATACAAGAAGAGTAATAAAGTACATTTTTATGCTTCTAGGGAATACTCTCTGGAGTATTGCACTTAAGCTTTGTTTGCCTGCATCTCTACTTATCTCTCAGCAGGAAGTAAGCCCCATTCTTAAAAGAAAGGGCTCCATATGTGCACAGGTGTTGCCCCTTAACAAAACATAGTACTGATGTTCCCAGAAATTCCAACTAAGACAAGACTTAATATTTTTAACTAGTGCAATAGAGGCTGTGAAATTAATTTACTTGAGGTTTAAAGTGGAAGGACAAAAATCAATTCCAAGTCCTTTACCAGCTTTACACTATCTTGTAATCCACAAGTGCTCTATGGGAAGTAACATAAGAGATCAAAGAATTACAGAATTATTTAGGCTGGCATCTGGCTGCAGGTTCCTGTGCTCCTGTTATTCCCTTTACTTACGTTGATCCCAATCTCCACAAAGGAATCCTCTGCTGAGATGTTCAGCTTGACCTGCAGCTCCGAGATGATGGCGAGCAGATCTGCCTTCTCGGCCTGGAGCCGCTGCACCTGGGACTTCAGCTGCCTCACTTCCTTCTCAGGAGCCAGGCTGCCCTCCTGGGATAGACACAGCCTGCATGAGCTGACCAAAAGGGATCACCAGCCAAGGAGCACACAGCCTGAACATAACTGTGTCCTACATCCCTTCTTTCTGTTTAGGCTTGCCTGAAAACCCCACGGTATAACCCCTAAATTATGTTTTGGTTCACTCAACAGCAAGAAGTCTAAACTGTGAAACCAAGTTAATCAAACACTGGGCATCCCACTGCTGGAAAATATGGGAATGGTTCTCTGAATGCACAGATAATTAGGATGTAAATTTTTGCCTGAATCTATGCCTTTTGCTACCACACAGGGTATCAGCCAACCTCCAGAATTATTGCATTTTTTCACCCATATCACTATTCCTCTTTTCCCAAATCTAACCAAGATTCAAGGAAGAAAAGACCACTGGGCAGTGAGCTTTCCCACACACCCCATTCTTAGCCTTCCCCCACCATCTAGCTCCTTTGTACCCCATTTCCATGTATAAATCTTCCCAATTCCTTGACCTTCATAAAAAGTCTCTGTTCCTCAGAGGTTCTCCCCAAACTTCTCTCCTTCCACTCACAACATCTCCTTTGCCTTCTGCCTTTTCCATTTCTCTAGGTTACTCAAAACCTTCTCTTAAGCCTCTACATAATCAGCAAGACTCATTTTTTTCCCTTTCCTTTAAATGCTGCTCCCCATTATGAAACTGTTCTTGTGAGTTTGTTTCTTCCTCGTTTTGTAATCTGAGCCTCCACCTCCTGATAATGCCTTTATTACACCACATACCATCAATGCAAATTCTGAACAATTCCTGGAGTCTGAATTACATTCTAAGCTATGATTATGCCAAATCTCCAAATATGTTGACAGTGCCTCTCATCCCACAATACCACTCTGCTCCTCTGACCTGCTGCTGCCCCTGATTTTGTGCTTATACTCTAAGAGGATGCATTTAGAGTCAGTGCCAGGGAAGGAGAGATATTTTAGATTTCTCAAGCAGGCTGGAAAACTCTGGCAAGAGCATACTTTAGGCATTCAAAGTACAAGAAATTCTACAACAGATAGAAGGATTATAAATCCTCTACTTTCCTTTAAAAAATATTCCAGATATGGAATTATGAAATTCTAAACTATTTACGAAATCCTGAATTTTCTTGACAATCCTGAAACACAACTTCCAGTCTGTAAAGATTGTGTAAGTAATACTTACACAGTCACATTATTTAAACATGACTTTCCTCCCCTTTGCATGTTCTGAGCTCACTGGCCAATTTTGATTTACATGCTGAAACACTTTGTACAGAGTTCCATAAAACAGCCAGGAGAGGAAGCAGAGTCTACTAGTGACTCTGTTGAGAAAAAGGTTAATACACTCATCCTTCATCGGACAACAGAGAACCCACATGGGTCCTGGAGGTACCAGACACCAGAATGCATCAGTTTGGCTCTTCCTGGAACTTCTTAAGTAACTTTTCACACAACCATTTGGGACACAAAGCAGGTTTTGTTTTGATCAGCTTTGCCCACAGATGGCTTCAGAACCACCTGCAAAATGTTGCCTGGCTACTGTGCAACCACCTGCAACATTAGAAATGATCTGTAACAGAGCCAGAGGCAGGACACAGAGAGAATGCTCAGTCAGACTCAAATGGAGCAGCAGAAGCACAGATCTAATCTGAGACCTCAGTAAAAGAGCTTTCATAAAAGAAGACTGATATAAATAAAAATAGATGGCACATAATTATTTTTGCTTGTTTACATGTCAGCTTCTCCCTGTAAACATAATACAAAAAGCAATTAAATGATCATGAGAGACAGATAATCTAACTAGTGAAGGGATGGATAAAGTAAAGAGACATCCAAGAATAAATGAAAAGTTAGCAAGAAATGCTAGTTCTTATTTATTTTGTAAAAAAGTTGAATTATCATTGTTTACTAAATGCTAACAAAAAAAGTAAATTATCTCAGGTGTTATCTCAGTAAATTGTCTCAGCCATAATTTTCTGTTACTACACTCTGAAAGGCCTCACTTTATAAAGCAAGTCAGGTCAAGATCATTCTTAGAGCTAAGGATAAAAATGGAGATTTTAACAAATCTTGAAACCATCCCAGTGTGATGAATCCCAGAGTCATAAGAAGGGACTGAACACTCCAGACTTTTCAATTCAAAAGCATGTCAATCTAACCAATTCCTTATTTACCATTTCAGCTCCTCCTTCTCTTTCCTTTAAGCTCTGAAGTTGCTGCTGTAGCTGTTCATTTTCAATGCACTTGGCCTGCAAGCACTGCTTTGCCTCCTTAAACTTTAACTCATAAAATTCTCGTTCTTCTTTCTGCTTCTCTCTCCAGGTGGAAAGTTCCTCATATCGGTCCTTCATAGCTTGGTTGTGCAACTTCATGGCTTCTAAATGATAGCCAGGGAGAAGACATTGAATCACATTAATCCTCTGTCCATGAAACAGCAGATTTCCACCACACTGAGCTCAGCATTCTTCAGCATCAAATGGGTTGGCAATAATTGGGTATGAAATGTGAGCCTCTGTCTGGCGTACCTTAAATACCAAGCCAAAACTAAACTTATCATAGTCTGTTAGCACTATAATAAATAGCTTGAAATCCACTGCTGAGATCACATGCCCACAGTCACACTTCTTGACTTTTTCCTAAACCAAGAGGCCAGAAGGACTGTTCACCAGAGATACTTGGTATCCCACTGAGAGATACTTGGTATCTGGCTGTGTGTGGTGTTTATGTGATCAGCCCAAATGAAACTGAACTGAGCTACTGAAACTACTGAGACTTGGCAGGGAAAACATCCTAGACTGGTAAATTACTGCATGGAAACAGATGCTATCAAATCAAATATCTCAAATATGCCCAACAATGCTCTCCCCCAACATTTGGTTAAGGTTCGATTGCAAGCATTGAAAAAATATACCAAACAACTTAACAGCTGAGTCCATTCCCTGTAAGTAACAAAGTCAGTATGAAATAATATCAGTCTTACTATTGCAAAATGCTTGCAAGATTTTCAGGCAGAATCAATGAAATTATTTTAGACATGCTTTTTTTAAAGCAAACAACTCAAAGACAGTTGCTTAAAAATCCTTGATACTTGTACTTTCCAGTAACTTCCATTACATCCTGGTGTCATATGATAAACTTTCCATAAATCCTTCGGCTTATAAAAAAAATATAGTCTGGAGAACGATTCTGCAAGTTATGGGTTACAGCAGCAGTAAATACGTCCCAGAACATTATCTTCTGTAAGACCTTTTAGCAAAATACCAGAGGTACTTCTACAAACAACTTTCCTACTAGATTCCTGTGAGACAGAGAACTTGGACCAGGTCCAAAAATGATTCAGGAAGAATTTAAACACCAGTGTAAAATCACAATACAGGAGATACATGACTTCATGCTCTGCTGTCATATAAATAGTGAGATACCTCTGTCTTCTACACAGAAAATTCTCAGATCCCCTGGGTTTTGCTCTAACCATTTAAATGGTTAAAAAAAAATAACTGACATCTAAATCCCAGATCCAGAAGAAATATATCTCACACAAAGGATTCATATCATTAGGAATTTTCAGGGAAGACTACTGGCTTCTCCCAGATGTACCCTGCCATAGCCACCACTCCTTTTTGAAGTATGAAAGGTATAGTACCCACTTTTCCTAAGATAGCTTTGGCAAAATGTTTGTAATGGAGCCAACAGTTCTACAATAGAAACTAAAACCATCTTTCAGAGGTTGATGAGCAAATAGTACATCACAGGAAGAGATTTTTCATGTCACCTTCTAAAGTTCACGGTGCTATACAGCTTATATATAAAACTCTAGAGCAAGTAAATGACCCTTACAGTGGCTGTTCTCCCCCTAATCTACCACACCAACTCAATTTGATGTGTGCTACCAAATATCCTATTAATGTGTCTTATCAAACTGGCATTGTCATGTGCAGAGTGGTTTATACAGCAAATGCTACCCAACAAGGGCAAACAAGCACAGAATTCATACTCATAGCACAAAACAAACCCTTCAGAAGAGACTCGGGGCTCTTGCATTTTTAAGACCAGCTCACGTGCACATTCACCTTTTAACTCATTGTTCTCAGTGATTAGTTCTTTCATCTGCTGCACCATCTCCTCTGGGGTGTAGGTGCTAAGGGCTGGGGCAGCCATGCTGTCCACTCCATTTTCCATTTTACTCTTGGAATGCTCTCCATTTTCAGCAGGACGGCCCTTCAACTTGCTGGACATCTCTGAAGCAGCTGTTACAAGGTTTGCCAAGAGAAAACTTTCAATTTCTTGCCGAATTATAAAGAAAGCACAACCACACGCTCATTTTATTAACACATGCCAGCCACATGCCTTGTCACAGCACACAGGCAACTTCAATCCCTCAAACCCCGCTACACCAGAGTATCCCTGAGTCTGCGTTAATCCCTCATGGGCCTAAAACACATGATCCCCAAGATATCTTTCGGGCAATCCAACCCTTCTCAGGGGCCCACTTCTCTGGGAAGGAAACGAGACTCCCGCCTCGCCCACTCCCTTCCCAGCCCTGACAGCACTCGGGCCCCTCCGCCCTCCCGGCCCTGCCGGCGCCCCGGCGCCGCCTTTCACGCCGAGAGCCCGTTTCCGCTGATTTTTAACTTTCATTTTCGCTTTCTTGTCCCCTTTTCACGTTCTCCTTCATACCCCGCCGCCGTGCTGGGGAGGCTGCGGCGCCTGCACCCACCGCTGCCCAGGCACGGCCGCTCCGTCCCTGGGCCAAACCGACCCCCGGGAGGCGCAAATCGGCCTTTCCCCGCCTTGCCCTTCCTTCCCGCAGGCCCACCCCGGATCCGCCGAGTCACCGGGCGAGCCCGGCCGTGGCGACCGCCGCCCCCCGCTCTGGGCCGGCCTCAGGGACCCCGTCCCCGCTCACCCCTCACGGCGAGCCCATGGCAGCACGGCCCCGCTCAGCTGACAGACGGACTGCCCGCCCTCCCCGGCCGTCCCTGCCTCCGCCTCCTCCTCCGCGGGGACTTCCCAGCTCCGCGCCTCCCACCTCCCGGGCACGCAGCCGAGCGTGTTTCTCGCTTTCCCGGCTCCCGCCCCGAGGTCTGCCGGCGGCCAAGTCTCCCCCATGGAGCAGCAAGGTCGTGCTGGGGGGCACTGCCCCTCAGGGGAAAAAATCCTGCGGGTCGATGAGGTTGGAAAGGACCTCTGAGATCTTCGAGTCCAGTTTGTGACTGAGCACCACCTTGTCAACCAGGCAATGGCACCGTCAGTTCCAGACTTTCCCTTACAGTCACCTCCAGGGACAGTGACTCCACCACCGCCCTGGACAACCCGTTCCAATGTCTAATCACCCTTTACGTGAAGAAATTCCTCCCAATATCCAGCCTAAACATTCCCTGGAACAGTTTGAGCCATGTGCTTTCATCCTGCCATTTCCTAGGAACAGAGTCTGACCCCCGCCAGGCTACAATCTCCTGTCAGGGGATTGTAGGCAGTGATAAGGTCACTCTTGAGCCTCCTTTTCTGCAAGATAATAAACAAACCCAACTTCCCCAGCGGCTCCTCACAGGACTCATGCTCCAAACCCTTCCTCAGCTTCATTGTCCTTATCTGAAGCCCCTCCAGCACCTCAGTGTCCTTCCTGAACTGAGGGACCCAGAACTGAGCACAGCACTTGAGGTGTGTTCCTGTAAAGGGGAGGAATGACTTCTCCTGGTACGAAGTCTAAAAGGCAGGATTGAGAGGTGGGTGTGAGGTGAACAAAAGGGAATGTTATTGCACAGGACATTTTAGTGATTTTTGCCACAGGATCAGATCAGTTAGGAAGGGGTTTGCCATGCTGTGGGGATATAGTCCGTTAATGGCTGTCAAACGATGTGGCTGGATGTAGTATCTGGCTCTGGAAGCCTTTAAATGCCAGATTGCAGGGATGGGGTTAGCTGGGGTCATTCACCCTGCACAGCCCTGGTGCTTTGTGACTGTGCTTAGCAGGATGCAGGCCTGGGAGTACCTCACTGCCTGTTCTTAAGTAATAAGAACCACGACATTTTAGTTCCTTCATTTACAATGTGAAGAATTGTAGCCAAATTAGCCAAAATGTTAGTTTCCAATGTGGAAAATGCCAATCTTTCATTAAAAAAAAAAACCATGGCTCAAAAATAAGCTGTTTTGATTTGGAAATGCTGTTTTGCCATCTCCTAGGAGTTGTGAACTGTCTGCTGCTTAATGAAATTGTGCCTTTCCACAGGCTGGTCTCCCCAGTTGCCCTCCAAGTGCCACAGCTAGGTATTTCTCAGGATGAGGGAGAGAAGTAGTGTGCCTGTTGGATGGTGGATGGTGGACACTGGCAGGGAGGAGTTCTTTTACTAGGTTCAGCATTTAAACAAGGTGCAGCTTACAAATCTCCCAAGAAATAAAGCCAGCAAACATTTGGGACCACCTACATGGCAAAGAACAGGTCTGATAGCAGATTTATGCGTGCTGAGTCCATAATCCATGTGCTTTTTGCTTACACTGCTAATGAACAGAGTCTGTCTCCTTGATGGTACAGTGAGATCTTCACTGCATGAAGGAGTGTGATCTTGGAATTGCTGTCGTCTCCCATCACTGCACCTGTGGCTGGATGTTAGACAGGAGTGTATGGGAGTTAGAGGGGCAATAAAGAAACCTTCTGAGAGACTGAGGAACAGAATTACTATCAGCTCATCATGGCTTTTTATCTGAGCTCTGAGCTAAGTCCTTGCAGACAGCAAGACCTTACTGCATGTGCAGGAAAGAAAATTGAGTTTTACTGTCAGGGGAGTTTAAATAAACATTTGCTATTTATTTTACTCTCCTGATAGCTGTTTGTTCTGTCAGTGATCCCAGGTCTGGCTTTAGTACCCGGAACTAATTTTTGGGAACAGATCTTATTTAAGCCACAAATACCCAAGTTTTGGGGGAGCAGTTTATCTTTTCAGTGTGTGCTTCGCTGTCTATGAAATTTATTTATCTCACAATTCTTTGAAGAGATCCAAATGCAAGAATAGTCCTTGCTTGGAGTTCTAAAATGGAAGTGGGTTGCCTGGAAGCAGAAGTCATACATCTGATTCTAATTGCAATGAAACACTTTTGCTTTTTAAAAGCCAAAGAAAAATTAGAGTCCTTGTAGATATGGAAAGGAGAAAAATAACCAAAGAGGCTTTGTGAAAAATAAAAAATATGAGATGATTTATTTACATGAAAGACAAAATGGCTTCTGTCTAAGGAAGATTAAAGTGTTTGCACAAGACTCCTGTTGCACATCAGCCTTGTGGGAATACAAGGGATAAAGCAATTGTTTGGGCCCAACTATTTTATTTGGATATTTTTTTCACCACAGTTTCTCATGTGATTAATCCTTTTGTCCATTCTGCAGGTTACAGGTGACACACAGAAATGAAATGTGTGGGCTCTGTGTAGGAAGAAGATCTGTTCTGGCTCTCCTGGTGAGTGGTCTGAACTGCTGGGCTGAGTTAGCCCCATCTCTCTATGCTGTACAGCACAGATAATAAATATTTAGAGGTAAGAGGTCTAAAAGTATCCAGCTTTCCCCAAACCACTCCCTAACATTTGTTTGCAAAAAAGACATCGGTCAGCTTTGGGTCTGAGGGCTCAGATGCTTAAGTTACTTAAGAAATTTCCTTGTGGCATCTGAGCCATGGAAACAGTCTGTGTACACCCTGACTCCCTAGCAAATGTGGGATAATTCAGTTTAGCTTAGTCTGAAATGATGGAGAATTGTGCTGAATTATCACATCAGTCTGGGCTAACATCTTAGGTGCTGTTTTTGCAGTTAACTGGGAGCTGAGTCCTGAGAATCAGCCAAGGCTTGAACTTTGGAAAGCTTTGGTACAAAGAACACCTATCTATGAATATATACACTCAGGGCTTATGATTTATCCATCTCTCTGTCTGTCTTGGATTATGTGGAACTCATGTGCCTCTGAATCTCTTATGTTGGCTTTACTCTTCCTGTCTTTCAAGTCTCAGCATTGCCTTCTTGACTGTTGCTGCAGTAGCTGCTGGAAACTCCTGATTTTGGCCAGGATCCCATAGATAATGTACAGACATAGCCCAAAACCTGACTTCTCTCTCAGGACACAAGGAATATGCACTATCCTGTTTGCTTCCTCTGAGCAGCTCAGGTGCCTAAAGAGGCTTTGCTTTATTCTGCCACAGAGCTATCTGCACGTCTCTGGATGAACTACTAACCTTGATTAATACCTGGGCCTCTTGCCAGCATAAATGCTGGAGTGTTTGCTGTGACTTCAGATTTGCTGATTAAGCTTAATTTCCAACTGACAGGTAAATTGGAAACAGCATAAAGATATGTTCTTTGCAGGCTTTGAGCAGATTAAGTGGGGGGAGAGGGGTTGTTATACAGCACATCCAACTTCTGCAGTCAGCAGTACTCTTTGATGAATGTCACCATAACCTAGAGAGAAGTAAGATAATGAAATGCATTCATTTCTTCCAACAATTAAGTGCTGCCATGGCCTGGAGAGGACTCAGAGCCAGCTGGTAAAATTTACATTAAGCAGAGTAAGGCCTTAGATTATCATCTACAGTAAAACAGCTACAAAGAAAATGAAAGTAAGATGTATGATCTGAATGTTTGTCTGCCACTGGCAGATGGTATGACATGTTAAATCTGGGATCATCATGGATTTTTGATTATCAGTCCAGTATTGAACCTACTGCTATTGATACTGTTCTTAACTTCTAAGGTAAAATCATCAAAATGGAAGTCCAGGAAGCCAGAAGATGACAGAAATAAAGTAGAAGGAAAAAGGTTACTCAAGGTCCTGTTTTCAATCTAATAACCCAGCTGTGGGCAGGGTATGTGAAGCAAAGGTAGTGCCAAATAATGTGTCTAACTAACTGCTTTTGGCCTGTTGTGAGTTTAATGCAGTGTGTTGAGGACCTCTTTCCCTCCCACATACAGCCAAATGGATAACTTCTTTTACAACTGCAGTTATGTAACAGTCCTGTGCAATGACACAGAAGAGTAAAGATGCTGTAGTACAATTTTTGTATGATCTAATGCAGACACTGCTGGCATGTAGGGAAATTGTAATGTCATGGTTTTATTTTTCATATTTTTCCTTCCTCTAGTGAGTTGAGGTTTGATTGTGCCAAGTTGCTGGAATTCCTCACCAGTAGCTCTGATTCCTTTCTTGAAACCAACTCATCCTGTCACCAGTCAAAAATATTGTCTGTAATTTTTTTTCTAATAGATTTAGTGATTTGAGTCAAACTAGCAAAAATATCCCACTTATCCTCAGTCTAGCACAAGCAGCAGCCATGAAAAGTATTCCACACTGTTTCCTCTAGGTATCTGGCCCTGCCCTAGAAGTTCTGATGACAAAGTGATTTTCTGCCTGTCAGTAAGCTGCTTTGGAATTTTTGCAGAGGGGAAGAGCAAAATGCTAGCCACAAGTCTGGTGGTTTTGTGATTTTGCCTCTGTCACTGCAGAGGAGTTGAACTGACTCATGGCTGTGGAATAACTACCACAGACAGCACTGTAGGGTCCTTGTTCAGGTTGTCTTCTCTTTTGTGACTGCTCAGCAGATACTGGTGTCAACTCAGGATGCAGTACATTTCACTCAACAGCTGCCATGCCAAAAATAAAATGGATAAATGTGCAGAAAAGCTAAAAACCAAACTGACCACCATCCTTGTTTTCTCTTTCCAATAGATGGCAGCAATTCTCTTTCCAGATCATCATCGGTTGAACGGGTCAGGAGCTGCAGAATACCAGAAGAGTTTAAAAATACTTTAATACTTTAAAAATACTTAAAGAGGCATCTTTGCCCTTTTCTTTTGCTCTTTCTGAGTGTGAAATTTGCACCAAGAAGGCAGCGGACTGAGAAAATGTCTGAAGCCCTTGGAATGTGACACTGCTGCCAAGTCCAGCCGTGCCAGGAGAACACAGGCAGATCAATGAACAAACATGACCCAGGGCTCAGAGATGGGGGAGGCAGGTTTACTTTTGCCTAAAGATGATCAAAAGTAAAAGTGGGACTGTTTTAGGGTTTAATTGAGAAGGAATTGGAGAGCGATGGAAGAAGGGAATGGAATTGTGAGGATTCCAGGTCAGATGGAGAAATCTTGGACAGCCAAGGAGCAATGACAGTGCACCTTGTGGAGGAGGAATCACACAGAGTGGACTGTCCAGCATAGCAGGCTCCCCTTGGAAGAAGTGACTTCTAAATGTTTGTATAGATTGTCAAGAGGAAATTAAACAAGAATGGAGCTGAGGAAGCCTCTCTTCAGCAAATACTGTGTCAAAAATCTCTCGCTAAGACTGTTTTCTTTATCCTGAAATGCTCCTGTGTTCATCATTAGAAGAGAACAGCTCCATACCACCAGATGGGCCATGGGGAGGGATGAGCCAGGCTCCCATCATATGACATAAAGAAAGCATTGCTACCTCGCTGCAAAGAGATGGTCAAAATAAAAATATTCAGGTGTAATGTTGTTTTAAATGTAAAAAAAACCCATTATATTATTTTTAAAACATTATTTTAAAAAGCATAACTCAACTAAAGCCTGGAGGCAAATGAGTTCTTCATGAATTTTACCACTTAAATCCTTTTTAAAAATCTCTTTCTAATGTTTTCTGTCATACGTACCCCTTTTTTTCTTTTTATCTCAAATGTCTTCCTAGGATTTTTGGTTGAAGAGCTCTTTGACTCCACAAGCTGCTTTCCTGCTAAATGTGGAAAATGTCATTCTAGTGGGTTGTGTAATTGCACTCCTCACTATTTCTCTTTTTACACAATCTGGAGGAGGGAAATGGTGCTACCCCAGTGAACTGAGCTGCACTGGCATTTTTGTTGGGATGCAGCAAAGACAAACCACTAAGAGGACAATTCCAGAACATTATGGAGGTTGTTACAGTACAGAGTTTCCCAATAAGACACCCCAGATCACAGTCCTGGTAGGAGCTAACTGGGTTTTTTTTTCTAGAGCATCTTCTGCGTCTACAAGCCATGAACCTTCAACAGTGGGTTGGGACGTGGGACCATATCCTCGTCTTGCTCTTGAGATAGTGTGGTTTCTACTGGATGGAAATGAAGCTTGCAAGCACATCTCATAAATTGCATTATTCCCCTGATCATTTAAGGGCTATTCTCATGTTGCAGCCTTGGCTTGTCTCTGTGATGACTGTAGGAATACCCCAGCATACCTGGGAATATAACTGCTGCAGGGAGGCTTGGAGTGCAGTTTGTATGGTGTTTAAGCCTCTTTGAGACAGCACTGCCATTGAAAGAAGTGCAGGTGGAGACATAGAGACAACCAGATCAGAGTGAACCAGGCCAGAGGTTTTTAACCTGGATCAGTTTTTACCTAAAGCAGTTTCACTTGTGCTGACTCAAGACATGCTCACACAGCTTTGGTAGAAGGCTGGGGAGAAGTAGCCTTTGGACCTGTTGGAACAGGTCCAGAAGAAGGCCATGAAAATTAACAAAAGGCTGAAGCACCTCTCCTGTGGAGACAGACTAAAAAAGTTGGAGTTGTTCAGCCTGAAGAAGAACAGGCTCTGGGGAGACCTTATTGAAGCTTTTCAACATTGAAAGGGGGCTTATAAGAAAGATGGAGAGAGACTTTTTAACAGGACTAGTAGTGACAGGATAAAGGAAAACAGTTTTAAACTGAAAGAGAGTAGATTTAGAATGCACACAAGAGTAATTTTTTTGCAAGGAGAGTGGTGAAAATGGGCCCAAGTCCACCAGGAAAGCTATGGATGAATACCCCATTCTTGGAAGTATTCAAGGCTGGGTCAGATGGGGCTTTGAGAAGCCTGATCTAGTGGAAGGTGCTCCTGCTCATGGCACTGAGAGAGCAGTGAATACTGGGAATAATTTGGTTTGCAAGACAAAGTAGAGAAGGAGAATTTTTCTGAGTCTATTTGAGGCAGTAAACTCAGACTGAAATTGTGTTTGAAAACAACGTGCTTTTCAGACAGCTGAGGGCGCTGAGCACTTCTTAAGTGAGGTTGGTGTTTTACAGGTTTGGGCTTTAAGTTCCAGCACTAAAATGCTCTAATCACAAATAGTGCTGCTGGTGAGCAAAGCCTGCCAGGGGCTCAGGGTCCAACATTGCCAATAGCTGCAAAATGAAAGACCCAGAGCTGGTTGAAAAACTGCTTATGTGCTTCAGTACAGGCATAAATTTATTGCCTTAATTTCAATGGCACCTTGAAAGAATTCTTTGATCACTGATTTCCCCTTCTGAAGCAGCAGGGTTTTGTTTATTTATTGCAATTTCAAGCAGCACCATAGATGTAGAACTGGAGAAGAATGTTAGGTTCATATACCTGTATATTTGTATTCTGGTCATCTTCTGTCAGTTTTCTCTCATCCTGGTTTTATCCTTATCACTGAGATCTGCTTCTTTGCATGACACACCTCTTCCAGAATCACCACCTATAGCTGTCCCAAATTTCCCAAGAAATGGCCTCTCTTGTGATGGAATCTGCATTTTGGGCACGTCTGTTCAGGTCTGGAAAAAAGGCACAGTAATTTCATTTCACCCACACTATGATGCATGATTCTTTTTAGGGATTTTTAATATAAATCAGATTTCTCTGCATTCTCATTTATCTTGCATTGATTTCTCTAGCTTATTCAAGCTTCTTAAAACCGTTCTGTCGTTTTTGTTTATTCACCACTTTTTATTAGCAAATCCTTAATTCCTTAGTGCTTCTAAAGCTTCTTAGGACACGAAACAGTGCTCGTGATTTGTTAACTCTTATTATTACTTCTAGTGGTATGAATAAAAATTAGTTTACTTTGATGAAATACACTTAGTACATACACTTATTTTATTAAAGTCAAGTAATTACTCCAACTAAAGTCTTTCTTAGTTGGATACTTCATGTCTTTAGAAGAAAGGTTAATCTACTTATTGTGGCAGTCATTTCTGTAATTTTTTCAGCTCCAAAGGGACATCTTGGCTTAGAAAATTAAGAATTTTGGAGTCAGTCAATTGCCTTGTTTTCATCTGCAGAAACTTTGATTTGCCTTTTCAAGCACTGGTAATTAAATTAAAGGACCTGTGACTTGCAAGGCTGTTTGACATTGGGCGTGTAGCTCATCTCTCTTAGGTACACCTGTGCATGGTGAATTCCCCACATGGAGATAAATGCCTTAATTTAGGGTTTGTGTATGACAATGTGTCTGTGAAGGTGTCTCCCAACTTGGGCTGTGCAGAGTCTCAAGGCATGGCATGGGCCAGCTCATTTTTTGTTCAGATGCCCTGGCTTCTAAGGCTCTACATTGTGTGATGGAACAAATGCCTTCCTCTTTGTCTTCTGTGACCACCCAACCAGGCTGCAGCTGGCATGGGACCTTCAGGAGGGATTTGCCTTTCACCCTGAGCACAGGACTTGGCCCCTGAGCTACTGAGCTCCTTGGTTTCTCCTCAGCACAGAGAAATGATTCTTCAGAGAAATGACGGAGCACTTTTCCCTTGTCCCATTATGCTCTTCACTGAGAAAACATTATTTCTCAGTACTCATAATGTAGGATTCCCAAGCCATCTCAGCATTCCCAATAATATAAAAAATGGCCTTGGCAACATGTAAGTTTCTCATGGTAGAGCCAGGCAGCACAGGGACCATCTATTGTCTCCATATGAAAAAATACCTGAGTATTAAAGGGAGAGACATCCAGAAATCAAATCCAGCTGCCTGATGAGATGCAGACTGGTACCCAAATGTCAAATGGTTGAATTAATGTTTCTGCCTGTCAGATCTGCTGGGGGTGATTCAAATTGGATTTCTCAAGGGGTAGCCTGTGGATGTTCCCAGTGGCAAGTGATCCTTCTTGGGTGTCTCCTACTTTACATATTGTCTATCTTTGGCCTTTCGGTGCTCTAGGCAGCACCACAGCTATCAGACCCACGGGGCTGTTGGAAGGGTATGGACCTCTGGGTGGGTCAGTATCTCACAGGTGTGACCCGTGAGATCTGTGGGATACAACAACACAAGACAGAGGCATTTTATCCCTCCTGCCATCCTTTACGCCTCCCTCTGCAACTTTGGTCTTCTCTCTTCGGCCAGGACCAGGTCCAGGTGGGGTTGGTGGCTCTGTAACCAGCTTCTCCACTGGAGGCAGACTGTGCTTCCTGAATCAGGCAGCCTTAAGGGCAAGTTGGGGAGGGGATGGATGGATGGATGGATGGATGGATGGATGGATGGATGGATGGATGGATGGATGCTCTAAATCACTGCTGCTTCCTAAAGTGACATCCAGCCAAGGAACAAAGCAGATGAGGGAGCAAACCTTATAATCAGGTTTACAATTTGATCATTTATTATCATAGCTGAAATAAGCTAGTTACAGAGATGGGAACAAGCTAATGTCATAGAAAGCCAGCTATAAAAAGTGTGTTTCTAGACATGCTGAGTTCTGTGAGGACAGAGAAACAGCCTATTAACACACAGGTTGTAGCCTCAAAGCTGCTGCTTGCTTTGTATGTGTTTTATTTTCCCTCTCATTTTCACTTATTTGTTTCTTTGCTGTCTTATGTAAAGGGATATTTTTTTATTTAGGTAGATTATTGGATAATATAGTGTACAGGAGGTAAACACTTGTGGTTACCTCTATTTGCTCAGCTCCCTCAAGGTGAACAGGACATGATGCAGACCCAAACAGGAACCTAGGCAGTTTCTTTGCAGTAATTCCTATCATAGAATCATAGAATAGGACCCACAGGGATCTTCAGGTTCAGCTCCTGGCCTTGCACAGGACAAGCCCACCTTGTATCTGAGAGTGTAGTCCAAGCACTTCTTGAACTCAGACAGGCTTGGTGTTGAGACAACTTCCCTTGGGAGCTTGTGCCCAACCACCCTCTTGGTATGGTGTTTACTGTCTCACTTGCAGCCGTCTCTTCTTATTTCTCAGTTTTTGCCCAGCTACCTGATTTTTCTGGTTGGCCATTGGGTTAGAGGGTACAAAGGAGAAAGGATACCTGGCCTAACTCCATGCTGAACAGAAAGAAAAGTCAGTCTTGTGCATGACTGAATTACATCACAACTTCTGTCTATTCATTTATTCAAAAGACAATGAAACGGGGAGAAAATTTAAAAATTTTTAGGCACTTACTCTCACTGAAAGGTTAGGATACTAAATGAAGATATTATTAGTTTGACTATTACATTACTTTTTCTTTATGCATTAATTAGCATTGTAATGTCAGAGTAGGATTCAAATGACAGGGTTCCTGTCCAGATCCCATTGCTTTGGTTTAGCCTGTCATTCTCCAGGAAAGGAACCTGTGACAAAATCTGAATCAAGCCCAATGTGAAACATCACTAATATCAAATATCACTGCCACTATTCCCTACAAGGTTTCCATTTAAGAGATTGTTTCTACTTGCAGTTTTTCTATAGTGCATCACTGTGGGGTCTGAGCTCCTCCTGATTCAGTAGTAAAAACCTATAGATCTATACACAACCTGTTCTGTTTTCTGCAAGGTTTTTTTCTTGGCCCAACAACTTTCCCATTGAAACCATCCCCTTTTTTTAATAGGCTGTGCTCTGGGTGGGGATTTAGTACAAATCTCTTCAAAAGCCCCAGTAGTTGCTCCTTGAGGCCAAATTTGAGCTGAACACAGGTGCTGCTGAGTCACAGCTGGACATGGTGAGTTTTGGCAGCAATAGTGTGTTCCAGAGTAGAGAGAAAATAAGGGAAGGTACTTTAGATCCTGGAGGATTTTTGTGTAGGATATGTGAACTTAGGGCTGGGGCAGGAGAGCTTAGGAAGGTAAACTTCTTAAGAGGCATTTTCTCTTCTTTTTTCTTTGAAAGCAAAGGGCCATCTAAGATTTTGGGCTGCCTGAAACTGTAGCCAGTAAAGTACATTTTGGGATTCAGCAGGAGAAGATTGTGTTTGAGAGTCAGAGCTGGGTTAATATATTATTTTGGTTTTGCCCCTTGTAAGCTCTTCAGTGTGATATCTCTACATATCAAATCTCAGAGAACTTCCTAGATTACAGCCAGCTCCTCTAAAGCCCAAACTATTACCTCAGACATGTTTCATCCTTGAACCTGAGAAAGAGGAATAATGTTGAGTTAATGTAACTAGAGGAATTTGAGAGAAAAAAAATAACTTCTATGGGAACAATTTTACACAGATTAATGTATTTCATGGACCACTTGGATTTCAGGTGACTGAACTGTGTTGGAAGAATATGCTGTTTTCTCCTTGTTCCTGTGCTTGTCACTTCCATTTTTCAGCACTTGGTCACCACTAAGCTCAGTGAGGCAAAATCAATAGTGCTCCAACATTAATAATTGAGCAAAGTAGGCAGACAGCTGAGTAAAGCCCATCTCACTTGAAATCAGAGCAGTTACTCCTGGCTTGAGCTAATATATCTGAGAATTAGGTGCAGGCTGAAGTGGAAAATGGGACAAAACCACCAAAATAAAATAAAAAAGCCAAATAGCCGGCTCCCCCCTGTGCTGTGCTGGGATGATTCTCACCAAAGGAGTGGCAGAAATGAATGAGGATTGCTCTCTTGAATCATTCTGTATTGGGATGCAATCAGGCAGAATGGTTTGAAAGCATTTTTAGTTTGTAGGAATGAACTCTCCAGGGGTCTGAGTGCTATTTCCAGGTTTCATCCTAAAGCATAAATCATGTACTTATTGAGAGCTGATCATGTAAAGTACACAAAGAAGAAAAGAGTCTGAGCTTTTAACTTGGGGAGTGAAAAACAAAAAAAAAAAGGCAATAAACACTACTGGAAGTGTTTTTGGAGGCATTTGGGAACTGTCACAATGCAGGGTTAGAACCCTACTAGAATGTGATCCTCCACAACATCCCCTCACTTAAATGCTGCCATTTCTGGAAAAGACTGAAATAAATTCCTAATACCCCTGGTGAAATTACACAATGCTTAAGGGACAGGGTCTCTTAATCCCAGTAAAGCACTGAGCAGTAGGATGTCACATCAGATTGTCATAGCACCCTGGTGGCTTCTGCAGTTTATAGATGAAGGTTGCTTACATTATGTCTTCTTTGAAAGTACTGGGTTTGGGAATCTCTAGAACAAACCTGCTCATAAATATTGAGAAGAGGGGGCTTCTGTGACAGATAGTCTTGTTTCAATGGGGCAGAATATCAGTAAAGGCATAAATCATATCTGAGACAGCAGGATATAGCTGGCAAAGGAATTCAGTGAGGATAATGCCAAGGTGTCAGCAATTCAGGAGATGCATGATAATATCACTGCAGAGCCAACAGATAAAAAATACCATGTAAAGTTTTCTTTTTTTTCAGGGAATCTCCTGGGTTCCTTTTGCAGTGTGTCTAGGAAAAGTGCTCTGAATCCTAAGCAGTGTGAGGAGGCAGACAGCCTGATTTAAAGGTGTTAAAATATTGCCAAGGGATGGGAGCATCCACAAGGACAGCACTCCAGGGTGGTGCTGAGCACTCACTGCATCAGGACTGTTAGGTACAGCATTGAGGACGAGCTGTGTGATGCACCAAGTTATCCCATTGAGAACTGTGTGCCATTCCTGCATGGAGTAAAAACTGCCTGTCATCTCTGTAAGGGGGAAGAAACAAGAAAACATTATGAACTGGTGCATGGGGGAGTCCCACTACTGTGTACCAAAGTGTCCTTTAAAGGGACGACACAAACTTCAGGTGGGGACCCGGTTTGTTGTTTGGATGAAGCCTGTAGGAGTGAGTTTATGAAAAGCTCAGCTAGGGCTGCGTTTCAGCAGGGTGGAGTTGGTAGCTTTTCTCCCAAACAGCAGAACAAGATCAAAGCCTTTTATTTTCATGGCTTGCAATGTGGGGTTTTTATTATTTCTTTTCAATGGCCTGCAACACAACAAGAGTTGTGGCATGAAGAGATCATGATATTCAGAAGCAAATGAAACTAAAGCTTTTCTAGATAGGACACATCTGTATCTCCTCTCTGAGCTCTATCTTTCCCCTTTGGCTTTCTGTGCAGCAGTTGGCAGTATATGTAAACCCAGAAAAGCCTTGCAGAGCCAGGGGAAACCCAGGAGGCAATTAATTCTTCTTGAAACAGCACAGCCTAAACAGCCACCAGTGACCTGGACTGTCTATACAGAAAGTTTAGGTAATTGTGCTGCCAACTTGCCATCAGGGCTGAGTTTTTATGAATTTTTTTTTTGCCGTGAGCAGCAAATATTGTCTTTAAATGTGTCAGTGAAGGAGCAATTGCACAGCTCTCAGCTGCAACAACCACTTCTACTTTTGTGGGTTCTGCCCATCACCCTTTGAGACCAAGGTGGCTGCAGCAGAGACCACGAGGCTGAACAAGAATCTTCAGTCATGAACTCAAGGGCCAGAGGAAAGAAAAGAAGAGGCTTGTTTGTCCCCGATGATCCACTGGATGTGTGCAACCTAGAGGTGTACATAACCTGGAATGAAAAATAAGACCATATAGCATGATTCAGCTGATCCCAAACAAAGGTTAAGGGCAAGGAATTCCTATGTGAGCAGCGGGAAGGTTTGCAGGGAATTTCCCCTGGCTGCCTTTCAAAGTTCTGGCTGCTGCATATTGACCTGTGAGGCATTTGTTTGGTTTGGCTTTTCTTTTTCTTCTTTTTTTTTCCCCTTTTCAGTTCTTGTCTGTTTTGTTTCTGAAAGAATGACATCCTGGCCCCTCACATTTCTGGAAGCAACACACACATTGCTTGCAGCTCTGTCCTACCAAGAGGACAGAAAATATTCTTCATAATTATACATTATTTGATCATTCCAGTGTTTCTACCTCTTCCCAGAAGTTTTATTACCGTAATTAATTTCTCTGGCATCTACTTACAGCCCTAGGCATTTTCCCAAACCTTTAAACACAGTTAGCAGTTCTGAACATTTCACTGCTGTATTTCTTTCCTTAATTTGCTAGTTATAAATTCTTTGCTAGTAGTCTTTCCTGCAACATGAGCTTTATTCATGTAGTCCCCATTACTGTAGTATCATCATACTCCAGGATCTCTTCTTTACCACAGCACTGTGATCAAAGAAAATGCTGTTATCCCTAGTTACAAATGAGAATCTGGGGTACAGTGGGACAAAGATTCCCTTTTGGTGACTTGGCCAAAATGTCACAAAGGCAGGAAAGAGAATTACCCTCTGGTGTCCCAACTGCAGCTCCTGCTGGGCCTTTGCTGTCTTACAGTGTATTTCTCTTTCAGAAAATATTCTGCAATTTCCAGTCCATGCAGAACTCATCACTTTCTCAAATGCCTTTAAGGAAAGAAGAACCAAGAGGAAAGTGATCTTAAGAACCAAGGATCCCTCTTGGGAAATTGTCTTCTAGCTTCTGGATATTGGGCAGAAAAAGATCTTTTGCTTAAGAGAGATCTGAACTGTGATTTAAACTGTGGAGTATTAATCATATCATATGTTCATCATATTTGTATATGATTGCACTTGTCCATAGTAAGTTTCTTTGATCTCAGAGGGATGTAGGAGAGATGATTACAAATAATGTTGGGTTTCAACAGCCAGCCCAAATCACATTAAAAATATCAGTTTCAGCCTCCTGTTGGTTTCAGTGAGGGTTGGTAGATTACTGAAATTAGAAACTCCAATGACAATTTAGCACAACTCTTGGTGTGATTCAGTGTGATCCCTCAGTCACCACACAATGGGCAGAGCTGTACATTACCCTGGACTGCATGTCCCCAGGAAAAGCCATGTATTGCAATGGTGGAATTCATCCTATCTCTGTCATTGAAAATTAGTTGCACAGGCTGCTAAAATTCCACAAATGCTCACTTTTCATCTGTTTAAACTCAACCCTATGTAATGCTCTTGACAAAACTCACAAGACCCACAGGTATTCTCAGTCTGAGCACAGGCCACCTGTGCCTTGTTTGCTGGAATGGGAGCAACAGCCTGGAAAACAAAGCTGCTGATGGAGATGCCAAAATCGTGCTCTTGGTCAGACAGAAACTGAGTCAAAAATCAGGTTTCAACCTATGCAGAACTTGGCCAAACCTTACTATTAATTTGGCTTCCAGCACAAGCAGCCCAGCACTGTAATACAAAACTCCCTTGGTGGGTAAATAATTTTCCACATACTGTTGGATTATAGCTGAGTAGGATCAGAGATGTCCTGGTGTGAGCAGCTTTCTCCAATGTCAGAGCGAGAGCTGGGTCTCCTGGCTCAGTACCCTGAGTGTGGTTCAGTGTGAGAAAGTGGTGAGCCATCTGGGATCTCCAGTCCCATCAAGTTGTGCTCCTGAGACTGTCACAGGCAGGAAGTGGCCACCAAGTCCATCATAACTGGAGAGAGCAGCTTGCCAGACTTGGACATGGTGTAGTGGTACCCAACAGTGTCCTAAATAATTTCACTGCATTTACTCCAAATGTACTTTTACCAATTAACTGGGCAAAACCTCAAAACAAACATGTAAACAACAACAACATAAAAACCAAAACCAACCAAACAAAAACATCCCCAAAGGAAGAATAAAAAGGACTTCAAAGCATTTCACTTAGATTAATTAAGCTATATGTCTATGTCAGTCCGTGTCAGCCAACAGATATTCAGCAGTCCTTATCTCTACACGGCTGAGCCTGATAAAGGTCTAATTGCCTGAGAAATGTACAGCCCTTGGGACTGCAGTGGCAAAAGCAATTTCCTTCCTCACAATGGAGCCTTAACGAAAACACCTTCTGCTTAATGAAAGCGTGGAAGATTAAGGGACAAAGGTAGGGGTGTGGAGCTGGGCTGCAGCCAGGCGGGGTCTGCGTGGGATGGCTGGGGGCAGGAGGAGCCCCAGGCAGAGCAGGAGGTGCCTGTGCCATTCCTGCTGGTGTGGGGGGCCCTGCCGCATGCCCCAAATGCAGGTGACACCCAGGAGCAGCCCCTGCCTCCAGGCGCTGTCAGTCCAGCGCAGATGAATCCAGTCCCCACGGCTGCCTCCACTCGCCTGAGCAAAATCTGGCCACTTGTTGCAAAAGCGTTTGGAGGTGAAAGGATTAAGGACAGAAGAAGTGTTTGTAACAACAGTGGTTTCTTTGTTGCGCGTTAAAGAGCCAAGTTTAATGCAGGATGCAAAGCTGACCCTGGGGTGAAACATCACTGGGCGGCCTCAGAGGCTGCCCTCCCACACATCAACCAAACTCAGAAAATCTTTGATCCGTTAGTGTTTAGAAGTGAGAGAGAAGGGAAAAAGCCCTACAAATTGTTCTAGAGAGAGAATAAAGCTGCAGAAGCAGCAAAGAGAGGTTAATGTGGATTTCGCAGCAGATAGCGATGAGGGACAATTTCCCCATTTCCTTTCTGATTTAGAAATAAGATTTCATGGACACAGAGATATTTCTGAAAGAGCTAATGAAGCATAAAACTGGGTGAAAGGCATAATATTCAGGGGGCTGCTCACAACTCACAACAAAAAAAGGCTTTCTCCCTTTTTTTCTCCCCACATTTAAAAAAAAAAGGAGGCGTTAACACCTGTGCTTGCTTTACTCTGCCATTTTTCACATTTGCAGTGTTTCTCAGGGGATTCAAAGTGACAGATTTATGCAAAGCTGCAGTTTGGATATTTTCTTGCCCCGGAGCAAGGCTTTTATCCAAGCTTTTCCTTCCCCCTTCACGAGGGGATGGTGAAGAGGAGGAATGCACCACACTTAAGAACACAAAGAAAAAAAAAATCTTTCACAGCTGTTTCTAGCAGCTGAGATATATTTAATCCAAACTAGAGATTAACATGCACCTCTGTGGAAGAGATTTCCCTTCCCCCTGTGGTTGTTATCACCTGTGTAGCAGACAGGGCTTGGAGATGAACTTAGCAGCAAACCCATGGTGAGAGGATAGAGGGCTGCAATGGGAAAGCTGTGAGCAAGTGACTTTGTGCTCTTATTTCCAGAAATTCGTGCTATGGCTTGACTCTCCAAGTAAGGTGGTCTTTGGGCTGTCTGCATTATGAATGCCACTTCTAAGTGCTTCAGGACCTCAGGTTTGCCTGTGTCCAGCTCCAGCGAGCCTCTGTACAGCAGGGTTTTTAGCAGGGTATCTGCAAAAAGCAGATCTTCTCTTAACTGTTGTGTTGGAGATGGGATGAGCTGAGGAGGTCTCTCCCTCTGTCTCGGTGCTACGTGCATGTAGATACAAATGAGTAATGGTAAATCTTCAGTAGCACAAGGACTCCTGCTGTCTCTTCAGGGCGCTGAGCCATGAGCAGCAGTTTGGAATGTGCCCTCCCAGGGAGCACTTATGTTTTATCTTCACTGCTCAGTGTGCAAATATCCTGAAATCCCATCCTTGAATCTGTAAGAGTTTGAGAGGTAGAACTTGGGAGGCAGAACTATTAACACCTGTATGGACTTTCCTGTGGTGTTTTTCTCCATGTTATCTGAGTGCCACGAACAAGTTAATGGATGTGAATTCAGAATCCCTTTATGAAATAAGAAGCTGGTACCCATGTGACCTACCAGGCTTGGCATTTTTATCTCCAAATCTTATCGTTCCAGTCAATCTCCTTCTCCATCCTCGTATTTCAGCCAGATATGAAAGTCTTGCCTCTACTCATAGAAAAAAAGTCTCCTAGACAAGAAAAAAAAGGCACTACTCTTTAAACTGCCCTGGTGAAGAGAGCATTGAAATCTTTTCTACAGAAATCTAACCCAAGATAAGCATGTAAAATGTGATATTTCAGCCCAAACAATTAATGCAATCCAAGGAGGAGGCAGGCAGCTCTGCTGACAGGCCATATAATCCAGCAAATCATTTGCTTTGGCTGCTGCTGCTGGACCTTGTAGCCTTCACTGGCTCCAACAGCACCTGTTTTGTACATGTGTCACCAGGCCCTGAAATGGTGGCCAGAGGACAGCTGTCCGGGCCTAATGTGAATTAGCCAGCCTTGCACTGGCTGCTGCATGTGTGCAGATGCAACAATCCCTGCACAGCAGCACGGCCATCAGTCTCTGCCACTGGGTCATCAGCAGTTGTGTGGGTGAGTTTCAGCAGAGGCAAGTTCTGGAGATTTTTCCTCCTCATTTGCAATTCTGATGGTGTGTGTGAGCATGTCATTGCCAAGGAGTTTGGAAGCAGGACTAAATTACCAATAGGAACCCATCAGTAGCATTGCCCTCATCACAAGCATTCAAGTGAATCCTTCATGAATGTTGGTGGCATTGCTGACCCAGCTCCAGAGAAAAGAGATTCCCCTGAGTCAAGAGGACAGTTGTGCTCAGCATCAAGCCAGCCGATTGCCATGAGAAGAGGAGGATTCTCTGTGAGGGAGCTGGATCAGAGCCCATTTCACTGCCTTGGCCACTGTGCTTGGGTTAACTCACCAGGTTAAGTGCAGTCCTTTTATCCTTTGCAAAGGGTAATTTCTGAAATCCAAAGAAACCTCCTGCACAATGGTGAGGGGATATCCTTTCATGTCTGCTGCTCTGTGGATAGACCTCTATTCTGCAGCATAGCAGAGAAGAACAAGACCTACTTAAGGCAGTAAAATACAAGGCCCATATCTATAGTCCAAAGCTAATAGAGCAGGACCTTGACCCATTTTGTGAGTAATTTTCTAAGTGGTTTGATGCCCTCTCAGCAGCAGTCAAAAGAGAGAAATGTGCTGCCTGGTGGTTGGGGAATAGGTGGTTTGTGGGGAACGGGCACATCTCATGTGAGTGTTGCTGGAAGTTGGTGGGAAGGTTATGACCCTGCACTGTCAGGGACACAGCTTATAAGGCCACCCCAGACAAGAAAACTCACCTCTCTCCTCTTGGTACTTCATTTAAAATGGCCCAGAATTCGAAGTAGGTGTGGGGATGCCCATGAGAAAAAAGGTGGTTTGGGGGTGATGGTGGGGCTGTGATGGGGCAGGCACAGCAGCTCTCTGGCTCCAGGAGGGTCAGAAGCACAGGGAGCAGCTGAGAGAGGGCATGAGGCAGGGCATGACACTCAAGCTAAACTAGTTTTCTGCAGGACAAAAGGAAATTCAAGTTGGCGAGTGTGAGAGTGAGAGCTGGTGTTATAGAAGGTCTGACAACTCCTGTGAGGATGTACAGGTTTCTCTGATGGGACACCTCCAGTTAGTGACCATGTAAAAAAAAGGCTTAGAGTTCTCACTGTTCTTTTTTTCCTTCCTTTCTTGTTCTTATTTCTCTAGTTTTACCATATACTGTTCAATTAGTTAATTCCTTTATTTGCTCCTTCTTTGCTTAAAATTTTCCTTAACAAGTTAGTTCCCTTACTACCCTTTTCTTCCTGTCCTGAGTCTCTCCCACTTCCTCTGCCTTTTCCCCACTGTCTTTAGCTTTCACTTGGGCTCTGCATCCCTCATTATTTCCTCATCTGGAATGTCTGCCTCATCTCTCATTATTTCCTACCTCTACATCTCTGTGGCTTCCTGGGGTACAGGGGCACTTCTAACCCTGTGGAAGTCTACAGTAATGTGTCACTCAGTAATCTGTGCTGCCTTTCCCCTCTTTGCCACAAGTCTCCCCCTCCAGATGTGCATGCACATCTGCACACAAGGCATACACAGCCCCAAAGCCAGGAGATTGAAGTCAAACCCAGTTCAAGGAAATGCCAGCTTCAGTGGGTTCCCCACTCCAAATCCAGAGCTCCTTGGGTGTTGAATGAGACATGGGATGGGAAGTAGTTGTTCTTCTTACCCCATCCCAGGAAAAATAATCAGGTATTCCATTGATTAGTGCAGTTTGAGAGAAGAGAATTGTGCTGAAAATTAAGCATCTGTTGGTTTATAATTGAAGAGATTTTAAATAAAAATGCTTTAAATTATATAGAGGTGTTTTGTAATAGAACTGTCATATACCATGAGACTACTTTACTGGAAAGAACATGTATAATGAGGAACAAATCACACTGACCTTTGCTGTAGGGCTTGAAAGCAGGTTTCTTTGGGGTTGTGTGGACTCATTTGCCCTCCAGCAGTGGAAGAATTAAGATGTTATGTTTAACATAAACAAGAGAGGTTTAATCCCAAATCCTTGTGGGAGAACACTTTGTGTTCTCTTAAAAGTTCAGTAATTCCATAAGCAAGATGGACAGTTGGGTTATTTTAGACTCAATGAAAGCAGGGGAGGGATAGAAGGGACGTCAAAGGGAATTAACTCATCAGAGTAAGAACCCAGTTGTGAAAACTGAGCAGAGAGTGAGTTCAATTGCATTAACTATACATGGTGCCAAGGTCTCTCACTATAACATGCCCTTTTCCCCTTTTTGTTCTATCTAGCCAAATTGCAAGAAGAAATGTTCATCTATGTGGGATCATCCCAAGCTGGGGCTCGGCAGCCTCCTGTACATGTTCTCATTGTTGTTCAGACAGTAACAGAATGAGAGTAACAATCCTCCTTTCCCTTTGGGCTCTACACAAGACCCTCTGAGGGCAGGTGCTGGTTTCTGAGTGATGGAGGAAGAAAAGCTGCACAGGGGCACTTGTCTCTGATGGCACCTCTGCTGGATCTACTTGCACATCTTCTCTGCACTGGCAAAGACAGAGTGGGCTTTCTTTGGGAGCAACTTGGCCCTTTTGAAAGGCAACTCCTTCCACAGCTCTGGTGTGTCCTGCTTCTCTTCTGCTGGGGGCACAGAGAGAGGCCAGCCCCAGCAGTCTGTTACCACAGCACACTAAATTCACTTTAGAAGAAGACTGTGTCAAACATGTTACCTCCAGCTGTGATTCAAAAACTGAAGAAAATTCAGCTCTCAGGAAACATAGGAGGGACAAGATATAAATCCAGAAAACTTAAGAAAAGACAAAACATCTCACATCTTTATCTTGTTATTTTCAGACAAGAAGCCAAAGTCCTATGACTGTTACATTAGGACTTAGATGTGTAAGCATCACTTTCTTCATCACTCTCCTGTGATCCTGCAGCTGAAGAGAATGAATGTGAGTGACTGGGTGCTGGAGGGATCATCACCCTGGCCCAAAACCAGGCCAGAATTGCCTTAACTTGATAAGTGAAGCTTGGATTGAAGGGCAAGTTGTACTTTGCCAATACAATTTTTCTTCAGGATTGACCAATGAAAATTGTTCCATACTTGTGTAATGCTGGCTAGCAGGATAATTGTGGTTCTTGGATAAAAGAACAGAAATCCAAATAGGTGCAGTGATGCTGCTCTCTCCCTGGCTCTTTGGAGTCCAGGCCTTATGATTCTGAGTTCATCTCTGGTGTTTGCTGAAGAAAAGAATGTTAAAAATCTGGGGCAATCAAGCTACAATAATGTCTGGTCATCCTGCCACCAAGCAAAGGAAAGCGTATTTGATTTATTCAAGGGAGTACTTGATTATTGGATTATAAATGCCAAAGATGGATGAGAATTTCTAATAATAGGGGTTTTTTCCACATAGAATACAACAGCATGACATGAACCTATGGATGGAATCTGAAGCCAGGCAGATGAAGAAGGAGAAAAAGCATAAGATTTAAACATTGGAACAACTGACCAAGGGATGACCTATCTTCCCTACCACCTAAGATTTTAAAGTGAGAATTGTGTGTCTTCCGCTTTCTTCTTCTAAATTCAGTAATGATCATGGCACAGAAGTCCCTGGGTAACATCATCAGTGTGGACAGATTAGACTTTCCTAACAGTCCCTCTGCCTTTAAAACCTTGGATGCTTAAAAAGTGCATTTACCTGACCCAGGGTTCACCCCAGGGACAGGGGAATTACAAGTCTTTATTCCTTTCTCCCCAGCCCTGGGCTTGCTCTGTTTGGATATCTTTCCCATCACCAGTTGTGTCAGTGGTATGTGTTATGTGGATGTGTGTCTACTGGGAGCTACGTTCAGACAGCACATTTCACTCTGATTTATGAACAGACTTATGAGCCCAGCAACTTCTGGCCTCTGCTGGCTTGGGCTGGAATCAGCTTGCATGTTGTTGCTATTCTTGTTCCTGGACCTGCAGTCATGGCTCACGAACCAGATGCTGCAGAAATGTGGAGCTGAGAAAGTCCTTGCCTCAGAGCTCCTCTGTAAACAGAGGGTAGAGGAGGTAGGTACCCAAGGGAATCCAGGGAAAATATGGGAGGTAAACATGCTCAGCCATGATGAGATGGAAAAAGGACTGGGTGTGGTAATAAGCTGGATAGGCAGTGGCCAAGGCTGAGTCTGCTCAGGAAAAGACGCTGCAGGACTCCAGGCATGAGACAAAAAAGTATCTTTGTTGTGTGAATGGCAGGAAAAGGAGAACATCTGGGAGAGGCTGCAGGGAAAGTGTCAACACAACCTTGAGAATAGAAAGGGAAGTCTAAAGTGAGGTTGTCGTCCAGGTTTTAAGTCCAAGTGATGGATAAGAGAAAAATAGTTCCCCTTCAGACATGATGGATCTGAAAGGAGGACCAGATGTCCCCAGATGTCAGGGAGCCAGGCTAACATGGGAGTTTAAGTAGCAGAACAAAACTAACAGGACAGAGGTCCAGATCCAAAGGAAACGGACCAAATTTAAGTTGGTGAGCTTTGTCAGAGATTAGGGCAGAGAGAAAGGAGGGCAGGACTCAGTGACCACAGTGAGGGCAGAATGGAGAAGGGAGATTGGTTTCAAACTGAGAGTAGGTTTACATTAGATATTAGATATTAGATATTAGATATTAGATATTAGATATTAGATATTAGATATTAGATATTAGATATTAGATATTAGATATTAGATATTAGATAGAAACTCCTTACTGAGAGGTGAGAAGGCACTGGAACAGGTTGCCCAGAGAAGTTGTGGATGTCCCATCCCTGGGAGTGTTCAGTGTCAGGTTGAACAGGACTTTGAGCAACCTGGTCTAGTGTGAGGTGTCCCTGCCCATGACAGGGGGGTTGGAACTAGGGAATTTTTAAGATCCCTTCCAACCCAACCCATTCTATAATTCTGTGAAGATGGATAGGGGAAAGGGTAAAGGCCAAAGGGGACAAGAAAGAGGCAGTGAAGGTATAGCCAAAGATCTCCATCTATACCAACTACCTGATCCTTCTACTCACTTTTCCATTTGAATTCTAACTGACATTACAGAAAGTCTTTTTACTGCTGTGCATAAAACAAATCTTTCCAAACTCTTTGAGACAACAGTGTATTCCCAGCTGATCCCCAAAGACAGGTCCAATTTCTTCATGGTCGTGATTACTCTTCAAAAGAAAAAACATGAAGAACTATGGCCAGGGAATGGGATTTTTTTTTTTAATAGGAATCAGCCAGCCCAGTATTGGTACAAGAATAGTTAAATACAGTGGACCAAATGTCAAACTATGAGAAGAATGACTCAAATTAGAGAAGCATAGATAGAAGAAGCTAACAAAAACATCTCTTCCTGTGAGGACACTAGCACAGCCAAATACTCATCTTTGTAGGTCACCCAGTTTAAAGAGCAATGGGTGGGGGGGAAAAATCTGGGTTTGATATTTTGTACCCTAGACTACAAAGGAATCACTGCAGATATATAAATAAAAGACAGCTGGGCTGAGATTTCAGATCACCTACACCCATCAGAAAGGGAGCCAGACTGTGCTCTCCTGTTTGTTACCTGGACTAATGCTCAACTCAGTCAATACTTTAGAGGCAAAGAGAGACAGAGCAGAGCAATGTTTTATTAAAAGGTTTCAATCACCCACATTGCCACAGAAACAGCAAAGAAAATTACATAGCCCAGGGGGAGAAACCTTTGATTTAAATATCTGTAAAAATGTGTGGAAAAAAAGGGAAGAGCTCCTGCCTGGGAAAATCATGAGCCTGTCTCAAAGTCTATAAGACTATCTAAGCAGAGGAAGTGAATGAATAACTGTGGCACATACATGGGTGGCTGAAAGTGCAGCCTGAGCAGTAATTGGCTCTATTGGTGCTCCTCTGATTAGCTGGTTTTGGCTACAGCACTTGTCAGACCCACGCTGAGTGCACAGTACAAAAGTATTCACACTGCACTGAAGAATGTCTCAGATCAGCCGGTGGATCCCTGCAGAGAAGCAGCAAACACAGATCTGAAGGATGCAGTCTCCAGGGAGGGCTTTAAATCCTTACTTCATGTCACTAATTCCTCATTATCTAGAGCTGGAAGAAAAAAGACTCCTGGAACAGATTCAGATGCTCCTGTTACTTTTCACTACCTCAGAAATGAAGGAAGAGAGAAGAAAATTGATGATGCTTCTGGGGAGAGAAATTTACGAACAAAATCACATTAATCACTGAATGTAGGTGGTTTGAACTCTTTACCAAAATACCCATCAGAGAGCTGCTAATGAACTGAAACAGCAAAGGGATCAGCTTGTTGGTATAGGAAGGAAAGGTTACACACTGGTAAATCTCCAGAGAGACTCCTGACAGGGAGTGGTCTCAGCTGGGGACATGTCACAGAGGGCATGGGAGAAGATGAGTCACCTCATGTCCTTACAGTGACACAGCACCACCACAGTCTGTGGGCACAGCACCAGCAAACATGAATGGAAGAGATCAAGGAAATCAGGCACTTCCGAGTGAGAAGTATTTTTATGTGTAGACTTGCACACCTACTGTGTCTGCTCCAGAGTTATGGCTAAGGTCCCCCTTTCAGCTCATTCAGCTCTGAAGTCAGCTCCATGGATGTCTGCTACATCCTCAAAATCCTGACACGGCCACTCTGCAGAATGACAGAGAAATTCCACAGAACATTAATTATTTGCATCCACACTCTGGTAATCACCACCAAAAAGCAATTTGGAGAGCATCAGCCAGCATCACAGTATGCCAGCAAATGCTGTTGTGTTTTCTGAGCTGACTCACTGATTCAAACACCCTGGTCAGATATAAGCAGTTTAGGCTATTAATAGTAGCATTAAGGAAAGACTTCCATATTCTGCTTGGGAGCTGCCTGTCCTTTCTCACCCTGTCCTCCCTCCCAGCTAAATTATGTTATGTGGTGACTAAATGAAATGTGAGGAACAGCAGAACAGATCACAGCTTAGATCAGATATTTCCAAAGTGGCCTGAGGACAGTTGATCATTATTTACTTGCAACACACAATGAACAGAGATGAAGGTTAAATGTGCTTTTCTACCCAGAAGATATCAATCTTGTATGTATACACAGAGGAAATAGCAACTGCACTTCACACAAGCTGAGAATTTGGTTCCCAGGACAAAACCAACCAGTCTATGGTTACAAACATCTCTTCAGCCTCTTGGGGCTCTGACTCCTGAGCATTGGCACTGAAGTAATAAAACACTTGCATGTTGCTGCCCACACTGAACACAAGATTCGAGGGGGTGAAGCTGCCAGGCTCTGACACCAGTCATACCACTTGCAAAGACATGGACACACATGGAGAGATCACGTTGGATGGGCTGAACATCTCTCCCACCACTTCTGTCTTTATTCTTTGCCAGTATCTCAAGATACCATTTCTCAATGGAAACCTGAGGTTCGTATCAAGGCCTCCATTTACACTGGATTGCTCAAAATGCCTCCAAAACAGCCTCAGCTTTATCTGAAGTCAACATCAGCCTCTATTCTTTGTTTTACTCTTTATTTTTTATTTATTTGTCTAAAACCTACTGAAAGAGGCTCTGAAACCTTCTCTCCCATGATTTTGTCCCTTCAGGTTCCAAAGCAAAAAGCAATTTTTCCTAATGGTTAACATTAAAGAAATACTGAGCTGATTGGTCTTTTGGGATTTCTTGAGGGTGTTTTCTTTAAAAAAAAATTAAAATTGTTTTTTAAACCTTTTTCCTGAAAGTTGGAAGCGATTTGTTGATCTTCGAGAATCAGGGGAAAAATTGAGAAAAATTCTATCTGTCATTCTGAAGGGATTTTTAGGGAAAAAAAAATCAAAATCTGTTTCTCTTTTAGCAAGAATCAACTTTGCTGCTCATGCATAAAGCTGTGATGAAATATACTGTAGCATCTTGCCATCATGAAATATGAATACTATTTGTTAAACTCTTCAGCACACAGATGAGACTAATGAAAGTATTCTAGAGGAAGACACTTGTCACTGAAGATGTTTTGTCTCACTATTGTGAAGTTGACTCAGCATTATTCAATTGATGATTCATTATTTTGCACATTATTTCAAATCCCAGTCCTACAAGGACCCTCCTGTACCAGGTGCTTTGTTCCATGAACATGGAACAAAGAGTCACCTTCTGCTTCCAAGAGCTCCAAGTCCTTTTAGAGGACTGGAGAGGCAGATGGAGACAAACAGAGGGTAAGATTAAAGGAACCAGTCAGGACATGCTGCCAGACTTTGAGTAACCTTTACAGCCAGGGAGAAATTTAACTGTGACTGTGTCTCCATGATATTCATACAAAAAAAAAAAGAGCTCCAAAATATTTTAAGCATCCCATGCCCATTCTTGACTATTATTCCAAGTGAGCTCAGATGTGGGAAAAGGAGAATATTGAAATAGAAAGATTGTTGGGGGCTGTGAGTGGTGCAAGGTCCCCAGGGATCCTTGGGAGAAGCTCCACAGCAGTTTGTATGAGAGGAGAGGGTCAGTCTTTAAGCTATCTGCCAAAAAGTTGGAGAAGCCCCAAGCTGCATCAGACTGTTCTAGGATGAAGCAGTGGGAAGTCAAAAATATATTGAAAGCAGGCTTTTTATTTTACCTTGCTCACCAGATGGATTTTGGAAAACGATTGCAGGCTGCTAGGAAAGGCTGGTCTCCTACACTTGCAAGTTTTTCTCCAGCCTCATTTGAAGTGGGAGAAGTGGATGACTAGAGTTACAGATTTCTACACAAACCTTAAATTTCCCAGGATTTTCTTTCCTAGGGAAGCTGTGCACAGCCCCCTGTTCCACTGGGACCTTTGCACTTCCAAAACCCTGCGAGCCACACCTTCACCTTCCAAAGCCCTGGGTGCCACCAAGTGCTCACCGCGGGTCCAGGGAGTGTCTGGCAGCAGCTGCCCTCCCCCAGGAGCGTGCCTGCCTTTCCCATCTCTGCTCTTCTACATCTTCCCTCTTTGCAGTCTCCGTCCTGTCCACCTCTTCCCTTTGCATTCCTCCTCTTTGCAACTCTGCCTTTGCATCCCTCCCTCCCCTTTGCATCCCTCCCTTTTCACCTCCCCCTTTGCACCTCTCTCGCTTACATCCCTCCCCTTTGCCTCTCTGCCCCCTTCGCATCTCTGCCTTTTCCCATCCCTCCCCTTCGCATCTCTGCTCCTCGCATCTCTGCCCCCGTACACCCCCTGCCCCTCGACCCTCTGCATCTTCGCCCTTTCGCGCCCCTGCCCGCTCGGCTCTCAGCCCTCTGGGCATCTGCCCCTGGCCCCCACCACTCCTCCCTCCCGCCCCTTTGCACCCGCACCCTTCTCATCTCCGCCTTGCTACCCCTGTGCGCTCTCGCCCAGCCCCGGTCCCCCGCAGCCCCCGGGGCAGCCCGCAGCTCCTCCGGGCCGTCCTGCCCCCCGCTCCAACCCCCTGACTCCCGGCCCGGAGCCGCCCGCGATGCCACCTCTGCCGGTGCCGGTGCCGGTGCTGGTGCTGGGGCTGGTGCTGGTGCTGGGGGTGAACCTCTTGCGCTACCCTGCTT
>JANPWX010000358.1:737478-782058 GCA_024734555.1 Trochalopteron elliotii
GGGCGGCTGCCAGCTGCCGGCGGAGTGGCGGCCGCTCAGCGAGGGCTGCCGGGCCGAGCTGGCCGCGATCATCGTGTACGCGCGGGTGCTGGCGCTGCATCCCGACCCCTACGGCGCCTACAACTACCTGCCCTGGCAGAGGGACCCCCCCGGCGGGCCCCAGCAGGGAGCGGGGGACCTCTTTTACTCGGCCGAGATCGAGCTGCTGTGCGACCAGGCGTGGGGCAGCATGCTGGAGGTGCCCGCCGGCTCCCGCCTCAACCTCACCGGCCTCGGATACTTCTCCTGCCACTCGCACACCGTTATGCAGGGCTACGCTTATTTCTTCTTCCTCCGGTGAGTCCCGGGGTCGGGGGGTGCGGGAAGGGGTTGGGATGTCGCACCCTGGCTACGGGACATCTCCGCGGGCGGGGGATGCGCGCCCGCTCCTGCCCGGAGGGTTCGCTCCGTCCCGCTGCCTCTCTCCCCGCAGCGCCTTCTCCTCTGCGCTTCCACACACAGTTACATAGGGAAGGAAAAACCCGAAACACCAAACTCCGATAGTATTCCAGCATTGTCGGCCAGCACACTCACAGGGAGCTGCTGTTGAGTAGCTCGTGGGTTCTGCTGCTTTTGTTTTTACGGCGGGACTATCGCCGTAACGACGGTCAGAGAGCTGGAGAGAGGCCAGAGCCTGTTTGCCGAAGTCTGGCATGGGAGTTTGAAACCCATCCCCAGATACTCACCCGATAGCTTTCCATCGACTCTCCCAAGTCCCAGCCAAACCCTGACTTTGGGCTCATCGAAAGAATAAGAAAATAAACCACAATGTGGGAACAGAGCCATCACCATGACCTTTCAATTCAAGAGCATTTGCAAAATGCTGCTCAGTGGCTTGTTTTGAAATACTTCGTATATTCTTACACTGGGTGTGTAACAAAACTCATTTTGATCCTGTCTAGGACTGAGTCTGCAGCAACATCTTTAAACACACTTTATTAACACAAGTTATTTACTGACTGCTTGAGGGAGTACTTAAACTCTGGGCTCAAGGGCAAAGTGATGAAAATTCAGTAGAAACTTTGGCCCAAAATACAGATTTGCCTCCTTCGTAGGGTTTCACGGGTGTCTGCAGGGTGGAAGGAGCCTGTTTGGTCCTTACTGCTGCTGCCTGATGCAGTCCTTGTGGTGGAAATTGTCATTTTGGTAACTTACGTGCCAGGAGAGCTGAGAGCCACTTGCTGGTTAAAAGTCTGTGTGACTTTTTGTTGAGCCAGGCTGACGTGTGACAGGTGACTTCTGCAGGAGAGAGAGTGCTGTTCATTCTCACAGCAGGCTGCCCTTGCAATCTGTGTTCCAGAATGGATGAGAACTACATCCTCCTGCCACATGGAGTCAACTTCCAGGAGGCAATTTTCCCTGATACCCAGGAGAACAGAAGGATGTTTGCCAGCCTTTTCCAGTTTTCAAACTGCTCACAGGCACAGCACGTGTTGAGCTTCTCCAGTGACTGGGAGATTCAAGAGGACAACCGGGTAAGGAATTTGTTTGCTTTCCAGTGCTTGTTTTCAAAGTGGGCACAGGCATCCCCATGTCCTTTGTGAACACATGTGTATGAATGCAGAGCAGCAGGTCCCTGATTTTCCTGTTCCTTGGGTAGTATCACTAGCAAAGTAACACACTGGTGAGGAGACATTAAACTCTTTTCAAAGCTGACCTCTGTGTTAACCTCTTTAGCTTCTTGTGGACCTGAGCAAAGTTTGGTATCAACTTGTTCATGAGCAATAGGTTGAAAATAGCATTACTTGTGATCCTGCCCTCCCCCACCCAGATCATTCCTGGGTTTGTATCTCTAGACCTCATTTTTTAATTTCAGCTGAAATGTTCAGGAAGAGATCTTTGCTTTTGAACTTCTGTGTTCATCTCATGTAGTGAGAGCAGTGCCTGGACCATGTCAGACTGTAAGGGATTATTCTTGCCTGACTTCACATAACAGCATAAACATCTACTGAACTAATCTCCTTGAGCTGTCTTTGTAGCAGCTGGGGAAAAATAGACTCTTGAGGGCATGTTTCATGTGAGCAATGAGAGCAGGGTTCCTCTGAGCGATGTCAGCACTTACTTCTGAACAAGACAGATGAAATGTCTCTTTCTCCTTTCAAGGAAGGCCACAGAAAGCAGTTCACCCTCTAGGTGATCCTCCCTTAAGAATGTATGGAAAGTCCAAAGATGACCACTGTTGGTGGCTTCTGAGCCCCTTTATGGGATTGCAGTGTGTGTAATAAATGCAGGATTTTAATAAATGCTTATTTGGCAGAGAGGAGCAACCAGTTATCATGTGTGTGCATGTTCTGGATGTGCATATACTTTTGAAAAAGGAGAACTTGGGGAGCTGGTTTACTGCCAAACTTTGTTTTGTGAGGCTGGTGGTTCCCCTGGTAGCTGAGAACAATTTAAGCACCTCTCTGGGTCAGGATGGACAGGACAGGTGTCATCACTTGTATCTTTTGTGGATTCACCCAAGGCATGATGTTTATGTATGACAGCAGATGTATGAGTGGCTTGTTTGGGAGATGGATGGAGGGAATTCAGTAGCTGGCTGAGCCCTTTCCTTTCACCACCTGGACAAATGCCAGCATACAAAGTTTGAGCTGCTTTGTGGCCATCTGGCCAGTGACACAGCTCCTCTCCTTGGGATGCCCCATGAACAAGTATTTTCTTGCTGCTGATATTTTGAGGAGTGAGTATGGAATATATTCACATATATACGTATCAAATATATTCATATATATATGTTCAAATATATGTGTGAGCACAGCAGCAGAAATTGATGTTTAGGAGGAAATTAGTTATCCTACAATTAAATTGCAGAGCTGCAACCCTGGCTGGGAAAGAAGGGGGAGGTGGAGAGCCCTGGTCCCAGCCCTGCCTCCTCCCTCCCACCCTCCCTGGTCGCCAGTGTCACAAGCAACATACTTGGCAAATAAAGGTGCTGCTGCTGCCAAATCCACAGATTTTGTCCAGGGGAGCAAAGTGGCATTGGGGAGCCACCAGATCCAACTGCCAGTGTCTGCTTGTGATGCCTCTGCACTGTTTATTTTGTCATGCTGAGCTAAATGTAGGGGGATCTTGATGGGCTGATGCTCCTTTATGCCAGCAGTGAATCTCACTGGTGAGCTTTAATGGAAATCACCAGGCAGAAACCCCCAGGGTAAGTTGGGACAGCCCTCAGCATATGTATCAAAAGTGCATTTCAGCTGTTGCACTCTTTGACCCTGGCAGCTGTGAGCAGACTGGGGGGGATTAGAGCTGCTGGTCCCACCGACAGGGGCTGGGGGCTTTACGTGCTTCCACCCCCACCCATCCAGTGAACAAATTCAGCACAACTGATGGACACTTTGTCTCGCCTTCATAATGTAAAGTAAAAGCTTCCTCTGCACCAGTTAAAAATAGTGGGGCTGACTGTGCTCCCATTCAGCTCCTGCATCTGTGTTTGCCCAGCTGAGGGCTGGCTCCCGGCGCCTGCTGCCCCAGCCTGGGAAAGGGATGACATTTCTGGCTGCTGCAATATCAGGAATTTGTTCCTCAGCTCTTCCCAGGTACAGCTCTCTTCAGTTTCCCTCCTCTCTCTGCCTTGTTACATGTAGTGGTGGCTTTCCCAATTGTCACCATGTCTGCTCACATCCCATCACAGTGTGAGCAGTTTCCATTTCCAAATGTGCTCGGCTGAGCTGCCCCATGCTGGCTCCTGAGCTGAAATGTGTGGTCTGTGCCAGCTTCATGGCACAGACAGTGAACATAACTCAGAGCATTGTTCTTGAAGTTTTTGAAAAAGAACCTCTTTGGGAGCCTGGGTACACCCAAAGGAGGATTCTGTGAAGGTGTCAAGTTGGGAAGAGCTTGGACAGAGAGGGAAGGGTTGTCTGATGAGGCTCATACTGTAGTGAGGAGTCAGGGGTCTCACTAGCTGCTGTGTACTGACATAAATTGCTTAAAATACATCATGGATGTTTTGTGCAGAGAGGAGAGGTGGAAATGTTGAGACATTCAGAACAGAAAGGATGAAAGTCTTATTCCAGGAGTTCATAGGTAGGGTCCTGCCTCCAGGTGTTGGAACAGCTGCATGCAGGGACAACTTAAAAAGCAGCAGCCCAGAGGAGGTTTGGAATAAATGAATGATGAATTTTTCTGTTTACAGCCAAATCCCATACTCTGAAAGTGTTTAGGAATCCTGCTCTTGGTATATTCCTGGGGTCGACACTTTAAGGGAGATTTTGGTGCTAGAAGCATGTGCAGTTGCATTGGATAGTTTGTGTTTGCAGCTCTGGGATGCTCAGCCAGAATGTGAGAAAATCCCATGATGGATGAGTGTCTTTCCCTCATGTAATACTACTCCTAGCAAGAGGTCCCTTCTGCAGGGTGTGCTTGAGCTGGCCATGGAGCAGGTGACCCAAAAGTGACTACTGACATGTTGTCCTCCTGCTTGGCCTCTTCTGTCTGCAGTGCTCCTTGAATGCAGGCAGCCTTGTCTGGGCTGCCCAAGGGTTGAAATGGGGAAAAGACTGACAGCTCCTGTCCCTCCTTCCAGCAAATGTGTCTGATGATGCAAAAGAGAGAAAAGAGATGTGCAGGAACTTTTTGACGCACTGGGATGTGCCACTGCCTTTTCCATCACCATAAAATGCTTTTAATTTTCAGAAAGCCCCATGGCATGTGATGAAAAGAGGTCAGACCCAAGGCACATCTCACTGAGTATAATACTTTCCTCATCCTGGGCCTGCTGCTTTTGCTGTAAGCTAATTCCAGCTGCATTTTTAATCCCCTTGCAGTCTGGGCTAAGAGCCAAATACTGCTTTCCATAGTTTTCCAATAACTCCACAGCCTCATAAATTCACTTAGGCGCTTGTTCTGGCCATTTCAGAGTGCAATGATAGCTCCTGCCATTGTTTCCTTAGGCACTTGCATTTTGGCCTTCACATTTGCAGAGGTAAATACCAATGTGGCTTCATCTTGACTTTGTCTCAGCCCCTTAAGTGATGTTTGCAGATCTCTTGCTTGACTCCAGCTCGTTGTTGCAGTGGTTTCCACAAGATTGGTTCTAAAACCAAGGGATGATGCAGCACGTTGGGATTGTAATCTTGCTCCCCTGCAGAGTTTCACCATTTTAGTGCAAATCTAGGAGCTGTAATTTCTCCTTCTGGCCTTCTGCAGGGTTCTGTGATCTACTAAAGAGGACCTTGTTGCTTTATCTGCACACAAGGGATTACACAAGAAGTGACTTGAGGTCTGGCATCAATAAGGACAGTAGAAATCTCTAGCAGCAATTATAGTTATTATTCAGAGGGGCAGAAATGTGTTCTTTTGGCCTCCCCCTTTATGTGTGCAGGAGAGTTGAAAAATGACCCCAGGTGTATCACAACAAGGGACTGATGTCAAGGTGTCAAGCCAATTGTGAGCAACAGTGAGAGCACTGAGATAAAGTCCATGGAAATTACGGAGTCCAATAACTTCAATTAAGCTCAGAGATTGCAGATACCTTTTTGTAAGCCTCTCTCCCTGCATTGACTCAAGCAGCAGAGCCACAATCATGCTGTTACCTCAATTGATTTAGATGAATGGACTTGCCTTCTGAGAGACCTCCAGAGCTTTATCTAGGTAATAATAGAGCTTTTATGAGAGTAGTCAGTGTCCCAAATAAAAAGCAAGATAATTAGTGGGTTAGCCTGGCAGTCTACAAATATCTGGTTTGCATCTTTGGGTTTGGATCTTCTTCTCTGGTGACACCATGGCTGCTGTAACAGACTAATGACCTGACTGGGACACCTGGAGGACTTTGGAGCTGAAAAGGGAACTAGATAAGAAAAGCAATGTAATTGCATAAATGGCCTTGCCATTACTGTGCAAAGCAAAAATTAAATTAAATTACATTCCTCCTCTGTGGAAGTAGAGGAAATAGTTTCAGAATTATCTGTATTTTAGCAATTCCTGTGTGCATGGACTGGGAGCCACTGGGCTGGGTGAATCCCTGAGCCCATCTGTGGGAAGCAGCACATCTGCTGGTCCCAGCCTGTCTCTTCCCTGATGCTCTCAACCAGGTGAATGGTAGAAGGTCTCAATCTGTGACACTTCACAGCACCATGAGGGCACAGGCCACAGAGAAATATTCACTTGTACTAAAGCTCTTTGTCTAGCAGAGAGGGGCTTGTTCACATGATGTTTGCTATGGGGACTTGTTTTGATCCATCTCCCAGGCAACACGCCCCTAGGGAGGGGGAAGAAAGAAGAAAAGTTGGGGAAGTCCCCATAATTTTTCAGACCACTCTGATTTTGGAAGTGCTTAAATAGTAAGTATCCTGTCCAGAGAGAGCCTGAGCTGCCTTGGATGCATGGGCCAGAGTCTTCCTGTGGTGGCTGAGATGGACAATGCTGATGCCAAAAGTGACTCTGCTCTGTGAGTCTTGCAAATCCTGGCCACTAGGAAAAATAAGGTGATAACTGTGTTGCCCATGTTATTCACAAAATTAAAATGAAAAAGTAATACTTTTATCTCTTTAAAGTTAAGAGCTTCTGTTCTTGCAGAGCTCCCTCTCAGCTCTGAGTGCTGGGAGATGAAATTCAAGACTGGAAAATGCTGGTCATGGAGTCCAGAGCCAGCAGTTTTAGGAGAAGCAGCAATCTGAAAAAAAAAAGCAGGTAGCATCCTGGCTTGGTGGAGGCAGTTCTCTTTAATTCCCACTGAATACTGAGTTTTTGTGTTTGCTTGTGGCATGAGCTGCATTAGACATTCTCCCTTCTCTGGTCTTAAGGCACTAGGGAAACAAAAATAATCTCAGTTAAAAATTCTGCTACGTGGCAAGGGCAAAAAGACCTCAAAATAGAATTAAAGCGAGGTCCAATATCTAGAGGTTTGAAAATCTTCTTTTACATGTGGTTCCTTGCCCTGCCATTGGTTAGAGGAGTTGTTTCTCCATGAGCCTAATAGCATGATAGAAAGTGCCATCACTTCTGGGTTGTTTTCATAGTGATTTACAGCTCTTTTGTTTTCCTCCCAGAAACCCACCCAGGGTGTACCCCCTCCCTACGATCTGTGTTTAATTTGAGTACATGTAAGCAATATCAGATGAAATGAAATGGAGAACTGCTGACAAGTGTCTGGGGCAAGGGAAGACCACGAGACAATTAATACATTTGGAAAACATCCCCAGGAGTCTTTTGGCACAGAAGTGGCACTGATTCTTTTCTGAATCCTCACATCCAGGCTGTGGTAGGGGATTCTAAGAGCTCTGATTGGCATATCCCTATCAGTTTTCTATCTTTCCACATGCACACAGGCTGTTAAAATGCAGAGTAAAAGATCAAAAAGGAATACACAATAGCCTTATCCACAGGATGTTTCCATTGCATATGGTCTTTATCATATTTATAACACCCAGAAGGTGTTCTGAGCAGTGCTTCCCAGGAGAAAAATGGGGCAATATCTCTGGTTTTCAGTTGTTTCTTAGAGGCACATTATTTCTGTTGGGGCTACATTGGTTGGTTTTCATACACAATGCAGGAGGCATGACCTGATGTAATGTGGGAGCCTTGGATTTGGTATCATTTGTGAACAGTCAGAAGTAGGGATTGAAAATGGAGCTTTTCCCCACCCATCTGAACTCCTGCCCCCCATGGCAGTCATGCTGGCAGGGAGGTGCAGAGGTGAGACTCCCACTTTGCACCCTCCTGGTACCAACAGGAGAGCCCCAAAGGTTGCCACAGCTCCTGTGAACGTGTCTGGACCAACTTGCTGCTTGTCAGGCAATGCAGATTACTCCAGAGCATGGCTCTCTCTGGCTGTGTCTCAGGCACATCCAAGTACATAATATCCTTAAAAATACCCGGTTTCCAGCTCACTGAGCAAGGAAATGCCAAGACAACCAGGGGTGGGTGTGTGTGTGTGTGTGTGTGTGTGTGTGTACTGCTGCCTCCTCGAAGGGTGAAGCAACAATCCTTCCAGGAATTGGCAGGGAAGGGAGACCCACATGGCTCCAGGCTGCTTTTAATTATCCAGAGTCACACTTTAATGAAGTTCTGCCAAATGCTCTAAATCATTCCATATTTCATGGCACAAGACTATCTATCTGCTGCTGTACTTGAATTTGGTGGTGAACAAGCATCTGACCCCAGCCCCAGGACACCTTTTGGGTTCTCCATCTGGCTGGTGGCCATGGAGGCAGCTGATAGTTGTAGGCTGAGCTCTGCATGTTGAGAGACACAAAGGTGGGGCTGAAGGGACCCTGTTGTCCCTCCTGTGTTTTAGAGCCAAGGTTGTCTGCAGGGATGTTGTACCCTTGGGCTTTCCAGCCCAGACATGGTTGAAAGACTTGCAGTGCTGGGTTTGTGCTGCTGGGCACAAATCCTGCTGCAGTGCTTTCTTAGCTGGATGAAGAGCTTTTTGGGAGCTCCTGATCTTTGGAAGCCTCTTAGCCAAGAGCCAAGGCACTGTGTAGGTAGGAGAGGTGGGATTTTCATTGAGCTGGTCATGTTCCCTCTACGCTAATACAGAAGTGGCTGAGGGGGGTGATACCTCCCTCAGGGTGGGGGGCATTGGGAAGGTTGCAGCCCACCCTGAGTGTCCACATGTGAAAGTGGGTTGGGAATTGCAGCACTGTAGTGAGTGTTGGACCTCTCATCCATCCCCTCTGGAGATGACACTGTCATGGGAAGAGTGGCAACTAGGAGACTGACTTCAGTCCACTGTCTCCTTCCCTGTGTGTGATTGATACCTCTGCTCTCCTGCCCTCCTGTTCACAGCCTCCTCAGAGTGGGAAAGTGAGAAGGGACACCCCACCACATGGAGACTGTGAAAGATGAAGGGAGAGGTGCAGGGAAAGAGTTGGTGGGGATCTGGGCTGTGAAATTGAGTGGTGCAGGAGAATGGATGCTTGAAAGAGCTTGTGCCCACAGCCAAATCCCCTTCCTCGACAGAGGGTTGTGTGCTCAAAGTGCTCTCCAGATACATGGGACATGTTCTCCAAGAAGAAGAATTGAGGCTGGTGTTCTTAAGGTGGATGTATAATCTTAACTAACCCAAGGCAAAACAGAATGTGCAGTCCAAAGAAGCAGATCGTGGGGTTTTTTGGATCCAGTCATGCTTACAAGTTATACTTGTCTCATGGCATTTCAGCCTCAGGGGGTGGAGGACTGACTTTGCTTGGGAGCCACTGAAAGATGCTCAAATCTGAGCCCTGGCATCCTGCTCACAGTTACACACTGGAGCTATTCCAGTGCTTTTGATTGGGCTGGGAGCAGGAGGGGGAAGCAAACATCAGAGCTGGCTGCACATAGCTCTTCACCTGTTTGGATTTTCCTAGACCTTGTTTTGAGCCAACTCTTGAAGAATACATTCAGACTGAGTCTTAGGCAAAGTTTCTGGAACAAGACCTGCCAAAATTAATGAGGGAGGTGCATATATTATGTGTTGTTCAACCCAGTTATGGGAGCCACCCTGCCTTTCTGTAAATCTGTGAGTCTGTAGATGAGCTGGGTGGTTTTTGTGTGCAAATCAATACTTTATGTTGGTCAGCAGGTGGAAAGGGTGATTCATGTAGATCAGCAGTCCTGGACCAGGATCTCTCCTTGATAAACATGATGCTCCTGACAGGCACTGGGGGCAGACCAGTCCTTTGGTTTAGTTGCTGGCTCCAGTTGACCTTGAACTCAGGGAAAGTATTTTCTTTCAATTTCTCTCTCTCTCTTGACACACTTGTGAGATAAATACAGAAAAAATGGAGCAAAACATTTATTAAAATCAACGGCCACCAAAACCCAGCTGACAGCTGGCAGACAGGACACCTGTGATGCTGCCTATAACCAGATCAGCCACTGTGGCTTGAAGGGAGATGAGATCTTTTAATTTGGGACATATTTTCTCCCAGCCCATGCATTTTGATGTTTATTTTCACAAATGACAAGCCAAGTTGGCTCTGAGGCAGCAGGAGTTCGAATCCCTAATGGAAGCTGCAGACGGAGCCTTTTAAAGCCAGTCCTGCCTCCAGCAGGCAAGTACCTTCCCAAATTCCCCTGGAGAAGTGTCCTTGCCCTGTTGTGCTCTGCCAGGAGCAGCCATGTGGTGCCAGGCCTGGCTTGGCCACTGGCCCTGGCAGCACTCAGCCCCTTGCAGCAGCTAATATGAAGTGACAAACCAAAGTGCCTGGTTTCGAGGGACTGGGAACATATGGTTTTGGTGGACCAATTGCAGCTGGTTGCTGCACAAATCATTGCAGGTGCCTCTGGCAGCTGATGCAGTGACTCCCTCCTTTTGCTGCCCCACTCTGTCAACTTCTTTTGGAACAAGGCTGCTGCAACTGTTAGTCGAGTTATCTGTAAAAGCAACGACAGCAGGGAAAAATACACTGAGGGAAAAGCAAGTTTCCATGACACTGTAAAATACAAAAGGAAAATAATATAACTAAAAAGCAGGTCTGAATTTCTGCCCAAGAAACTTAAGAGCAAGCAAGGAAAAAAATATTTCCTGAGATCTGAAAGCACTTAATGGACTTTTTCTGCTGTATTTTTGCATTTCCTAGATCAGTAAGGAACCAGTAACAACTGCAAGGGGGAATGTTGTTGCAATGTTTTATATTGAGACAAGATGTGGGACTAAAATGGAAGCTGGTATTTACATACTATTATCCTCAAACTGACCCATCTTCTTCGCTATGCAGGGGCAGCTGGAGAACTATGTCCATTCTGCAGAGGTAAAAGCAAGGCAGATGTGTTGGGCTCTGTATCCCAGTCCAGTGGAGACAATTCTTTTTGATCCTGGATTCATGCTCTCTGGGATTAGAAACAACTGTCTGAATTTTTTTCCTTTTTGCCTGTAAACTTATTTGTCAAAATTTTATGCCCTTCCCTTCCCATGACTTCCAGCCCTATTGCACAGGTAGTGCTGTATTTTGGGTAGGGAGTTTCCTTCAGGTGGGTGACACATGAGCAGCTGGGGTTTGGTTGTTTATACAAAAAGAGCACATTGAATAAAGTCTGGCTTCCTTCTTCAGGTGGGTGGTGTCTCCTCCTCATTTCCTCAAAATGCAAAGAGTTTATTGCCTTCATTTGTCTTTGTTGTACACCCATTTCAGAGCACAATTGTTTGTTTGGCTTTATTTTTGTATTTCCAGAACCTTTAATCAGGGTACAAATACAAATATGCTCTTCTGGATGTTGTTTATTGGATTTTTTTTTATTGTGGAAAGTTATTTAATTTCTTAACTGGATGGTGGCTAGGGAGAGAAAGGAGGGAAAGCCAAAGTGGAGGAATGGCTTCTACTGACAATGGCTCAGGATAAGAAAGGAAATTCAAATGCCTTAAGTCCTAATTTCCCTTACATGGGGAAAGAAAGAAATCCAGTTTCAGAGCATTTGAAGCAAAACCACAGAAGCCACATCCACTCAAAATGCTCCATTTTGTTGCAGAGTGAGGAAACTCTTTTCCACCCTTAAAGTGACATCTTTGGGTGTGGAAGAGGAGCAATAATAAGGAAGGGGCTTAGTCGCAGTAACCATAGGGCACCTCTGCCACATGCCTGCTCATACTTTAGAAGAGTTCTGAGGTCTGGGTTGGGTGGGAGAGAGTTTTTATTCATGGTTTATAAAAGTTGTCTTAAGTGAGAATCTCTCTGTACATGGCTTATTTGGGGGGAAGAAACTTACTTGGTCTGTAAGTACCTCTTTTGGAGAGCTGTCTGTGAGTAGAGACAAAGAAAAAAATAACAATGTAAATGAGAGAAAATCAAAATAACTCATGGAAATGGGAAATGAAGAAATAACCCACCAAAATGTGTGGCCCACTAATGTGGTAAAATCTGCATTATATAGAAAGCTTGGATCAAACTGGGAGATTGAGGTGTGTCAGAAGAAGACATTCCTCTTTGACTGCCTGCCTCTGGAGGAAGAGCCATTGCATGGCTCATGGCATAGCCCTGGGAGGGGCTTTCAGAGCACCCTCTCCCTGTCCTGTTACTCTTCAAACTGGATGTTTGTGCTGCTCTCTCTGGAGAGGGTTTATGTCCCCCACTCTGTGTGGCTGAGCAGCTCCAGTACCAAGTAGCATCCAAAGCCCACCTCCAGCAGCTGGATTCAAAAAGACAACTTAGAGGTGAATTTTTCTAAAAATCGCTTCCAAGTTCTTTGTGCCATGCTGGACATGAGTGCTGGTGTTGTGAAAAGCCTCTGAGGACTGGAAACAAACACTTTCAAGAAGAAGGGTTGGAAACAAACACTCTACGGAAGGGTTGTTATTACCATCAGTGATTTGGGGTTTGTCCTTTTACACATTTTGTTTGAGCTAACACTTCACAATCTGTCCCTCAAAATCCTGATTGAGCCTGTGTTTTCTTAAATCTTGGTTTCAAAGGGTAGAGGAACAAATGTGGTTCTTGATTCTTCTCCCAAAGGTGTAGAATCGTCGATTAAATGTGTCCTGAAGTAATACTTTGTGCTCAAATCTTGCCTGTTATAATGAAAATGGCTCGAAACCACATCCAGTGACAAAATCCTCCTCTATTTAACCCATGTCTGAAAACAGCTGAACTACTGATGAGAAATGTCCTGGTGCTTCCAAATCAGTGGCACTCTGGAGCTGCTGGAATGTATCTCATCCTTACAGACAGTCATTGCTCAAGAAACACATTACAGCTGTCGAGGATAGGAAGGACCAGGCACCTTCCATCAGAGCATCAGGCCAGAGAAGGACTAAAAACAAAATCCCAGACTGGAGGCATCCCTGAGGCATTTGCCTGCCTGTTCTGTGTCTGGACTTTGGGATCGACCTCTGGTTCCTGCTCATTGTCAGAAACGTCTGAAACAGGAGAAGCCTCCTGTGGTCTCTGCTAACGACGTGGTGTTTATCACGCTCTGGTAATTGCATTTGCAATGGTATTTACAGCATTTCCTATGTTTTGAAATGGAGAAATCTCAGGCTAGCCCAGGGCTCATTGTGCACTTTAATCTGCTTCTAAGCCCACACCTATCTTTAAATATTAACTCATACATTGGCAGTGTCCCGGGGCGGCCTCAACCCCACAGCTATCGAGCTGGGAATGTGGCTATTGAGGTGTTAATGTTTGCTCTCAGTATTTATCACACGCAGTATCCTTCCTCTTTTACAGGTCCTAGGAATTCTTTCTTCCTTTTCCTTTTTCCTTTTTCCTTTTTCCTTTTTCCTTTTCCTTTTTCCTTTTCCTTCCCTTGCAGTTTCATCTGCAGTCAGTATTCTTGACTCCTCTAGAGCAGCACAGGGATTTGGAAATCCTTGCCCAGCACAATATGGGAGTGGAAAGATCTCCTAATGTTGCACCCAGTTCTGTGTGTAGCACTTCAAATAATAGTTGTCAGTTTCTGCTGGCTTTTGGGGCAAAGACAATATATTAATTGCAGGAACAGAGGTCATTTGAGCTCTCATTGTGGTCTGGCCTTGGCCTTGTATGAATTTATTTGTTATAAATAAATTTGTTCAGTCTAAACGGGACTGATGTGGTCCTGGGCCATTTATGCCACAACACCTTGACCACAACTATGGCTCTGTCTCACTGCCTTCTTTTCCTGGATATAGCAGTTCCAGCTTAGACTCAGTGGATGAGGAAAAGTCCAGAGCTTGAATCCAGCACTGCAGCATGTCTGGAGTTCTCCTTCTGTATCTGTTGCTGTGTGGAGCAGGTGGCTTGAATTTGGCTGGAGCTTATGAGGCATTTTTTGAGTCTTTATCTTCAAGCTTATAAAGCCTTTTGGATACAATTTGCTGAATGCATGAAGGATGTAGAGTTTTATTGTGTGGATTTAAATCCAATCTTCTAAATTGCTATAAAGCAATTCCTTGTGTTTTGACATTTTGAAACCTCTGTCCCCCTTTTTCTTAAGGCCTGTCGTCAATCATGGACTGATTTAGAAAATTGTGCAAAATGTGTAAAAGAAATTAAAAAAAAAATTAAAATAATGTTAGGAAAAGAAAAAAAAAAGAGAGGACACATATGTTATCATTACTCTAGCAAAAGGGAACATTGTCTCTGACTCAGAAAGTCTTTAAAGCTTGCAAAACAATTGGAGTAATCTCTTTAATGCAATCAACATTATTTGAGCTGTCATGGGGCTGTTTGAATTACTTCAACGTTGATTTTAGGGCTTTTTCTGTTTGAACTTCAAGTATACACTGTAGATATTTTTTCTATGCATTTTATGAAAAATATTCCAGCTTTGGATTGGCTTCTTGGTTGGATGTATTTAAGTATTAGTTGAATGGAGTTAAGGAGCTTGTCTACTTCAGTGAGGAAAGATAGAATTTCATTGCATACAACATTCTAAAGTGCTTCAGCCAACAGCAGAGTGGGGTACAGGAGTCCTTTTGTTAGGTGCTTTATTGTCAGAAGTCCTCAAGTGGTGCAAAATGGCAGTTTTCTGAGGAGGTAAAGTAAAAGACTCTCAGCATTCTCCCCTGTCCCCACCCCAAGACCCACAGTATGCCAAGAGATACCTAAGTCTGGTATCCATGGAAGAGTACAGGAAGAGAGTTCTAGCTGATGCTCTCCCATCCTCCAGTGTTTTCAGGTGAAGAACTCTCTGTGGTGAAGTAATTTCCATATATTTATTTGTTTCTATATATTCAGTGAGATCCAGTCAGTTTATCTCCCATAAAGCTGCCCAGCCTTCTCTTGAGAATCACAACTTTTTGATTGCCTTCAACCTGTTTTCTACGTCATTATCTGATACTCCCAGCTCTTCTGCTGGAAGATGTTGTCAGTCTCAATGTTTTTCCTTCATAGCATTCATGGTTTTGTAGGCCTTTATCCTCAACCCTCTCACAGGACAGGACTCAAAATTACAGACCAAGCTCAAGGTCTGAGCCTCAGAGAAGGTTGTTCCTCCCCTATCCTGGATAGGAATCAGCTACCACTAACACTCTGTAATGCAAGTCCTTGAGAAAAGAGGTAGTAAAGCCCCTTCCCTGGCTGTCTGGGACCTCCCACTGCTATTGCCACAGGGAAATTTCAAAGTTTTGCCTAGACTGTTGGAAGTGCCAACAGGGAAAGCAAATATTTGTGTGTAGGACCTAACCCCAAGAAGATTAAGTGCAGATGAATGTCAATAGTGCCAGCAACCTGTGAGAGAATGTGAAAACTGAGAAGGATGTAAAAACAGAACATGGAAAAAAAAGAAAATTAAAGAATAAAATGCAAAACGGATTAGAAGCAAGTCAGGGATAAGGAAAATTTCAATGGGGCTTTTTGCTTTCCCAGAAAGGGCAGCATGAAGACCAGCAAGAAAAGCACTGCAACAGGGACTCATCAGTGTTAGCAGGCTGGGAAGTTCCAGGGGTGAGCACGAACTAGGGAGGGAGTAGAAATGAAGGATGCAGATTCATGGGATGCCACATGGACAGTAGATGCCTTTGGAAATTGGGAATGTGATCCTGGAGGTGATGAATATCTTGCATGGTCTTTAGTTCCTACCTCTTCAGTTCTGGAAGTCAATTGCTTTCTGGGGAAATGGTGATCCGTGGGAAGAAGTTTGGTTTTGTGAAGCTTGGCCCATGTTCTGTGGGAGGAGAGCTGTACTGTTTGGAAAACATCCATCTCGGGAAAATCAAAAGTGGTAGGGCTGTCTAGACTAGTCAGGAAGGCGTGAACAAATAACCAGAGTAAAACAGAAGAAGAAGAGAAAAAAGTGTGATTCCTCACCTAGAATTAAATTAAGACATCAGGAAAAAAAAAAAAAGAAGGCTTCAAAGGATGCAAACAGAAGATGTTCTTAACTGGCTTTACTCTAAGGTTAACAAGGAGAGGAAATTAGACATTCTCATGGCTGGATTTACATGTCGCTGCTGGAAGTGGGTGGGGAGATGTGTGATAGGAATGTTACAATTAATTATTATAAATCTCTTCATAACAACTGTGTGGGCAGCGTGCAGGTGTGTGTCAGGACCTTGGCAGCCTGACAAAAATGTAATTATTGGTTATGGAGGTAGCAGCACTCACTCTTTGGCACTTTGTCAATCAGCAGAGTGGCAATTAGCCATTGCTAGAGGCCACTGTGTTCCTCTGAAGAGGAAGGTAGAACCTCCCCAAACACCTGGATGTGGTCTGGGTGAGAGCATGGGGGGAAGTGTGTCTTACCTGGGAGACTGCAATTACAGCAAGGATTCCTGACTCAGAAATCAGCCAGAACTATTCTGCCTTAAATGTTTTTCTTTTTTGACCTGCAGCTTGAAACTGGCAGCAATCTGTGTCCATATAACCCAATCTAAATACAGTGGTTTTTTGAAGTGAAGTAGGTCATTAATCTCTAGCTTGCCAGAGGTCATGATGTATTTTCTATCACTGAAAAAGAGGTTGGATCTCTTTTCTAGGAAAGCTATGCACCTGCTGAAGTAATTTGGTGGGCAAAAGGAATGACTTCCAACAATTTTATACAGGAAGTCTGATACAATCTGGTTGAAAGAGAACTGATTCTTGTTGCCCTCATTGCTTCATATTGGACAGCATGTTATTTTCTAGTCTGGCTGACAGAAAATGTGGGGTTTAGGACTATAGTACATACAGTAGAGAATTCAGTGTTCCTGCCCCAAAGCCCATTCTTAGGCATCTTCCCCCCTGTGGGTCACAGGAGATCATGTACAGCCATGTTTACAAAGAATCTGAACCCCAGGAGTGAATAAAAAGCAGCCTTGAGAGCAGGATCAGAAGTTGTCCAAGACACCATCTTTCCAATTTCTACTCTAGCTGAGGAGTCTGGGTGAGAAAAAGCATTTCTGTTTGGAGCCTTTTAAAGTTCCCCATCAAATGCAGTAAAACACAATAAAGCAGCTTTAAAAACAAAGGGGAAAACAAAGACAAATAGATCTCTGACACAGCAGGGACAGCCAAGAGGAGCTTGTCAGGCCTGGGTTCCTTCAAAGATGTGCACTGAGTCCTTTCACACTCTTAGTGCTGTTTGCTGAAGTATTAAGGAAGTGGGAAGACATCCAGAAAACTGGTTCAACTCAGCTGACACGGTGGAGTTTGAAAAGGAGCAGGAAGGAGGTGGAGATCTGCAGTACACTGCTGACCTGCCACCAGCTGGGGACACAGTGATGCATCACACTGGTCCTGCTGCTGCAGGCTGTGCTCAGAGGTGTCCAGCAGCTGTTGAAAGAGATGATGAATAACATCTCACAGCTGCTACAGCGTTGGTTTTTTTTGGTCCCAATGAAATAGGGAGGTGAAATAGGGAGACAGATTTTTGGGGTAGCCTTCAGGAAGCTCTTGACCCAGCTGGCTATAAGGAGTGAAAGTGCCCCACAACACTCTATTGCCCTGGAAGACATGGAAAATCTGTAACAGTGAATTTATTGTAATTTGTCAGAGCTGAGCAGAGCTGTGTCCTCTCCCTCTGAGCTTTGCAAGCTTTGCAGATGCTGTGTGAGAATTACTTGTGAGCTGTAATGCCTGTATTGGTAAAATTCATTACAGACACACAGGGTGAAGATTGAGGAGTGCTCATTTGTGGTTGCTACAGACATTCTTTGTCATGGCCATTACTGAAACTTTATTGTAATTTAATCACATTTTTAAGTCCAGGCAACCCACAATTGTAACCACTGTGTCACCACCCAAGATTCAAAACTCAGCTCAGAATCAATGAAGTTATATCTGTATATAACTCCTTCCTGCAATTAACACCAAGAGGAGTTGGCATGAGAAGACACTTACTACCTTCTCAGGTAATGCAGAATTTATTATAGCACCCCTCCCTTTTCCTCTTCCCTTTTATGTGGTTTTGTATAGCTCTCACAAACTATGAGAGAAAGTAAACATAGAAAGTAAAGTAATAAATGAGTTTGAAATATGAAGCCATATTCAAAAATTTTTGGATGAAAGTAGCTTTGTTAGTTTAGGATATCAGTCTGCTTTGAGAAGTGGTAGAGGTGGAACATTGCTTGTGAGATCTTCTTTCACCTGAGCTTTGAGGGCTGAGCCCAGTAATTGAATCAACTGCTGTTTAAGTTGAATTATCCCTGTAATTTTTGTGTTTCTTTATTATTTTTACATATGAATCAGTTCTAATTGATGGAAAAGTTTTTTGAATAATTAAGCTCTTTGAAATACCTGGAAATTATTCCCTCAGCAATCAAAGGACATGGCATGCATTTTCAACAACCTTCAATAAATTTAAGTATTCAAATAATTAATGTAAAACACCAGTTTACACCTTCCCAGCAATGACACCACTGACTCCAAAAGGCAGGACTAAGCTGTCATGAGCTGTTGGACAGATGGCAGCTTCTTTAGCTGCTACCACACTACTTTTGTTCTCCTTTCTGTTGCCATATTCAAATTGCTGCCTGGTCATGTAAGCAAGTCTTGGGCTCACACCCTTGAGTCCATAGCAAAGCATCTTCTCTGGTCTGTCACTCTCCAGAACCACCCCCCCCCCCACCCAAAAAAAAAGGTCAGCCACATTTCTTGACATGTTTTTGACATGGATCTGAACATCTGTGGAACCCAGTCCAGCTCCAACCTCACAGCTGTTCTGGTTGTATCTCAGGAACTCACTTAAGAACTGGAGTGTTTAAACAATTTTTACCTGGCTTTAAGGCATGGACAGTGATTAGCAGAGCTGGGAGGCAGTATCCTTGTATCTACTGAGTTCTTTTTGCTGCTAGACATCTGCCTGCCTTCCCATGTAACTCTGAATCCAATATGCCTGTCTCTTTGCCTGTATTTCATGTGTGGTATTGTGCAGAGAACTCATTACAGACAAGCTCAAGTGTAGCCAGCACTTTGTTGCAAGTGCAAACATATCATGAAAGTCTGTGTTGCATTAGAATCTTTCCAGAACACACTGAAACACAGCCAAGGTGGCTTCACAGGCTCAGTGTTCTCCCAGCACTTGTTGGTTGAACTGTTCTTAAAAAATGTAGGAGTTTGGGAAGGCACGGGTGACAGCACCAGTAAAGATTTGCAATGCATCAAGTGGCAGGAAATAGGTGAGTTGATTCAGAGCTCAGCCAGCCTCCTCTTTGCTTGAGCCTTCTAGAGGAACTTCAGGGAGAGAAATGTAGTGAGCTGTGGTAGGAGATGACTCTGGTGGGCCCCTAGCTGTTGTTTCTGAGTTACAATTGGATTTCACAATCTGGGAGATGCCTCCACCAGCCCAGTGAAACACCTCCAGAGTCTGGAGCTGGCCCATCAGGAAGGATGAGAGGCAAGTGTGAAACCAGTTACATTGCAGGTTTTGCAATAGTTATGAGGACTCCTGTTTGAAATTTCCCAAGCCACAGAGCTCAGGCAAAGCACCTGAGGGAGCAAGAGCTGTCTTAGTTTGCCAGATGTGTCAAATCAATGCAATCTCCATCATGACAGGGAATGAGTCTGGTGAGTGGGAGACACATAATTTTGCTTGACAACTGTTGGTTCAGTTCACAGGGAGGTTTTGCTGCACGAGTAGATTCCTCCTGGGGGAAACACAGCCAGACTGTTCCAGATGTCTGTATCACAGAATCACAGAATGTGTAGGTTGGAAGAGACCTTCAAGATCATTGAGTCCAACCCAGATCATCAAGTCCAACCCATGTATGGTGTGCACCAGCTCCTAATGGGAACATGAGGGATCCACAGCTGGTCATTCACACACCTTCTGAATGCTTTCCCTGTCTGTCTGCTCACCTCAAACACATCTAGAGCTTCAATCTACAGACACATTCCTCTTGCTCAAATTGACTTGCTCACGTGGACGCAGCCAACAGCCCCAGCCTTTTTGGGGTGTCTTGCCTGAGACCTGGAGTTTTAGGCACACAGGCCTCACTGTGGGTTTCTGGAACTTTCAGTTACTTGTCTCTTCTTCCTCTCTATTCTTTTCTTTAAGCCTGTCCACCTGACACCTGCTCTGGCCATCCCACTGTTCAGACATGGGTCAGCCCATCATGGTCTGGCATGACAAATGTGACAGAAAATGTGGAGAAGTACAACATTATCCATGGCTTACTGAGGCATTTCTGTGTCTTTTTGGTAGAAAACATGGCCATAATATCTTCCAGATGACCAGCATTGAACTGAATAATCTCAGGCAATCAGGAGCATCTTTACAGTATCACATCAAAGCATTTGCTTTTAAGTTTCCAAAAGCCTGATATCTTAAGCAAAACTCAGCTTTGTTTTGTCCACAGGAAAGTGCAACCTGTGGTTCACTCTCAATTTGCATCCAAAGCATTAAAAAACATGGGTTCATCAACATGTTCATGAGTTTTTAGTAAGCTGGGATTCTGCTTTCTGACAGCTCTGCTTAGGCTGACGTATGTTCCTGCCCTTTCCTTCTGTGCAGGAATGTGTCTCTTCATTTCCATGAAAACCTCCATGGTGAAGAGTTTCCTTTTATTCCTGCACATATCCTGAATTGCTTCATAAAAGTCACTGATGATGAGAGCCGGAATTATCTTCAGATTTTATAACTTGGCTAAAAAAATCTGGCTGCAAGCTAAATCTTGACGCATAAATCTCAGCCAGGAAATAATTTAGTTTCTCTCTTTCCATCAAAACAGCAAACAACTCGGCCCACTCCCAAACAGTTGCAAAGTTTCCAATGGTAAAAGGGTATTTTAGGAAGGGATTAAATAAAGAAATGTTGCTAAGTGGCAGAGTCTCTAGGGTGAGAAGAATGTGGAAGGAAAAACATTTGGAATTATGCAATTTCTTAGGATTTTTGTTTTGATTTGTTTTTCTTCACTTGAAATGCCTCACAAATATCTGGAGGGAGCAGGATAGATCATCAGTTTGATTGAGTTTCAGTAACACTGACTGCCACAAGAAGTGTAGGTGCTGTATGCCAGTACAGGGATGTACTTAATAACAGGATTAAACAGAGCAAGGCAGAACTGAGAGATCATCTGGATAGGGCTCAGATTAAATTGGTCATCCAGTCTTATCAGCTGAGTTCGTGTTGCACTTTACATGTACTAACCCTAAACCACATCTGGCTGATGAAGGGAGGCCTCAAATACCTGCAGGAAAGGATCTTTACCATTCCCTCCAGAGGCTTGGTGCCATATTCTTGCTGTGCTCCTCCAGATTAGCTCACACTCCCATTAATTTCTGACCTAGGCCATGAGTGAGAATAAAAGTTTTCTTCCATTCCTGTAAAAAACTCTTGTGTATTCTTCTGCTGGCTTTTCTGCTTCTTTACTGACCCTTAGGTCCAGCATAATAAGAGGAATGACCATTACCTTGTTGTTGCCTAACCACTCCACCCATTTTGTTGGTGAATGATGCCTAAGGAATTATTTGCTTTGTTTTCCATGGCCCAATAAAGGCAGTTACTAGAAGTTGTCCTTTTGATCATACCTGAAACCTTGGTGTTGGGACCATGGACACTGCTCATGTATCTGAGCCATATCTAAGCCATGTTCACAAAGCCAGGATTTTCCCCTTCCTGGATAACGTGGACTTAAATGCCTTGAACAGTGACACAGAAAGATACAATTTTTATATTGCAAACTTGTATGGACTAAATCCCTCAATATTGAAAGTTCAATCAGTCACATGGTCCAGTGATGGGCAATTTGTCCAGGATCCTTACTGAACAATGTTTCCAGATTGCAGGAGACAAGGCTGAAGTTATGGGCAATGCCTACCAGCACCTAAGGAAAACCTGGTTTCTGGGCTCATACTCTGAATTTGCACAGAGAAGCACTGTGGCCATTCTGCATGCAAGTGAAGTATCTGCCCATGAATCCTGCCTCTGCTGTTGCTCCTGTCCCATACACACTATTCAGGCTTTAAATATAGACCTTTCTGGATTAGATTACAATGACTCAGAAACTCTATAAATCACAGATGTTCTGTAATCCCTATTTTTGGAGACAGGGAATCGAAGCTCAGGGAAGCTATTTACTGGACCTACTCTCCCCTATCTGGTTATTGCCCTCACTGTACTGGAGACCTCCAGTCCCATTCCTCTGATTAGGAAGAGCATTTTTTGTACCCTCTTTGATGAGGTGTGAAGTGCACGTGCTGCTTAATGAGAACAAGCTGTTCAGATAACACAGTTCAGAATGATTTTGTTCTTCCAACATTATCATTGCCAAAAGACAGGGCAAGTGTCCTAATTGTGGGACTAGACTGGAGCCCAGGTCCTGAGTTCCCCAGTGTGGGTTTGCCATCCTTCTTAGTATTTGTTGTTGTTGGGGTTTTTTTGTTGCTGTTTGTTTGTTTGTTTTGTTTTTGTTTTTGTTTTTGTTTTTGTTTTTGTTTTTGTTTTTGTTTTTGTTTTTGTTTTGTTTTTGTTTTTGTTTTTGTTTTTGTTTTTGTTTAATTCTGTGATGTTAGGCAATTTTTGTGGAGTTGTGTGGATGGTGACTGGTGTGGGTACTGTGATTGCTGCTGCAGGAGGTGTGTGAGGCAATCCAGATCATCTGCTCTTCAAGGCTGTCCGTTCCCTGGCCCTTGCTATTGCTAAAATGATGCAATACAAAGCTGGTGAAAGTACAGATAACTTCTGTGTCAGAGAAATATGGGAAAAGAATAACAAATTCCACAGAAGAATTTTGGACTGATAGAGAAAATTAATTTCATAATCACGTTTAAAGCCTGTGCATACACAAACAGTAACACAGACTTACAGGGGGATGCATTTGCTGCCTATCCCTAAGTATTTTGGCCAGGAACAATAACAGATTTTACAGGTAAAAAGACATAACAGCAGGATATTATGAGATTTTTCAGACCTCAGTGCAGTTATTCACAAAAGAGCCAAACCCCAAGGTAGTGCATGACTGAACTGTAGCCCGAAGGTATCACCATGTGCTCATTGTGCAGTGGTGTGGCACTTGCTATGTAATTATCTCTCTCCAGCACAATTATTAACATAGGATTAAACAGTTGAGAGCTACCACTGCAACATTAACCAGCAGTGGGGTGTGTGCTCTGTAATTTTGATGCTTGCAGGGAAGAGTTCACCACAGGGCATCCACCACCCCTGTGAGCACTTTGTCCTGTGTAACTGTGGCTGCAATCCTCCTTCTCCTGAAATCAGGCTGGAAAGAGTGCTCCAGGCTGGTGTGTATGGGGAGGCCTGACTCATGCTTCCCTTATGACCTTATTTTCCACAGGCATTGTAGCCAGCCCTGTGTGAAAAGCTTCCCTGTATAAGGCAGTAAGTTGTGCAGCACATGGTGGGAGTTTCTGGTGCTTTTGTGTCTATATGAAAGCCAGCAAAGCAGCAGGGAGAGATTTTGGCCACTAAATATGACATTGGATTTCAAGTATGACCTTGTATCTCCCTGACCCTGTATTTCTGTTGAGAATTGAAATACTGGCCCAGGAATAGAACCTGCCTGAGGAATTGTACTAGAGTAAAAAATAGCTTTTGTCTCCTGTAGAAACAGTCATTAATGCCTTGAATGCTTTGGGCCATCTGAGCACATGCAGGCAGGAGAGTGGTCCCCTAAATACCACATCTTCCCACCTTGAAAACTGCCTATTTGCCGAATCCTGTCATGTTTAGAATAGCCTGTTGCCCATTTATCTCACCCAGGGTGGTCTGGGGCCCCTTCAGGATTTACAGCCCACGCAGCAGCCAGAGCTGTGGACAGACTGCTCTGGGCTGCCTGGTGGGACAGGAATATCTGTGAGTAGCAGTGAGCTCCCGTCAGCCAGATGTTAGTGCTTGGAGCTTGTTGTTCAGAGCTGCTGATTAGTCTCTCAGGCATTTGGTCCCTTTCTCAGCACTGACATTATTCAGAGAGTGCCTGCAGATTGCAGGTGTTTGTTTTTCCTTCCCTTTGTCTTTGCTTCTTCAACCTCACCAAGGCTTTTCCACTTCACCCCGTGGCAACCTGTGGTAGTTCTGTGCTTGAATGAGGGCTGGACCTCAGCCCCTCTGGCTGGGTCACCTCTCCCAAGGCTGCTGGCATGGGGCACAGCAAACAGCTCCTTCCTGAGGTCTCCTCCTTGCTCTGGGCTGGCAGAGCAGCTCAGGAGCAGATGGGGATGCCCTTTGTCAAGCCCATGAGTTTCACCCAGCCTGCCTTCAATGCTGCTGCCGTCATTTCCATGCAGGTTTCACAAATCCCTCACTGCTTGCAGGGAAAGGCTTCCTTAGAGCCTCTTGTCCTGCTCCTGCCATGACAGGGGCGTCTCCACCGTGTGTGTAAGCACCGTGTTGGAGTTGTTTCCTACTATTGAACTCAGTTTTAGTGCCTGATTCCCTGCTCTAAATTAGTTCCTCTGACTCATCCTCCAGAGGAATTTCTGTCTCTGTAAAGGCTGTAGAAAAAGATCAGAAAGCCAATGTTTCCTACCCAGGACTGAGGTTACATATTTTAGCAGGGTGATGCAAAGACTACCAAAAGAGACCCACCAAACACAGATAAATGCAAGTCTGAGTGTGGCCTTTTCACTCTCTGTGCTTTTCTGGATCCAAATAGACTCAGAAAATGAAGTGAAATGTCTCCAGAAGTTCTTATGGATGCTCAGGAGAGATGTGAACATTCCCTCTCCCTAGTAGCACTGTAAGGCAGCAGGTTGCCCTGGGGCACCTGCATTTTCTCTTTGAAATCCAGAAGCTGTGCACAGCAGCAGGGCATGCTCAGGGCTTCCAGCTGAGCCTTCAGCCAAGGAAATCCTATCTGTTTGTAAAGGCAGCTGAACTGCAGCAGCTTGTGTGCAGTCTGAAGCCAACACATCCAGAGCAGAGAGATTTATAGGGGAACTTGACTTTTATAGATGTTGCATTAAGTTTAAACATTTGCCTTTCTCAGCATGAGTTCTCCCCCTGTGCATACAGATGCCCCTGGGTATGATATATTTTCTGGGGAGGAGACATGGCCTCCAATTACAGTAAATATCCATTTCTTTGCTTTCTTTGAGAGGCAGCATTTAGTTCATTGCAGTCACACTGTGGCCATTTGCCAAAACCCACCCACAGCCTGCTGGGATTTGCTTGGCTTCTCTCTTTCCCCATTTTGACTTATAGGTGACAGAGAAACAAAGGTTCCCTTCATATTATACATAAAAATTATTTTATTATATATTAATTGATCCCAGTTCTTCCCTCCTCAGTGACAGAGGATGTGGGCTCTGAGCATTTGCACTCTGAACATGCTGAGGGGTACAGGGAGGTATAGAATGGCCTTACCCCCAGGAGGTTCTGGATTCCTTAAGACCTTAATCAACCTTGTTTCCATGTGTCCCCTGTTCTCCCAGAGTCCATGTCTCCCACCTGTTCTTTTGTATCCCTTCCATCCATATTTAAGTAAACTTCAGCTTACAGACATCCCTGCAGCACCTGCCACACCAAAACATCAGTCACTTCTGTCAGAACTCCCAGGGAACTCTACAAGTAAATCATCTTTAATGTAAAGACCCCAAACCAGGTATAATGCTACTTTAAACCAATGTTGTTCTCATGCAAATTAATACTGGTAAAGATAAATATTTTTCTTCACTAGCTGATGCTGGTTCTCAGCTTCAGCTGCATCTGGGGATGGTATATTTGGATATATTGTGCTTCCCTCACTGCTACTGTGCTATAAGGTCTATTCCCTCTACTTTAGGACCACTAAAATAAAGGAGGTTTCTAGAAGCTGTTGTAACACAAGGTAAAGGTCAGTTCATTCAAAAATTTCAATAAATAGGACAAAATCATAAGATTCTGTGCTGCTCTGATCAGCAGTTTCTCCTTCCCCTGAGTTCCCACCAGTGAGAAGGAAGGACACAATACACTTTGATTTTGGGTCTTGCTGGTTTTATCCCTTCCTTGATATTTAATTAGTTCTCTGTGTGTATGTGTGGGGGGAATGGTGAGCTAATCCTATTGAAATACAAGCCAAGTAAAACAAGTTTAGATGAAGCCATGGTCACACAGCAACTTTCAGTCAGAGAACAATACATTCGGGGTAAGGTATATTAGCAAAGTAGTTTTAGGCATATCAGACCTAATTGGTTTTATTGCGACAATAGTAATACTAGGTGGGAAAAAGCTGAGTTGAAAATTAAAGTGGATAGCAACTTTTGGTAACCTTAGTAGCTGTGGTAATGGAAAAGTTCTGTACATATTGTTGGGGCAAAAAAAAACCCCCTCTTACAGAGACTTTTGAAGCGCTGCTGAAACTGCAGTCAGCTCTGAGACAAAAAAAAAAAAAAAAAAAAAAAGAAAAAAAAAAGAGGAAGAGAAGAAGTGACTGTAATTTGGACATTTTCAGCATCCAGGCAGAGCAAAATGCAGACATCTCTGAAGCAGCCTGCCTTGTAAGGTAGACTTAAACACACATTTGCTTGTTAAAGCCACGGAGAAAAGATTTTGTTCCTCAAAACATTTTTCTTTAAGCTCAGTTGGGTAGTGCGTTGTAACATTCAGGATCATTTACCTATAACTGAGCAGCTCAGTCCAGACTTGCACTGTGTGCTCCTGACCAGGAGCAGGACAGAGGTGTATTGGGAATGCCCATCAACTATTTGTGGCGTTTTTAAGGAACAAAGGCAGACACTGCATTTGCCGGGGTTGTTTCTGCCGTGCAAACAGCTGTGCCGCAGAGCCTGTGAGCTCGCTGTCCTTGCCATGAGCTCTGCATATCCCCTGTGGCAGGGGTGGAAAGCCAGGAGTGGTGTCCTGGCCCCTCTCTCTGTTTTGTACACTCTGGAGGCATGTGCCCACCCCACGGTTCCTTATTCCACGGGCCACCCTGAGAAGTTTTGGTGGAAGGAGCCCGAGGAGGGTGGTGCGAGTCTCAGCAAAGAGGCTGGCAGAGTTGCACGGGTGCTGATAAACGCCTGTGAGGGCTCCAAGACCCTCTGTTTCCCCAGCCCGGACCCATCCCGGCAGGTGCACATTGCCGGGAAGCTCCTGGGAACGCAGCGGGCACAAGGGGTGGGGCAGGGGGCCTGAGCACCGAGCTCAGCCGAGGAGAGCAGGAGTTCCGCTGCTCCTGCTAAACAGCTTAGTCCGAGACTTCCCTGCAGCTCCCCTCCCAGCTCACCACCGCATTCCTGCGGCATCCAGGGCGAATCGCTCGGAGGAACGCGTTCAAAGGAGCCAGGCGGGAGCGGCGTCCCTCCGCCTCAGCGCCGGGGAAAAGCAGCGGGCCGGCTCCCGTGTGCCCCCTTTGCCGACTGCGTGGTCAGTGAGCAGGGGAAAGGAACTTGGACATGCCCCAGAGTGAGGTCGTACCCTCTTGATTTATTTTTCTCTTCCTGGAGACCTTCTGTCTCCCACTGCCTGGGCAGGGAATTTAGGGATTTACTGTCAGGACTGACTTATCTGCTCACTTGGCATGAGTGAGGTGCCTGTGGTAGGCAGTCTGGCTCATACTCTACACCTTTTCCCCCCCCTTTCTTGTCTTCTTGATTAGTGTGGTTTCTTTACTCACTAAACTATTGACTTTTTTCTTTCACAAGTATAGGGAATAAGGTGTTGATCCCCTCCTGGGCACTGGCAGTGACTGTGAGGACATATTCTCATCTTCATATCCAGTCCTGGCAGAGGTGACTTGGTGTGACTGTCACTTGGTATCTTTGTTTCCATCCTCTCAGCAGCGTCTCAGGCTTCAGGGCTCCAAGGGCCAGGGGAAAGGAAAGCAATGCCTCAGGACAAGCTCTAGGTGTGGTTTTGGGGCCAGGGACCTCTCTTCAGGTACCTCCATGGCTGAGGCTTTCACCAGTTCTCAAGTGCCTCATAATGACCCTGCATCCTGTAAAACCACCCTCAGCCAGAGCAGGGGTGTAAGGGCTGTGAGTTTTAAGGGGAAGTGTGGGGTTTTGAAATGGATGCCAGCAACATCCACTGCAGGTGAGAGCCACCAGCAGTTCAGATACCTTCACACCAAGCAGTGGTTTGATGCAGCTCAGAACAAAGCTCTTTTTAAAGCCCCCCAAAGTATCCATGTACATGGATTTGGGTCTGTTTCCAGGGCAAGTTTCTCCAAACTCAAAAAAAATTATCTTTATCCTGCCCTTGGAGTCTTCCCTGGGAAGTCAGTGTCATTCAGGTGCCATTTGATGGGACTCAAGGTGAGATCCATCTCAGTCTGAGATAGTTATCTAGGCAGGAGTCTCCAAAGGTAGTCCACTGAAGGGAAGTGTTTAAGGTAGACAAGATATCTCCTCTAGGATATGCCCATTCCTTTCTGATGACTCTTGGGAAAGATGACTTCCCTTGACTAGCTGCATCTAAGGAACATAAAGAGAAAATCTGCTTTTAGTGGGGAATGAAATGAGGAAGAAAAATGCTGCTGAGACACCTTGTGGTGGGTGTAGCCTGGCAGAGGTTTCCTGTAGGCAGTGCTTCATACCCCAAAGAAATCTCCATCTCTAATATTTTGAATTAACTGGAGAGCTGTGCTACAAACATTACATTTCCCCTGGCAAATGCTGACCCAGCATTCAGCAAGGTAATAACAGCCACAACAATTTCTTTCTCCATCCAGGTCCTCTGCATCTCACTGATTTATATGAGGTCCTAGGGTGAAATTCCAGCTCATCTCCATTAATGCCAATGCTTAGGACCCCAGTTCTGTGCCCCCAAAATGCTGTTCTTGCAGCAAGCAAAGGTGGTTTAACTCAGCACTGCCATGCCCCCACCACTTCACCCAACATGATGCTTTAACAGTGCTGACAGGGACTTTTCCACACTTCAGCACAAGTGTTAGTCTTGGCTGAAAAATCCCAGTAACTGGAGGTTAAGTCACTCCATCCCAAACCCAATACTCCCCTCTGCCAGACCTCTCCCACTATTCTTTGATTCCTCATCTTTCTTTCCATGCAACACACTCACTCCCACAAGAAAGGCTTTTAGGTAGTGGGGTTCCAGTGTTTTTTAGCAGTGGTGCCATAAGGAGCATGCATGAGGATACAGCTGGGACTCAACACCTCTCCCTTGGGTAGGTGAAGGACAAGACTTGGGTGCCACTGCTGGGTTTTGAGTGACTTGAGCTCTGTAACACTAACTTCAACTACTTATGGACATTTTGTGATGAAGGAACACTACCATCACACCCTTATCCATGGCACCTTTATCCACTGTGCCTCTTAAATCTAGCTTCTAGAAGGCAGGTTTGTGTCTGTCAATAAGAAAATTGTATATACACATATATCAGTTCAGGGTGTTTGGGAAGGGGTTTGCATGCCTATAATGTGATGCTCCAGAATCAGTTTGTTAGGTTAATGATTGGACTGGATGATCTTGGAGGTCTTTTCCCCCCTCAATGATTCTGTGATTCTATTCTATTTATTACAGTGCTGATTTCTTTGGCAGATTTTGTAAATCTCCTAGATATGGTGAAACTTAAAACTTGGTATATTTGTGTATCTCATACAAATACTCAAATATATTTAATATGCAGTTTCACAGCTGTGGGTTGTCTAGGATAAATCCTCAGGACCTGTATGGTTCTTGTCCCACCTTTCTCATCACATCTCCTGGTACTGCTCTAACCTTGAGTGTACCCCTGCTGAGGATGCCTTCCTAACAAAAGTGTGGAAGAAGCAGACATGCAGAGAGATCTTCAGACCAAACAGCTCTTCTGAATTATGGGTCATTAGGGAATCCAAATTTTGAAGGGAATTTGGAAAATTACCTATAATGTTTGCCTAAGGAGCCGTTTCCTAGTCCTCCTCTTTATTTCCCAAGCATCCAAGTAGCAACTTGGACTGGTTAACTTCTCACCAGCTTGTTCAGCAGCTGGGTTGGTTATGCAGGCTGTGCTGAGCTCACAGCTGTGGCAGTTACCCAGTTCTCAGCACCAGTTTAAGGATAACTTGATTGCAGCCAGGTGAACCTCAGGCCCAGCAGTAACAGTAAGGGCAGGACAGCACTCACACCTAAACATCATATCACCATCATCACCATCATCACCATCATCTTCACTGCAGACTCCTGTGAAAAATGCTGTTTGTAACCAGCCAGTGAGAATGAGAGGACTCCACCTTGTTATTTTTCCCCGTGTAGAAGGAACAAAGTGTTTATTTTGCAGCTGGTAGTCTTGCAGTTGCAGGCTAGCATCCAGTTATCAAGCTGGGCTCTTCCTATCACTTACCCTTTATCACTTTGTTGGCAAACAAAGCTGTGCATGTCAGATAGTACCTCAGCTTTTTAGAACTGTGCTGTTCCCGTGATGTCTCTGGATATCTCCAGATAATTTAAGCACTAAACTGTGTGTTTCAGACTGGAGAGTGAGGACTGTAGAAAAACAGTATAAGCAAGTGAGCTGGTTATCTTTTAGATGGTGTTTTCAGAAGTTCCTTAGTGGCTCTGTAGAGCAGGTCTACCTCTGCTGACAAAGGACCAACCTCAAAATGTTTGGAAGTATCTCTGGGATGAGGATAATATTATCCCTGATGTCTGCTATTCCCCCTCAGTCAGTCTAGACAGATGAAATGCAGTTGGGTTCACACAGCCTCCCACTTCAGCTGCATGAAGTGTTTGTTCCTCTGCACTGGACTCTGGCATAGGCCATGCCTATCACTGCATCCACGGAAAATCCAGGAAATCCCTCATGAAGAAGAGTTTCCACCTCATGTCTTCCCAACAAACATATTTCCCTAACTCAGTGTCCTCCTTTATGGGTATTTAAATTCAAGAAGTGTTCTGCTTGAGGTTTTGCAAGGGTTTGGCAAACACAAAAGCCAAGATGTGCTGGCTCTTTTCAAAGAGCACTTGGAATGAACTGTGATCAAAACCAAACTCTCTCCTCTTCAACACAATTTCTGGCCCTCTATCTGTGAGCTCCCCATCTAGATAGCATGCATTTATAAAAGAGCCCTAGTGAGAGAAGAACTGGGGCAAGAATTTGCCATATAGCAAAACCCTGCAGTGCTTTTGCACAAGGAACAAGAGCTTCCAAGGGAGTGGAAGCAGTTGCTGTGTTTGTGTTGACTGGCCATGGTTTCCCACTGCTGGGGGTTTCCAAAGCAAATGAAATGTTATTCATCAAAGCAGGCTCCCTCCCCAACTTTCAGTTGTTGAAAATACTACAAAGTAAGATGGAAAGAAACATGTAATCCTTCATCATCACAGTCAGGATTTACTTGTTTATTTAGATTCTCTGTCTGTTCCAAATGTTCTGCCAGAGAAAGCCCTTCCAGACTCCAGGAGTGCTTGACACACATAGAAAAATTTCTAGACGTATTTAGTAGATAAATCCAGCAGGATACACTGCCTGTCCTCACAGTGCAGCAGCAACATGAAAGTCCCACATGCACAATAAAATATCTCAGGGTGTTTTTTGTAGGGAAAAAAAAAAAGCAGGAGGCACCTGAGGAGAAATTGATTTTGATGTGGACCTTTTAAATCAGAAACTTTTTGGTGGAGCTGTCCTTGAGCTCCAGGTACCTCCTCTTTTTCTGCCAGGAGAATGTGTTCCAGGTAGAAAAAAATGTAACCTGGTGTCTTTGGTCAGTAAAAGAGAGGGTTGTGTTCAGAGGGTGATTCTCCCTCTGCCCTAGGAGGTGCAAATCAGCCACTGGAAGGGTGTTTCTCCCTGCAGACATTATAGGGGAGATGCAAAATGAGGAGCCCAGACCTGAGTCTCACTTTTAGCTGTTTAAGAGTAGGCAGCTGAATTCCATCCCAACAGAGGCTGTGTGTTGGGAACAGAACTCCTTTGCACTGAAACTACTCAGCAGCCCTTGTAGCTGGTGTTTGTCATCCTACTGCTGTTGCTGCACCTACAAACAGGAAACAAGTGAGACCATAAACACACCCATGAGATAAGAGAGATCTTTTGGGTCATCCTAGGATGAGGTGGTAGAAGATGAGCACTTATCCAACAAACGTTTTGCAACTGTACTATCACCCAACCCAGTGGATTTGAAAATGACCTGTGAGCTGTTCTTCTAGTGATGCCTTGGGGACAGCACCTTTGAAACTGCCTCTCTTGTTTATTTCCTATCTAAGACCCACTGGCACGAGTGAATGTCAGGAACTTGATGTCCCTTCTGGGGGTAATATTGCAGTAAGTTGTATAGGGTAGAATGGGATTCAGGTTCATTTCAGGCAATGAACCCCTAAATAATAACTTCTGTTAAAGTGATGGGATTGTGGATGATCCTAGGGACAGCTGAGATCTTACCCTCTAGGGTTTTGTCTTAAACAAGCCAATATAATGAGGTGTTTAAGACACCTCTGTTCTTGGAAAGACAAAATAACCAGTTCTGTGTTTGGCAGGCAGGTGCTGTCCTTATTTGACTTGTTGACATAAAGAGCAAAGGGCAGGCTCTCGTCAGAGTCTGGGATTTTTGAAGGGCTGCTAAGCTGAATCAAAACTAGAGTTTTCCAAAAGTGACACCTCTTGACCCAAACTCCAGCTTAATACCAGAATTAGGGCAGCCTTTCTCCCGAAACTCAATGCAGCCTCAGTGCACTGGACAGGTCTGACATAACAATTCCTAAAAGTAATTTTGAATCACTAGTATCATTAAGATCTACAATTTTGGATCCTAACTAAACCCATGAGTGAAAGAGAGGTTTTTTCTTAAAAAGATACAAAAAAAACAAAGTAAAATTTCCCCCCAAAAAAGCATTCTGCTTTTGAAAAGATATAAAAACAAAGCAAAATTTCCCCCCCAAAAAGCATTCTGCTTTTGGAAAATTGTGAGGTATTTTCTGCAATGCCTGAATTAACCCTTGCTATGACAACTTTTTGTGTGAAGCTCACCTGCTGGTGTCCCCACAGCTCATGTGCTCCTCGGTGCAGAAGGCCCTGTTTGAGGAGGAGGACAGAGTGAAGAAGCTGCAGCAGAAAGTGGCGACGCTGGAGAAGCGCAACAAGCAGCTGCGGGATCGGGTGAAGAAAGTCAAGAGGTCTCTCCGGCAAGCCAGGAAAAACTCCAGGCACATGGAGCTGGTGAACAGAAAGCTCAGTGAGAAACTTTCCTCTGCAGGTGGCCAAATCCCCTATATTAACTCTTTGAAGCAGGAGAACTCCCACGGTACCTACCTTAAAGTATAATGCAAGGGTAAGTGCTCAGGCCAGTGGTAGTGGCGAATTTTGTCTGCGTTAGATCAGGGTCTGGCCCTCACACCTTGTCTACACTGTGCTTCAAACCTTGCATGGAAAATGAATCTGAACTTGCTTTAGACACAGTGCCAGTTTAAACTGTGTCTAAATGCCAGCTGGATTTGGCACAGCCCAAAGCCATGTCCTCGCTGTTCTCAGTGGACACAGGGCCAGACAGTCATCTGTGCTTCTCCTCCCTCACCCACCTCCACCTCCACCACCTCCAGGTTGTCTTTGATGAAAGTGCCAGCCCAGCTCTCTGGGCCATTGCAGGCACTTGACACAGGATCTCTTCCTGCCAGTTTACCTCCTCCTCATGGGCTGGGCAAGCACGGCTTGGGATCTAGAGATGGATGTGGTGGGAAGGATGAAGGCATGAATGCTCTTCACTCCCTCATCTCCCCCAGGCTCTCAGCCTTGCTTGAGCTTGACTGAAGTCTACATCCAGTGCCTGGGCATAGGCTGTGTCCAAGACTCAGGCAGTTTGTGCCTCTCTTCAGCACGAAATATAGATGTGCCCAAATTGTCTTAAGACTGTTCCTATATATCCTTAAATATTCTAAATCAAATATATGGCAACTTTTTTTTTTTTTTCAAGAAGTGCCTCAAGGCTCTCAGTAACTCCCTCAGGTGCCTTTATCATTGGTCAGCCAACTGGGTTGGAAACCACATCATTTTGGGACTGTGTCTAAGACTTAATCCTGTAGTCAGGAGTGGACTTAGCCTATGAGAGGGTGTTGGATCAGGCCCAGCAGGCAATTTCAGATCCCATTCTCAAGCAGGTTTAAGTTACAGCGTGGACAAAGCTTCAAGTTTTGTAGTCACTGTTTGAGGTATAATGGAGGTTGCTGGGCAGCCTCACTTAGTTACACTTAAAACCTGTAGAGACCATATCAGTATCAACAGGGCATTAAAAAATTTAGGTAGTTTATATATGTATATATTTTAAAATCCTATAGAAAATATTTTTATTACACATTTGATATAGTCTAATTTCTTAAAATATGAAGTAAAACCTGTTTCTTGCTTATCTCGTAAAAAAAGAAAAGTCCATCATATCCTTTATTAGGCATTTACAAACAGACTTCTGCTCAAGCAGTGTGGGTTTAGGCATCAATATACATGGCTGATAATGTTAATGCTTGAAACTATCCTTGCACTTGGAAAAGCCCATATCAGCTTTCAAATGTGAGCTTCAGTCCAAGCAGAACATAGAAACTGACTCTCATTACCTTTCAGTTTTGCTCCTTCTGGAAATACTTTTTTTTCCCCTCTTGAAATAATATTGGCATTTCTTAACATTCTGACTCCTCCACAAGCTCCATTGGTTTCAAAGGCTCCACCTCCCACATCACCACAATTTGAATTGTTTTCTGCTGGAGTCAGCAATGCTGTTTCCTGAGAATTGCTACAGAACTTAGACTTCCCTAGAAGCCATCAAGAGATTTCAACTCAAAAATTTAAATCCATAGAAAAGTAAACTACTTTTTATTGTTTTATTTTCTGGTTTCTAAACTACTGTTTAAATAAATGAACTGGTTTTCCTGGGATAGGTATTAAAACCTTGTGTTTTAATTTTTTGTTAAGTAAAATATTCCCTCTGTTATTCATGTATGTTTTATAAGTGTTTGTATAAAGATGAGAAAGTATAACTAATATAGTTACACCTTTGCTATTCTTACAGATTTTCCAAACACAGTGTTGAATATCTTTTTCTTTTGGCTGGTATTTTTGTTGCTTGATGAAAAAAGTGGAATTTTCTTCCTGTTTCCCCCTTTGTCTTCCTAAGAGAAAAAAAAAAAAAAAAAAAAAAAATTTGTTCTCCTTGTAAGTGTTGTGAGAATTTTGTTTATCCTGCAAAGAAAACAAAAAAACCCTCCTCAAATGCAAAGCTCAAATGCAACCCAAAATGATCTCACTGGGTACAAACCCCAAAAAGGTTGTTTCCTTGTGAGTTTTTTCCTTTTCATTCCTGCTTGGGTTTGGATCATTTCCAGAGATAAGGACTAGCAGTCAGATCAGGTCACAAGTTAACCCTCTCGACAAGTAACAGGGGATGTCAAACCTAAATAAAAATGCCATTAAAGTGTCAGCACTGATTGCCTGACCCTGCTGGTGACAATATCCAGAGTGTGACCAGGAAGGCTGCACATGCAGGAAACACAAGTGAAATGAGGAATTTGGGTTATGTCTGCCCAGGCTGGTACACATCACACAGGGCCTGTCTGACACATGCTGTAATTTTTAGACCCACTCCGTAGCAATTTCAGGAATCAGCTCATCTGGAGACCTGCAAAAAAGGCAAAATTTCATGCCATTTCCAAGAGCAATGGGAAAGGCATGATTAAGTATGTTCCTCTTGAAAAGCTATGAGGGAAGGACTGAGATGCAGAAATGGAGGTTGGCATAGCTGGATGGGTTGGCAAGAGATGGTGTAGAAACCCAAGAAATATCCTGGTAAAAACCAGAAAGACAAAAAAAATTTCCTCATTTGGTTAGAAACAACACCAAATGTGTCAGTCCCCCTTGAGAAGTTCAAAGATGCTTTACAGCTTAGTAACATCTGCTTTTCCAAAACATATCAGGAGCTTGAAGGCTGCCAGAACATCTGCAGGACCAATGCTAGGGGTTTCCAGAGCAGCTGGACACAACTGGAGACAAAGATGGGATTTCTGGCATCTTTGTTCACTGTGGGGATGTTTTTGTGGACAAATGAAATTTTCCTGATGGATATAGAGGATGACAAGAAGAAGTGAAAGAGCAAAATAAGTAGTAACAGGACGGAGAGGAGAGGAGAGGAGAGGAGAGGAGAGGAGAGGAGAGGAGAGGAGAGGAGAGGAGAGGAGAGGAGAGGAGAGGAGAGGAGAGGAGAGGAGAGGAGAGGAGAGGAGAGGAGAGGAGAGGAGAGGAGAGGAGAGGAGAGGAGAGGAGAGGAGAGGAGAGGAGAGGAGAGGAGAGGAGAGGAGAGGAGAGGAGAGGAGAGGAGAGGAGAGGAGAGGAGAGGAGAGGAGAGGAGAGGAGAGGAGAGGAGAGGAGAGGAGAGGAGAGGAGAGGAGAGGAGAGGAGAGGAGAGGAGAGGAGAGGAGAGGAGAGGAGAGGAGAGGAGAGGAGAGGAGAGGAGAGGAGAGGAGAGGAGAGGAGAGGAGAGGAGAGGAGAGGAGAGGAGAGGAGAGGAGAGGAGAGGAGAGGAGAGGAGAGGAGAGGAGAGGAGAGGAGAGGAGAGGAGAGGAGAGGAGAGGAGAGGAGAGGAGAGGAGAGGAGAGGAGAGGAGAGGAGAGGAGAGGAGAGGAGAGGAGAGGAGAGGAGAGGAGAGGAGAGGAGAGGAGAGGAGAGGAGAGGAGAGGAGAGGAGAGGAGAGGAGAGGAGAGGAGAGGAGAGGAGAGGAGAGGAGAGGAGAGGAGAGGAGAGGAGAGGAGAGGAGAGGAGAGGAGAGGAGAGGAGAGGAGAGGAGAGGAGAGGAGAGGAGAGGAGAGGAGAGGAGAGGAGAGGAGAGGAGAGGAGAGGAGAGGAGAGGAGAGGAGAGGAGAGGAGAGGAGAGGAGAGGAGAGGAGAGGAGAGGAGAGGAGAGGAGAGGAGAGGAGAGGAGAGGAGAGGAGAGGAGAGGAGAGGAGAGGAGAGGAGAGGAGAGGAGAGGAGAGGAGAGGAGAGGAGAGGAGAGGAGAGGAGAGGAGAGGAGAGGAGAGGAGAGGAGAGGAGAGGAGAGGAGAGGAGAGGAGAGGAGAGGAGAGGAGAGGAGAGGAGAGGAGAGGAGAGGAGAGGAGAGGAGAGGAGAGGAGAGGAGAGGAGAGGAGAGGAGAGGAGAGGAGAGGAGAGGAGAGGAGAGGAGAGGAGAGGAGAGGAGAGGAGAGGAGAGGAGAGGAGAGGAGAGGAGAGGAGAGGAGAGGAGAGGAGAGGAGAGGAGAGGAGAGGAGAGGAGAGGAGAGGAGAGGAGAGGAGAGGAGAGGAGAGGAGAGGAGAGGAGAGGAGAGGAGAGGAGAGGAGAGGAGAGGAGAGGAGAGGAGAGGAGAGGAGAGGAGAGGAGAGGAGAGGAATGACAGAAAGAAACAGGAGAGGGGAAATTGTTGTCTTAGGGATTGTCCTCTTCTAACCATTAACACATTCCTCTTGTACTATTTCTGTCACAACTTTTGCAGGACTTGTGTGTCTTACACCAGAGTGTAAGTAGTTAATTCAGATGGTGATCTGCACCCAAAAACACCTTGAGTTTTTAGACTTTACAACTGAATTTTCTGGGTTTTTTGAAAGTGGATGTTTATAGAACAAAGTGCATCAAATAAATTATTCTCATAAATTCCATTATCATTCTGATTTAAAAACCCAGCATGAATAACTGGGGAAGAACCACAAAGTGAGGGAGGATTTATGGGGAGCAGACACTGACTGTTAGCAGCTTTCTTTGCTCCTTAATACCAAAACCATTGAGAAAAAATTACTTCCTTATGTTTGAATAATAATTTAGGGAAATAGGCATGTTATTCTGTTTGGGTTTTGGCAGAAGGGGCTTTTGGAACCAAAGAGCACATCAGTGTTTCAGAGTTGTATCAGTAAAGCCCATTTCTAATACACAAAACCTCTCGCCAAACTAGGTAATCTCCCATTAATGAGGCAAAGAAGCCCAAATTAATTTCTGAAAGCAGGAGAAAAATCATAGAGACAAAACTGTAGAAAGCAGATAAAACTGAAAACATATGTCATTTCTTCTTCTAACAAATCCAAGTAATTGCAAGGAAATTTCATTTTCCTCCCTATTTAACCCCAATTATTTTCCTTTAATCACAGAAATGCACCTATTTCCCTCCAAACCAGCCTGCTTTGCGTGTGAAACGTCGTTTCCAGCATGTGCTTGGGTTCAGGCATGTTCCTAATCCCTTAAAACAAACACAGCGAGCAGGACAGCACGTCCCAGCACATGTGGCACTGCTGGGAGGGCTCACTGGCTGTGCAGGAAACCAGGCCAAGCCATCCCAACAGGGATGTCTGGGAAGGCAGGCACAGCAGGGATTTAGTGGGGCAGGAGCAACTCTGTCTTTGTGAGGAGTCATCTTTTGGGGATCAGGATTTGGTACAGATCACACCAAGCTGGGTGAGAGTTGAGAGTTGATTTGCTGGAGGGTATTCCTACAGTGGGAGCTGGGCAGGCTGGTTCTATGGTCTGAGGCCAATTGCATGAGATTAAATAAGGTGAAATCCTGCAACTTCCATCACAGCAACCCCGTGCAGCACCACAGGCTGGGGGAAGGGCAGCTGGAAAGATTTCCAGTGGAAAAGGACCTGGGGCTGCTGGTCAACAGTGACCAAACATGAGCCAGAGAGTGCCCAGGTGAGCAAAAAGGCCAATGGCACCTGACTTGTACCAGCAATAATGGGGCCAGCAGGATCAGGGCAGTGATTTTGCCCCTGTCCTGGCCACTGGTGAGGCCACACCTTGAACCCTGGGTTCAGTTTTGGGCCTCTCAACTGCAGAAAGACCTTGAGGTGCTGGAGCATGTCTAGAGAAAGGAATGGAGCTGGGAAAGTGTCTGGAGCACAAGTTTAATGAGGAGCAGCTGAGGGAGCTGGGGGGCTCAGCCTGGAGAAGAGGTGGTTCAGGGGACAATTTATTGGTCTTTACAATATCCAGAAAGAAGGCTGTACAAGGCTCTTCTTGCAGGTAACGAATGAGACTACAAGAGGAAACAGACTCAAGTTGTGCCAGGGAAGGTTTAGCTTGGATATAAGGAAAATTTTCTTCACCACAATAATTGTCATGCCCTGGAAAAGGCTGCCCAGGGAAGTGGTAGAGTGACTGTCACTGAGAGTATTTATAAGACATGTAGATGTGGTACTTGGGGGTAGGGTTTAGTGGTGAACAAGGCAGTGCTGGTTTAACTGCTGAACTAAATATTCTTAAGGGTCTTTTCCAACCTAAAAGAGTCAATGATTCTATGACTGGGTTGGTTTTCCATTAGTTGAGTTTGGTGGCACCACACCACTCCTGAGGTGCCTGATGGTTTCTCCTGGTGTGTTCCAGCAAATGCTGGCTGCTTTGGTTAATGCTGATTGCATGCAATGGCATCTCCCCCCCTGGTTATCTGCCTATGGATAGTAATTTTTCTTTTTACTGAAATTTTCCACAGACACAAAGCTATTTCTTAGAACAAGTTTTAGGTGGTAAATAATTGTTTTGCAATGTAAAAATATAATCAGTGAAGTGGCATTTTCTTTGGCAAACTCCCACTTTGGAGTCATGACAAAATTTGACAGAAGTCCCTTCTATGTGCCCCTTGCCCCAAGAAAAATCAGCAGGAAGCCTTTGAAATATTTTGGGTTTACAATGCACGCATGGTCAGCAAAGACTTTGTAGTGCTGCACAGCTAAAACCACAGCAAATGCACTAAATGAACCTTCCTGAGCCTCCCCTTCCCTGGACAGTCCAGCTGCCACAGGTGGCAGCACAGACAGCCTTGCCAAGGCTGATAGAAGCAGATTCTTATTGCATCTTAATCCCCTGGATGCCTCTGCAGTGCCCAGGAGTTTGTGTATGTGCTGGAGGTGGTGCCTTAAGGATGAGGATGCTCCAATAAGCTCAGAAAGGACATGAGGAGTAGTTACAGGAGAGACACTGGAGCTGGGAACACTCACAGGGCCAGAATTGCTCTCACAGAAGTGGCCACCAGTATTTGGATTGGAGACATGGAAAAAGTCCAAAATAGCCATTTGCTCTACACTGTCCATCAAGAGTCTGTGTAAGGGAGACCAAGGATCTCCACTGGAGAGTGAGACAGACTCTGTCACTCTGTTTTGTATCAGCAGATGGCCAGGAGCTGCACAGCTCCAGCTTTAGCTCCAGGTAAAAGACCAGGCTGGAGAGCAATGGATAAGTGATTCCTTCTGTGGTGGGAGTGGCCCAGGCAAGCTGCTGACCTAGAGACTTTGCTTTTGGGTGGCAACCTGGCAGCATGGTGAAGAGTAGAGGTGAGCTCAAGGCATTGCTGTCAACATCCAGAGCACACAATGTGGCCTGGCTCCTTTTCTTCATTTCTACTTGCTCTTACAGACTCTTGAGATCTTTTCTGCAAGAAAGGAAGCCAAAAGGAAACCGAAAACCACATGGTTTTGGAGGGTCACCAGCTACCAACGTGCAGCCTATATATCTCAGTCTGGGAACAAATGCAACAAAATACTTCATCCTTCCACTGAGTACTCCGGGTCTTTAAAATGCTCTAAGCAAGGCTTTGCATGATCCCTCTCCACTCAAAGTCAAGCAAAGGCAGCAAGATGTATGTAAATCACTCAAACCATACAACAGTTCAGTGGCAGGCCTGCATAAGAGAATTCAGGGGCCCTTGACTTTTGGCACCTGCTCCAGTTTCTGGAACTGTCACCTTCTTGAGTGGGGCAGAGACAGGAGGTTCCAGCACATCAGAGATGTAGAGCCTTGCAGAGTGTGAATCAGAGCAATCTGCATTAGGTGCCAAAACTTGGATTGCTTATTTAGACAGGAAAGCAACTATCTCAACAAAAGGGAGGGGACAAATGTCCTCTCAGCTGGAGCAAAGCCCAGAGAGGTCTCTTCTGTTTTCCAGTGTCAAGGGCTCTTTAGACAGCCTTTGACTTTTGAAAGTTTTTACACAGTCTGCATACAGAATGTGAGTCCTTTCCTGGAACTGCCATGATCTGGCACTTCTTATACACCCAGACTGCCTGGAAGGAGGCAAACTGGGAAATCCTTCCTGATAGGAACCATGTGGGCATGCACAGAGGATGAGGAGCACTTGGGCAGGTAAACTAGCACTCCAGGTGGTCTCAGGACAGCTGACCAGAGGGGAAAACCCATTTCTTTTAATCCCCATTGCCCAATTTCTTCATCCCTTTCTCACCCAGGAGGTAAGAATGAGACTGATGGGCAGTTGCTCCCATGGGGTGACTGCTGCTCGGGAAGAGGTCAGAGGGATCCTTGTGTTGAGCTGTGCCAGGATCCACCAGGAAAGGGCTGGACCAACCAAGAAAGGAGCAGGAAAGTGCAGACCAGCAGGTTGTCCCAGATGACATTTCTGTTCCACTTGCCCTGCCCAGAGAAAAGCAGACAGCCTCCAAGGTCAAAGGCATTAATTTATCTGCCAGTAAACCCCAGGCAGACCATGGAGAGGATGAGCTGCCTGGTCTCTGCTCACCATCCAAGGACATGGCCACATGGCCACATCAGAAGGGGTGCTCACTTGAACTCTTCCCATGCATTTCCATGGGAACAGGGCAACTGTTTTGTTTTCCTCTCTTTAATATTTCTCTTATGATTATTTCTGAAATACTGTGCTTGCTGGAGACTTGGCCTAAAGAGATAAGAGAAAATGTCACAGACTGTTGTCAATGAATTATTTTTCCCATTTCTTGATGCCAGGAAAAGCAGTTCTTGCTGTAGGAAAGCAAATCATGGGTTATGCTGTCTTCAAATTATTTGTTTCAGAGATGTTAGAAATTGCAATATGCACCTATAAGTACAGTGTGTTAGTTGGAAGCTGGCAGCAATGAAAACCATTTCTTTAGTAAAAAGAAAATATCTCATAACCTGATATCTCTTTTCTTGTCCATACATAGGTGATTCAGGCTCATTTCAGGATTGCAATCTGTTCTTTTTTACACTTACAAAACATTTTGCTTCCCATTAACACAAGATGAAGAGCAAAGTCCTGCCTTAGGAAATGTACCTTATAATTGTGTCTGGAAGCAGCACTGCTCTCCAGGAGAACAGGGCAGTTGTGACTTTACACTTTCAGTAGCTGTATTGACACTGCTCATGTTGAAAGTTTCTGTGCTGATGCTGGTCTCTGCCTCAGTGCATGGAAAAAGTACTTTCCAAACTGTTAACTATTTGCAACTGAAAAACATTTTTTCTCTAAATATCTTTGCTGATACCTAGTCTATTATTTCTGTGGAAAATCCACAGCAATTTAGGCAGGTTACAATGAATGGCTGAAAATTCTTCAGCTGCAGACAGTCAGTCAAATCTCCTTTTAATCATTGGTCACTGGATCCCCAGCTTTGTTCCACAGCTGGGTAGTACAGTGAAATGTGATGGTCCCAGTGCTGCCACTTGCTAACAGCCTCTGCCAGAAATCACCATCTGTAGTTACATCCTGATGTCACCTGGGAAGTTCATTCTATAGCCACATATTTGATACCTCACCCTACAGAGACAAAAACCACCATCAATCTGAAATTGTTCCAAGACAGAGTTCATGGTCAAAAAATAAGGAAGGAATTCTTTCCTGTGAGGTTAGAGACACACAGGCACAGGCTGCCCAGAGAAGCTGTGGATGCCCCATCCCTGGAAGTATTAAAGGCCAGGTTGGATGGGACTTTGAGCAACCTGGTCTAGTGGAAGGTGTGTCTGCTGAGTGCAGGGGAACTGGAAGTGCAGTCAGAGCTGTGAGCAGCCTGAGGACAGGTATTGGGGCTTCAGATCCAGCCCTGATCAATGGAGAGTGGTTAGTGCTGCACTCAGAGCACCTGTGACACATACTTTCTTCTGTGCACTGACTCAGGCTAAACGGGCTGGAGAAAGCAAAATGTAATCACACTGTTTAATTAAAAGATAATGGAAGCTTTCCAGTCACATTGTTACAGCCCATGCAGAGACAAAAATCCCTGTTCTCCTAGAGGGATAAAATAAAGTGCATTGTCACGCTGGGGATCAAGCTGATCTGAACTTCATATTCCTCATCTGCTGTCTTCTTAATTCTCATTGCTTTTAATTGACTGCAGATTTTCTTTGGTTTTGCAAATTCAGTTTTGAAGCAGATTCTTTTTATTCTTTATGGAACAGGCTTCAGGGTATATGAGCAGGGCTGGTGGGGGGCTTTGCACTGCTGGTAAGTAATGATATTTTCTCTGCAGCAGGAGCCAGGGTCAAGTGAGATGTGAAGTACAGTGTTCACTGATGAGCAAGGAGCAGGAGGAAGCAGCATATTTTCAGCCATAAAACAGGGGGACATTAAGAAGTTACAGGCAGCTTTGGCAACACAGATGTCATCAGCCCAGTGGGTAGAAAATGCATTGGAGATGCAGCAGCCTTGCTGGAAATCCAGAGGGGAAGAGGTGGAAAGGAACTGTGCAGGCAACAGGCAGCTGCAAGTGGTGATGGGGGGCAGCCACACCCAAGATTCTCATGAATGTCACAACACAAAATAGGGAGAAAATTGTCCTTCTCATGGGTAGTGCTGAGTCCACTGCCTAAAATGTTCATCTGGGCACCAAACTGACAGCAAAGAGAGCAGGACATGAGTCAAACCTTTGGGGACATGATGAAAGACCTCAAAACCCACAGAGATTTGGGCTCTCAGAGCAGGAAGGATCCCAGCATGTACTCTAGCCACTGGGCTGAAGTTCAGTTTTGGGATATAAGTAGGTTTTTAGGTCTTCTCCTAAATGACTTGCTTGCAAAATTAAAGGAAATCTGAGAAATGGGAACCAGCTTTTAGTTTCACATTTTACTGTTTTCTTCATCTCATTCTTCTGTGGGGATGTTTGCTGAGGTGCTAAGTTCTCTTTCTGAAAACATATTCGGAGGAAGAGCCAAGGACACTGCAGATTGATTTTCTGAGTTTTGCTCAGACTCCATAATATAAGTGGCAATTTAGTAGGATAAGCTCATTCCTTTTTTCACTTTTATGGATTTCATTAAGAAGCATGAACAGGCAAGAATTCCTCTAAGCAATCGTATTACCAGCCTAATTTGCTAGACTTTCATTAAAGCAATTAAAGATAGAATGATGCAACGACCTAGTTCAGGACCCAATTAAGACTGAATCAATAAATCAGTAGGTTTAAATCACCACCATAAGGCCACAGATAATCAAAACAAGTTATGGGGCTGAAGCTGAACAGAATTACTGTATTACATTGCCATAGAAGAATTTAAAGAATTAAATACTTTGCAGTTGAGGTGCTCAGCTCATCTTGCTACAACCAACTTGGTGGCAATGGGCACAACCTGGTACAGCTCCATCAGCTGCTGGGGGCCATGGCCTGGGTGCACAGCACAACAGCCCTGCCAGGCCATCCTTAGCTGTAGGTATCCCTGGACACAGTGACTTCCAGGAACAGGTGTCAGGACCCCATCCATCTGTTCAGCCACAGTTGGTGCTAAATCATCTCATCAGTCTGTCACCACCTTCTTTGCACAGATAAGTGAAGCCCCCAAGGTGTTCTGCTAACAAACCCATCTTAACTGCAGCTGTTGGCTCTTTCCTGAAAGTCTCGGATTTCTTCCAGAGGAATTGCTGGATAGTCAGCTCTTTCCCTAGATTTAATAGGAACCATCAGTAAACTCAAGCCCATGGTGCCCTCTGCATACTGCAAATACTTAGAGAGGGAAGAATTTCCTCAATTCAAGCCTCCAAGTTGATTGTCAGTGGACTCAGCAGTGAACTTGATATTTGGTGGCAGCAAAGCCACACATTATTTTCAGAATTCAGCCCTAGCCTAATCATAGATGAATTCTCTCTTTAGATATTGTGACCAAAAAGTAATTGAAATACATGGTAAAATCTTTTGGTAAAATACATGGTAAAATCATCTGAGTACTGTCAAGGCACAGCAGAATAGTACCAAGCCTTCAATTAATGCCA
>JANPWX010000358.1:785035-1083536 GCA_024734555.1 Trochalopteron elliotii
GGGCATCAGCTCCGCAAAACAGTAATATAATATAATATAATATAATATTTGTATTCTATTCTATTTTCTTGCCATATATTATAACTCCAAGTGTGTGTCCATCATGTACCTGTGTTCTATTTGTTGAGAACAGGAGTTCATCTATCAACTCCAACTGAAGGTCAGTATGGGCTCACTGTGACTATAATTCTGGTTTTTCTTTCTAGTGGATCAGGGATCTGTTCCACTTAGGTGCTACAGTGAGCTACACTGTGTCAAAAACTGGGAGGGAAAGTTACATTTCAGATGCTACTTCGAGCAAATGCAACTTTGAAGATTTGATATGTGATTCTTAATATGGTTGGTACTTGCCCAGCTGGCCTGCAACAAAAACAAGCATTAGTTTGAGATTTATTATGCATTTCTGGTCACTTCTGGACTGCAAGCTGAGGCACAGATGTGAACAGAGCTCTTGCTTCTACCCTAAAGAAAGAAAATGAAAAACATACAAGAGTCTATATGGTGCCAAAGAAAGCACAAAGTTCATGAGTTTGATGGGAACAGCAAATTGCCTCTCAGCTCTATTATTATTAATTTCCCTAAACAAAACACTTTCATGAAGAAGGTAAATGAATCATTAATTGACCGTAACTTTATCAGCATATTGAAATTATAGAAAGAAAAACCTCAAAGATTAAAAAAGAAAAGAAACTCTTGAATTCAGGATAAGCAAAGTTTGGAAGTCAGGAATTCATCCCAATGTAATCCAGAAAGCCCAAATGTCAAATAATCTGGAAATACTCAATTGAATACTCACAGTGATAATCCAGATGGTCCTTCTTCCCCACCCCTGCAGATATAAAAGATGGTTATCACCACAATAATTCAGGGGTTGAGAGGGCCCACCCAACAGGGACTCACATGTCCTAGGCAGGGCACACACCCACGGGGATGGAGCTGGATTTTCTCCCTGAGGGATGTCCAGAGTGAGGAGGAAGCATAATATGATGGGAAGAGTGCATTCTCTTGTCCCTATGACAGCTTAGAGGGTCCTGTGAATGCTTTTGGGCAGTGCAGGCCCATGTTGTCTCCCCATGGAAAGCTGCCCAAAGGGATCCTCACAAGACCAATATGGTTTTGTGGATTCACAGAGCTGGGAAGGTTTGGCCTGAATGAGGAGATTTAATGTAGGCATGATCACAGAGGGTCGGACTGTTCACACTGCACAAGTGCTGATTTGAAAGCTCTGAGCAGAATGGATCTTCCTCAGCATCACCTGCTCCTGAACCACAGGGGTCTATCCCTGCTCAGGTTGGATGGTCCTCAAAGTTGTGCACCTGCACTTTCTCTGCTTCAGCAGGTATCACTCATTCAAAACTCCCCTTGGCTGTGAAAGAAGAGCTGCCACAGCCCACTGAAGCCTTGGTTCTGGGAAGGGACAGTTCTGGAGAGCAGGAGTGAGAAATGGTGTTGGTGTAGCACAAAGAAAGGCTGATGTATAGCATAAGCCAGACCTCAGCACATACTAACACTCTGAAAGCCTTTAAAGCAAGGACAGCCTCCTTCCCTCCAGTGCAAACATGGCTGTGGATTTTGGCAAGGTTGTAAGCAAAATATTTTCTAGAGTTGCATCTTGGTCTTGTCCCTCTGGCTTCCCTGTACTGATGTTTTATCTCCCTTGTTGCAAACAGCCAAGAATTTGTTGCTGAGCACATAGCAGTGATGAAAATGTACAAAGATTAACTGAATATTGACATGACATCATCAGGATGTCATGCATGAGGATTTCAGTGGTCCTGGGGTGATCTTCTGCCCACTCCCACCGGGAACTTGGAAGAGCCTGGTGCCCTCTGAGTGACCACTGAACCTATGAAGGAACCCATGACTTCAAAACTGAAACATGAGGAAGTTTTCCTGTCTGAGATTTTAATTCCATGGTGAAATGTGGGATAGACCTTTACCTACTTAAAGTGTCAAATCTGAGCTAAATCCAGCTAACTTACACACAGGTGGGAGTGAGGTCCTTAGTATGAAAGGAATGTCAGAGTTCAGGCTTATGGGGAAGACTGCACAGTCTTTCTACAGGATCTGCTGCTCTTCCTGACCCTGCGAATCATGTGTTTGTGCCTCAGTGTCACACACCACCTCCAACAAACTTCCAGACAGTATTTTTGTACATGGATGTACTTTTCCAATGATGTATCTTACCATGGATGTGCTTTTTCCAGAGCACAAACTGGAGGTTATCTCACCTGTCCTGGTACAACCAACCATCAAAACCTAATTCTGAGAACTCAATTGCTCACCACAGTTTTCAAATACTTACCATGTTGGTTCTGGGGGTTGTTTCTTCATTCACAAAATAAAAGCTTTATAAGTAATTTGCCTTTCTCTTTGTATTGCTGTGAGTTGCCATCATCACTGCTGTTTGTTTTATCTCCTTTACTGAACCAGGTGTCTAGAACCACCTAGCTTTGGCCTCAAGCACAGGCCCACCTCCCTGCTGGGCATGTTGGTTTTGCCACCTATTTTAAGGGGGGAGGAATTCTTGTGAGCCAGTGAATGAAAACCAGAAAATAAGAAACAACGATGGAGAAAAATAGGAGGAAAAAATGAGAAGCAAGTCATAACACACCCCAGGAACATCATCTGAACAAAATCAAGCCAGTGGTGGAGCACACTCAACAGTCCTTGGAGAGCACGGCTGACTGCAAAGGGACTCAGAAATTCTCACTGATGAAAATCCTGTCTCCTTTAGTGATTCCAAACACAGGGTGTGTAAGTCACCAGGACCAACTCAAAGGTGCAGCAGTCTCCAACAAGTACATGTCCTTTTCCCAGCCCTACATATATATTCTCAGTGCCCAGGAGACAGCCATGTCTCCATATGTTGACATGCAACACCATTTCCATCGACAGCTTTAGGAAAAATCTAAAGGACAAACCATCCTTTATATTCATTTCCCTATGCAGTGAACTGGGGAGAAAGAAAATCTTGTTATTCTCCTTTGGGACATCAAGGAACATAATTGCATAAAACACAACAGGGCAGTGGAGCAGCCACAGAAATTACTCACTCCCTTTCTTGCATGTGGGTGGGGACTCATGCACTCAAAATCATCAGACTTCACATCAGGCTGATTTAATTGGATTTATTGGAGGAAAACAATTAGTCATCCCTTTAAATTGTCATTATGATAGAAATCTCGATATGTATACATGATTGTCAAGGCAAAGAACCACTTGCGATGTAGCCCCATTAACAATTTGCAGAACTGCAAACTCATTACGCAGATAAAACTTTTGCAATGCCTTAATACATGCATGGAGTAAATACACATTCTCCCTTCGTTTTGGACATGGATGCTGTTATGAATTTGTTATCAATCACAACACCTGCAATATTAGGCACACTGACATTCCTTGATTAAGATTTAAGCCTTTGTAGAAAACATGCTTGCATTTTCATTAGAAGTCAACTGAGGGATGTTTTGCAGTTGGGGATATTTGGGGAGTCACTATTCTGGGCAGACTAGGCTTTTTTTTTTTTTTCCCCACTGTTTTCTGGCTCAAATAAAATATCTATCTAAAAAAAGGCCCAAATGGGCCAAAATATTGTTTCTCAACTAGAGGTCAATGTACAGCAGGTCACTGGTGTTGTGTTGACCAAAACATGAGTCGCACTAACTGAGCTGCAACCTTCCACACTCTTCACTTTGGGGGTCATGCTTGATCTAATAAGACTCAGCATGTGTGATGCCATGCTGGGCTCAGGACATGCAAGATGAGAGATGGAAAAGCTCAGAGCTGCTCTGAGAAACCCCCTAGGAGCTCCCACCCACCAGGAACCACAACACACATCCACCTCCTCATGGAGCCTCGCATCAGATGCTGCCTCAGCAGTCTGAACTCAGGCTGGTTTACAACTGTAACTGATCATTTGCTGTGCTGCCATACAGTGATTTAGCAATGGCACAGCCCTGGCTGAGCACCAGCCTTGAAAGGGGGGCTCAAGACTTCTTGGTGTTTTTGGCCACCATGGAGAATAATTTCCAAGGACTATGCCACCAGCGTGGTGCTTGCTCCCCAGGCCTGCTGCTTGGCATGCCCTTGCCAGGAACACAGAAATTTCCCAGTCCTTTCAGATGACTCTGCTTTGAGTGTTGGGAACTCTAGCATCTTCCACACTGCAGCCACTCAGGAGCTGGGACCAAAGCCCTGCTGATGCCCACAAGCAGTTCGGGCTGGAGCTAATACAAGTACCATGGAGCCATCCTGTACCCTGCCTTGGAAAGACCAGCACAGATGAAAATGGGTCAATGACTAAGGGAACAGAAGGCAAGGGCATGTTTTCCATGTGAAAGAAGGAGAAGTATCACACCAAACTCTTCCATGGATAAATGGTATCACTTGGAGGTTCAGGGATTACATGGTATTATTTAGGTGGTGATGCTTTGGAAGGGATGGGAGAGTTTAGCTCAGCTCTCTGCCCTATTTTGTGCAGGCAAAGAATCACAGCATCCTGGTCCCCAAAATGCAGTTCATACTTCAACAGGTGAGAAAGAACTATCGTGTAGGAAGGGAAAAATACTAACAATTGAGTAAACCAATCTGAATTTTCAATAGGAAAAACAAACCAAAAGGAAAAAAGAAAAAAACCAAAGAGACACACCAACATGTTTCTTGGTAGCTCTGAGCATTAGTGACCCAGGGAAGGAATTTTTGATGCAGATCAAATTTGTAAGTGTTGTATTAAAAAAGGGATTCTCACCTCCCCAGCTCCCTGCTTCTACACCTGTGTATGTGACTGCTGCCTAATTTTAAGCTGCTCTGGATGGTGACTCTTCCTGTACATGCTGCAGAGCACTCAACAGAAAGACAAAATACATTACCAGGCTTTGCAGTATCTTGTTTACAAAACATCAGCTTTTGCATTTACTTAAACTTAACAATGGATTTTGAGTTACAGATACATTGAGTCATTTAAAAGCGATACATAGAAGTAATTCCCTCAGAGAGAAGGTTGGGTTGAATGTGCATAAAGAAAAGGCTCAGGAAATACAGAAACAGTGAACAGCAGTTTAATACATGCAGTGCAGTATCATGCATTTATTGGACAATTGATGCCATCATTAGTTCAGCAGTGTTTTTTCACAACACTTGCGAGCGCACAGGCCCTGATTCCACTCTGGAGTATGGAAAAACTGTAAGAGCCATTCGACTGATCTTGGCATTTATGAAGAGGAGGGAAAAAAAAAAAGCTACCTGGACAGATAAGTGGCACTATTTGTGGTGGGGAAGGGGGTCTTGAAAACCAGAGTCCAGGCTAAAGAGCCTCTATCCTCTGCTACAAACACTATTTACACAGCTTTGACCCAACCGTGCAAAGTCAGAGCAAAAAACCTGGACCAACTCCTGATCACCCACCCGAGGGATCTGTGACCCCTGGGGCCACAATGTGCACGTGCACACACAAACACACACGAGTGTCACAGAGACCAGAGCACCCTGCAGACAGGGTGGGAAGGCAGGACCCGGATGCAGGGATGTGAGGGAAAACAAAAGGGATTGGGTAAAGCTTGCTGCTGGGCATGAAATATAGGATGACTGGTTTAGCAGGGGAAACAAGAGTTCATGCAATGTTTGTGAGCAGGTTGCTGCTCCCTCACTCAGCCATTGCTGACAGTGATTTTCCAACTAATCCTCCACTCTTGGTCTTGGTGCTGTTTTCCTTGGATACCATAGTCTCCATGTGTATTTCTGCTTTTTGCTTGAATGAGTGTTCGAATTTCTGATGCAAATAAGCACAAATAAGGAAGGCAAAACTTCCTTCCCATTAATAATTTCTGGGATGCATTCAGGCCCCAATTCAGAGAGGTAAATATGCATGGGAGCAAGAACAGGAATAATTGCATCAAATGAGAATTTCCATATGCTGAATGGAAGTTACTTTCGTACCTCAGGGCTCAGCCTAGAAACTGTTATTTTGTCACTAGCTGAATCCCCTGGTTTTTTGGAAAGAGCAAAAGGAACAGGCTACAGCCTGCATGATCTTGCTGGCAAAGTCAATCTGGCATTTTTATATGGTGCTCATTCAGTGCTGCTCAGGGCTGGAGCTGTTATCACAGGAGGAAGTAATAGCACAGGTTTCCCTAGAGCTGATCTTGTTAATGCCAAGTTCACATCAAAGGGCAATATCCTCTCTGCTTGCCAATGGCTGAAAGCTATCTGGCTTTCTCTGGCAGTTTGCTTCCCTAAAAATAGGAAGGGGACAGCCTTGGGGCCAGCTGCAACTACATTCATAGGCACCCTGGAGGGCCATGTTCTGGTTTGCAGAGGGTTTGGGGAGAAAAGCCTGAGATCAGGGGTTATGCTGGCCCTGGACAAAAAAATTCTTAGGACAAGACCTGAATTTCATCAGAACCAGGCAGGGACCCAAAAGAACTGGTATTAAAAAAATACTGTCAGTGGCCATGGAGGTATGCAGGACACATGCACAGCAGAAACCCCTATCCAATGTCTATAGCAGAACTATATGGAGATGTATACCAGTGGGATCACACCCCTTTTTGTGGTTTGATTCATGTCACAAATGAACCAAATTTCTTGGGTTTATTTAGGCACCACAACCATAACAGACACACAAGGCATAAATACTATCTTTTTTTTTTTTTTTTTTTAACCCACTACTCTAATGGCACCTGTACAAGAGCAACCAGGACAGAAGAGACAGCAGCAGCAGAGTGACACAGTCTCAGAAAAGCAACACTGCCAGGTTTTCCCCACACACCTACTTCCCCACTAGCCATGTCACAGGGCCAATATCCATTTTGTGCTGCAGAAGGGGTGATCCAGCAGAGAGTTAGATGCACTGGGAATGAAGTCACATGCAAAATCATCAGCAGAAGCCCTTGCCACTGCAATACTGACTTTCAGCTCGCAGAGTTCATGGGCAGCCTGTCCTCACAACTTCTTCTGCAGGCTAAGGGGCCAGCTGGAGCTTTTCTGGATTTTTTTGTTTTGTTTTGTTTTGTTTTCCCAGCAAGAGCACTGCTGTTGGCATCAGAGATGGCCTCTGTGACTCTGGAGGTAAAAATCAACAATCAAAGCTGCAAGCAAAGAAAAAGAAGGGGAAGGAGCTGAGGAAAACAAGTTATAAAGGAAAAACACATTGGTACCAGTAAAGTAAAGCAGAAAAGGGTAACAAACAGAGTCCAGGCTGAAGTCCTCATGCAAGCAGCAAATCACAGACTGTTTAGTAGGACAGTTCATTGGAAAAGAGCCCAGAATGATTTTTCTACCTAGTCCTTCATGGCAAGGCCAGCTGAGATTTGTTTTGAAGATTCTACTCTGGGGCTATTTAGCCGTTCACTCCGTGTCCACATTATTTACTCTTTATTACCTTTGCATTCTCCTGTGAGAATGGCTGAGCAGAAGCAGGCTGGGGCAGGGGAAGGACATGCAAAAGCACTGGAGCATCCCTGCCAAGCAAGGCTGGAGTGTTTGCCCTAACAGGCTGTCCTGCCAAGGGGCAAATGTCTCCAGCTCTCCCCCATAGATCTGGCCTGGGTGCTGCCAAGTCACCCCTGTTAACAGATGTACCCAGATGTAAAATGAGAAGTTTTAACCAAGTGATGCTTCAGGAGAGATCTCTAAGCACTTGGTGAGCCTCGGTCAGGTCTCCAGCTGTGTTTCACTGATACCAAATAAAAGCTCCCCACCACCAAAACTGTAGCAGAAAGAAACAATTTTGCTCTTAAGTGCTTCTGTTTCTTATCTTATGATCCCAGCAGTTGATAGCAAGCCAAAGAGAATGATGATAAATTACACAACCAAGGCAGAATATTACTTGCAGTAACAAAACCAAATCACACTAATTCCAACAATGGAAGGAAAGAATACCCCTCCCAACAAAAAAATCACAGAAAGCACCCAGCAAGGAAGGACAGCCAGCACATGGGAACCCCTCATCTGCAGGACAGCATGTCTGCCTTTGCTCCTGTCACTGCTCTTTGTTTTGGAGATGAAAATCCATTTGCTTTTCTTTTTTCTGCAAGATCCATTTGGATGCTGTAGTTTGATCAGCAGCCACAGCAACTGCTGAGGTCGAGTTCAAACCAGACCTCAGGTTTCAGAAGAGGAGGTGCAGAGGGAGCACTTGAGCCCTAACCTTTAAAACTGCTCTACAGAGACAAAATTATTCCCTAACTAAATCCTGCTTTTGGTTGCACATGTGTCAATGTGAGGAACTCCACTGATGCCAAACTGGGAGAGTGTCTATTTACAACCTGCAACTGGAACAGAATAGGGCCAGCTGTGCTTATGAAATCATGGGGGGTTCAAAATCCCTTGAATGTCTTGGAGTCTCTCAAAACTAAAACTTCCTTACCCAGGCTGGTAAAATAAAGTGGCCTTAGACTGAATTTAAATTGTGTTCTACTCATGTTTTGATGCTTTTGCATCAAGACATAAAAAGCTCAGATGTAAATGCTGATAAATAATGTATGGTGGCAATGGCCAGGGTGTGGAGACAGGAGTGTGACTTGCAGCAAGGAGACCCCTTGCCCTTCAGTCTGCCCAAATCTTGGTCAGAAGTCTTCACTGTGGAAATTATATGGGGTTTTTCTATAAGCCCCCAACAGTTCAGTATCTGCTATCTTTCCTAAAATGAGAAGCTGAAGTTGAAGCCTTTCTGTGTGAGCATCCCTGCCAGCTGAGCATGGTGGGGTGCAGAGGGAGCTCACTCAGATGTGCCATAGCCCTCTGAAAACAGGAGCAACTTAACACAGAGGAAACTAGAGACCTGGTACAACAGCTGTAAGTGCCACCAGAGGAGGGGCTATTTCAAACAGAGTCAGTGCTCACTGCCACCTCCATTTCCATCTTTTTTTTTTTCCCAAGGATTTCTGTAGGATGATGGATGAAATCTCGGCTCTGCTGTGTGAAGCCAACCAACTAAAGCTGGAGCAGGATATAAAAATCTTGATGAAAAATACCTGTCTTATGGCTTTTCCCAGCACAGGCACTATTGCCTGCTACATTGAGCTCTGTCTGTGACTGGCTTTCACAATTTCTTGTGCAGGGAAGTGAGGAAAGTGTGACAACAGAGTATGCTGCAGGGAATTGTGTCTCTGGCAGGGATGGACGTGTCTGGGATGTGAGGGGCTCAGAGTGCCCAGTGAAGGGCATCTGCCTCTGCCACCTGCCTCCCCTCTCACCTCCTCAAACCAAAATCAGATGGGAATTTCATGAAGTAACCTGGAGGAAACCCTTTAGCAAATTGGGCAAATTTGCTCTTTTTTCTGTTTCAAGCTGCTTCAATGCACAGCAGCACAGCAGTTGTGGTGGCTGTTCCTGAATGATGCACCAGCACAAAGAACCTGGGAAGTGCATGCATTCAATAATTAAAAAATGGATAAATTTGGCTTGCTTTGGTATATGAGCTTCTGGGGAGGAGGGAGAGGCAGTGCCACCACTGCCCCAGCTGTGCCTGTGCCTTTCAGTGAGGTCCTACTTTCCCAGCTCAGCAGTCCTCAACCCTCATGATGGAGCTCAGCCTGATCATGATGGAGGTTCACTACACCAGATCCTGCACTTTGCACCCAAGAACCTGCCAGTGCTTTACAGAGGGCTTCAAGCACCACTCCTCTCCTCTTCCTACTTTTGGCTACTCTGGGAGGTGCTGAGCATCAGCAATGCCAGGCAAAGCCCCAAGGAGTGGTGGGTGCTCAGAATCTCTCTCATGATGCCCTTGGGCTGGATGCACTCCATGCCAGAGGCCACACTGCAGGGAGGCTGGTGAATTAAATGTCTTGCTTGAGGGCAGCATAGCAAATCAGTGGCAGAGGATGATGATTCCCACCCCTGTATCTTCCTTTTCTTTCCCTCTGCTCACAGCACACAGAGACTCGAAGGAGATGGGATCTGCAGGACGAGACCACGCTCTGTCATTTCCCATGCACAGCTCTGGTCAGCTCCTGCCTGACTCTGTGTACCTGCCTCTCCTCTGAAACAAGGGTGCTGAACCCCAGACAGGAATGAAGCCAAGGATGAGCTGACTCCCAGCTGGTGGCAATTTAATTCTCCCCATGGCTTTCAAGGAGGAGGATGGGGGTAAAAGCAGCAGTTTCTTAATCTGAGCAGTAACAGCTCAGCTAAAGCCAGACAGACTTGCAGTCCAATTTGAGGAGCAAGAATGGCATGCCATTGAAATCCTCCCATGTTGCAAAGTTAATGCCGATTCCTACCTACAGAAATAGCCTATCCCCCAGCAAACTGGAAGAGGGACATTACTTGAAGTAATTTTTAAAAGAAAAAAAATGCTCAGAAAAGTATTTCTATTTAAATAATCCAGTTGAGATGTTCATAGTTAATGGAAAAAAAATACAACATATTCTGTTACCTACACTGAGAAAAGAGTAAATCACTGGGGGAAAGAATGAGTGTTCATTAGTCAGAACATTGCTAGACTCACATACATATATATATTTATATATATATATATATGTATATATATGTACAGCACCAGAGACTGTTAGATTCCGTTCCTCCTGGAGTCATTGCAGTTTGTGATAAATGAAACATTTCAGAATCGCAGTATAAAATATGGCCATAAAAAAATCTTCTTTCTTCTAGTCCTTCGCCGAGCAGGGTGTGACGGCCCGAGGCCGCCTGCCAGCCCCGCCTCCTGCCCGCTCCTGCCGCCCCGGCGCTCACTTGCTCCCTGTGTGCACTGTGGTCACCGTGGTGGCTCTGGGTCTCCGGTCCCCTCCTACCGCAGAAACGCCTGAAGAAGCAGATGAAACAAAACTACAGAGAGTGGATGGAGACATACCTAAAAGGAAAGCCAGAAACACAGTTAGAAATGTTATTTTTTGGAGGCGGGAACTTGGGCAAAGCAGACTTTGTTTCGTAGCGCTATGGAGCGGAGAGGGTTGCAGCTGGAGAAGGGGCTGTTGCTCTTCCTGCAGTGGTGGGTTGGCTGGGTGGGTTGGCTGCAGTGGTGAGTTGGCTGGGTACCTTCTGCCCACGGTCATTCACCTACTGCCACCAGCAGCAGTGCACACACATCTCACAGGGACTCAAGGTCTGGTTTCTGTATGGGTTCAGCCACACTGTTGCCACAGTTCCAGGGCTGAAGACAAAGAGTCGTGGGATTCAAAAAAATCCCTCCAGCATTGTGCTTGCTCAGAATAATTTCCACTTGGGCATTTTTAAAGATGATTGAATGTCTCGTCATGACCATCTAGCTAAATGACTGTACACCTGGGCATCCTGGGAAGCTGCTGATAACGAAGTACAGTGGGTCAAATTCGTTGCTGAATTCCAGTAAATCTAGAGGGAATGTAATTTTGTGACTTGGACATCGCTCTAGTGACAGCTCACATTGCTCCAGGCATTGCTGGGACGTCTCCAGGACTTCCAGCTGAGATGTAGGTTGACATGAGGTCGAGTATCTCTTGAGTACCAGTATTCTGCTGCAACAAAAGCTGTTAGGTGGGCAGCTGGCATGGTCACCTTGCTCTGATAAGATACAGGCTCAGAGTGATTAGAAATACAGTTCACTTTTCCAGACTGGTGAATAAAGGATGGATGAAGCCTATATTAATATATTCTCAGGCTGAAGTTTGACATGGCCTTTTGACTCTTCAGGATCTTTTTGATACTTGCTAGGACTTTTAACTACTTTTCCATGCTTCAAGGAGGCATTTCAATCACAAGGATAACTATGGTGTACCTATACTTGGCCACATTCCATTTCCCATTGACATTTGACAACTTGGCATCACACTGCAATTTATCTATTGCCTTAAAAATACAGAGCTCTAAGACTTATAAATAATCTAGGCAGTCCAGTCATGACTAAATTGAATTAACCAGCCATGGACTGAGAATCAGGCCAATACACTTGAGAAATCCTGCCTGATTCTCTTAGGAATCCCTTCCTGTTTCCTGAGAGGTAGCATAATCCAGCCTAATGCCTGATCTCTGCTCTGCCCTACTACGGAGGTTTTGGATACAGCCTGACATAACCTACTCTCAGCAAAGGCTGGACTTAATTGTCTTCAGTGATGTGAAATTGCTGCATTTGAAACTATTTGGAGAGTTCATGAAGTGTCTATTAATAGCAGCAGGCAGCATTCTATTGTGTGATGGTGGCACAGCTGGATCATGTAACTTGCTGCATGGGATTTTTCTCGTGCAAGGAATCTGTAACCAGAAAAAACCGCTGAGAAATAAAGTGGTAGGACAGAGACCTCAGAGATTTCTTTTTCCTATCAGGAGGTATTGGGTGCAATGTATTTAATATGTCAGCTCCCTCTTAACTCCTTGTATTTGCTGCTGGCTCTCCTCATTGGTTCTGTGGGGCTCCAGCGTCTCCTAACTCTTTAAATGATTTCTTTGAGGAAGGAAAGCTCTTCTGCATTGTCTGCCAAGCTGGAGTTTACCTGGGATGCTTGGAAATCTTCCAGTATTTTTCTGCCTCATATTTCTGGCATGTAAAAACTCATCCTATCTTAACACATCTGGTTTAATCCTTCATGTCCTGGTTGACTTCACCACTGCAAGATATGGTTGGATTCTGCACAGGGACCTGCTGGCTCTGTAGTGGTTAAACAGATTTCTTTCTCTTCCCACCCTTCCACATGTTTTAACACTTTTCAGACTACTAATTGCCAACAATTAATACCATTTGGGATTAATCAAATGGATGGATGGAGATTAATCACCCACCAGTTGAACTGTATTAATCACCCACCAGTTTAGCAGCAAAGCATTCATCAGATGCTCTAGACCTGACTGGGGTCCAGCCTTGCCATACTAGAACAGGAACTACAATCAAGGGACGTTTCTCCCATGCAGGGGGTTTTTAACATTGCTGCATGGCCAATGCATGGTTGGAAGTGGTTTGAGGATGGTCAACATCACTCCTTTGCAGATGCCAGGTATGTGCCAGGAGCACAGTGATGTTTTTTTGGCAGCAGCTGTAAGATTTGGCACTGGGCATCACAAACTGGACACCAGGTATGACCCCCACAAGGCCCAGTATGCAGGGGGAAGGGACTCTCCCCTGACTCAGCCACAGCACAGGTTGAAAAAATATCTCACAGAGGACCCAGAAGGCAGAACCCACCCCAGCTGTGGGGGAAAGCATGCCCATGGTAGCAAGAGCAAACAGCTTCCACACAGAGCCACAGGGACTGTGGCTGGTGGCATGTCCCCATCAAGGAGCAGGGGGTGGCAAGCAGGGGTAGCAGAAGCAGAGAGTAGCATTATCCAAAATCCCTCCTGAGTAATAGGTGTTTTCAGCTCCAGGTACAGTCTAGAATTGACTGTACTCCAGCGAGGTACAGTCTAGAAGTGACTACTTAAGTCCACAGCAAAGCATTCCTTTTTAGAGCTGCACTTTAAAGTAACCCCCCTCAACTGTAAAGTCCACATCCCTCCATTTTGTTACATAAAATATCTACAGATGGACAGGAGAGAATAAAAGAAATGCTCAGAAGCCAGAGAATAAACAGGCTTCATTGCAAAGGATGCACTTCTGTCTTCCAAATAATCCCTTTGCTGCCTGTCCCTTTCCCTGGCATTCAGAAAAAATATATATCCCAAACATCTGAGTCCAGTGGGCAGCTTGCAAATATCAATTATAGCATAAAACAAACATGGCAGAGGGCCAAGTGGCACAGTGGTGCACAGAGTCTGAATCCTGCTCAGACAAATGAACCTCTTCGTGCAGGAGCTTAACTTGGCCCAGGAAGAGAGAAGCTGGGTCTGACTGGCAGGATCAGTCTTCTCCATGGAAATGGAAAGTAAGGCAATTTTTACAGAAAAATAGCATATCATAATACTGTAAACTCAAACAATAAACAGTTTGAGTAAACTTTTTCAAATTTCAGCCCAATACAAAACTTTGTTGCTGTGGGAGTCTGGGTCTTTTTCCCAAGCAAATGCCCTTTTCCTCCACAAGAAACTGATTTTCTCTTGAAACTCACCAAGCTAAACCCTCACTTTCTTTTTGGCATAGACTTTTCCAATCCTAACACTACTTTTCTGGCCAGCCAAAGACGACGGCCCACTTCAAACCCTCATGCTAAACGCCTGCTTGCACAAAGCCAGACCTACAGGCAGTGAGGACTGCAGCCTGGGGCTCAGGGGAAAACGGGGATCCCGTGGGTTTGCCGGGAGCTTTCCTGGGGTGTTGGCTACTCACAATCTTTCCGTGTGGCTGAGTCAGGGAGTGGTGAAGCAAGGCTGAGGGTGCTGGACACGCTGGCGCTGGCGCTGTCCAGGCTGCTGCCCAGGTGTAGCCGCCGCATGTGCCGCACCACCGCCGTGGCATTGAACGCTTGCTGGAGGAAAACAGAGGGAGAGAAATCGGGAATGAGAAAAAGCAGAGGTGGGAGTGGTATTTGTGCTGCTCTCCCGGCTGTTCAGCATGTTAGAAAGGAATAAGCCTGTCGTCTTTCAAAATTTTCCCGAATTCTAAACTAGAAAGGGCTTTATCAAACCTTTGTTGTCCTAGTGCTCAGCTAGGATACAGCAGCCTACTAGAAAGTAATATTTGACAAATCTATACCTGCCCCAACATGCATTTCTTCATGTCCCTGCGTGGTGCTGACCCCACTCCACCAAAAACCATGGGTGCTGTAGCTATGAGCAGCCCCATCCCCATTTCTCACACTCATTACATTTGGTACTTGACAAACACCATCCTGCATAAAAGGCCCTGCAGGGTCATGTAACCTAAGCCTAGACCAACCATTTTGACCACAATTTGGGGCCACAAAACCACTACCCTGAGGTGGCTGTATGGCAGAGCTGTGTGTCAGTGTCACCCCTCAGGACAGGTCACTTACTCTCCATTTGCTTTTTGCAAAGTTCTTCCGGATCTGAGCGCTGACCGACTCGTGGATGTTTTTGTTGAGTGCTGTATCTCCAGCGATCCTGAAATGGACAGAGCAGACACATTTTAAGAGATCTTTTCTTCCTTTTGAATACTCTTACTTTTTCCCCTCAGCAGAGTGGCTGCTCCCAGGTGTGGCAGCACCTGCAGTGACAATGATTTCATTCACAAACAGGCTCAAACATCCCATGGCTGTCTCTGCTGGAAGCTGTGGTGGAAAATCTGGGTCAATAAAAGCCAGTGTAGATAAGGCTTGTAGGTCTGGCAGCTACAAAGAGGTATGGGCTGATTTTGTTGGTGCACGGCTGCTTTCCATCACCATTACAGCCACAGATGAAAACATTCTACCTTTTTATTTTTTCTTTACATCCAAAGACTTAACATCAACAGGCTGAGACCACTTTTAGCCTCAGCTATGCAGAAGCTTCCAGAGCCACTCCAACCTGTCTGATTTCTGTTTGCACTGGAGATTTTCCTGCCACCCTCCAACGTACATAGTGATTCATCATGATTAATGTAGATTTACAGTAAAGCAGAGACATGGACACTCATTGAAGCAGGACAGGCTGCACAAAGAGATTAAGCTGAACAAAACTTAACCTAAAATAATTAATTGATCTTGCATAGTTTCCTTAACAGATAAAGATACATTCAAACCTTCACTAAACTGCTTTATTTCAAGGGGATTTTATTGATTCATTTAACTCCTCAAGGCATGAGATCTGTTGGAAGAGCAGGAACTGCAGTGAACTGATGCTGGGCCATGTGCTGGAGTAATTAGTGCTATCTAATGTAGGTGATGCAAGGAGGCAAAGATTGCCTTGTATGTTGTAGGTGACACTTTCAGAAATCAATTGTTTTTTAGCCACAGTGTAGAAAAACAATGTGCATTAGCAATAAAAAATTATTAGAAATTTAATAATCCACCAGGACCAGAGTCTCCCAGTCTGGGGAGCTCCAACAGGATAATCAGAAGGTCTGGGGGACTCAGCAGTCATCTAGTCCTTCTGCCCACCCCAGCTCTGTCAAACGAATTTTGACAAATATTTGACAAACCAGTCCCTAAAGATCTCCAAAAGATGGAGACTCCTCAGGCAACCTATTCCAGTGCCTCACTATCTCCTATAAGACATGGAAAATAGTTTATTCCCTTTGTCTTTGAAGCATCCTTTCACATATTTGAAGACTTGTTATCATGACTTCTCTCAGTCTTCTCTTCCCTAGACTAAACAAACTGATTCTTTCACTGTTTCTTCATAACTCATGTTTTCTAATCCTCTGATCTAGTGAGCTCCTCTGGACTTTCTCCAACTAGTCCACATTTTCCTTTGAGGGCGGCACCCAAACTTTCTCTGTTTTCCAACTAAGGCAGCAGAATGGCAGCACTGCTTTGTGCTTTTAAAAGACAAAATTCTGCTTACATACCCCAGCCTGCTGCTTCCATTTATGTGTCCCGTGCATTGGAGACACCCCTTTCACTTTGCCCAGATCATTCCAAATTGTAACCCTGTTCTTGTAAGGGCATGCTGCTTTTGCTGCCTTCACGTCCTTGGCACATCTCAGAAGTGCTGAGACCAGCCTTCTCCAAATTGCTGCCTGACTTCCAGTCTCCCAGGATCTTCATCACAGAGATGAGGGAATGGCTTACCCTTGGGAGGAAGGACTAAACTCTCATGTCCCAAGAGTGGAGACCCACCCTGGGGGGGTCCTGTTGCATCCTGTTGCAACAATCCCATCCTGTTGCAACTGAGCTCATCTCTATTGGGTTATTCAAGAGTGCTGGAGGCAGCAGGACTTGGGCAGGAAGGAGCAGGGCTCCCATTCAGGGTAACTCTCACCCAGCTGGGAAGGGCCCTGCCTCACTGCCACTGCCATGTAGCCTCTGCCTCAAGCAGACAGAACTGGGCAAAGCACAGCTTTCAAATGGCACCTGATTTCAAATGGCACCAACACCTTGGGTCCCTGTGCTGTTGATAGAGAAAGGGAGGTGTTTGGCTGAGAACTGGATGGTCTTCAGATCTTCCTTTGAAGATGATTCCTTCTGATCACCTTTCCCACTGACTGCAAAGCAAGTTGGATTTCCTGGATTTCCCACAGGGGCCAGGTGACCAAAATCTTTGTGAGGCACTATCTGGGTTAAGCATCATGTTCACTGTTCCATCCTCTGTCCTGCACAGTGAATATTACCAGGCTCAGCACAGACCCTGATGGATCCCAAGCAGTCCACACTCCCAGACAGGCCCTAGCAGAGTTTCCTGGTGGGAATGCAAACTGCTAGTCAGAATCACTCCAAACTGTCATGAGCACTCTGCTCTGTCCAAGAACACCTCCTTGGTGAAGGCAGGTGCCCTCAACACACACCAGCTGGGAGCACTGGCTGTCACACTACAGATCTCAGAAGAAACTACAGGCCAAACCAGTCCTTCAGTAACTGATCAAAGAGACCAAGACAGAAAATTCACTTATACTTGCAAAGGACATTTTTCCACCAAAGCTAATGATGTATTTTGCTTTACTAACAAGTTGGTTAACAAACTCTATAAGAACAGATCCTCTTTCCGACCTGTCAAATCTTATTCTGGAAACACAGAACAAGTTCTTGGGGCATGATGCCCTTGCCAGCTCTTCCAGAAGATTGTTCTTGCCAGTTTCCACAAGGATTTGAAAATACATTTTTGTCTTATGAAGTTTTAGATTGGCCATGTAGCTCCAATACAGGCTGTATTTTTTTATTATTATTATTTTTAGTTTAGGGATCATTTTCTGAAACGCTGGTGGTTTCAATAAGAAACTACTGGTTCCAATAGTTCACAAACTGCCTTCTACCACCCCTAACTCTATGTTCACCATGCAATTCTTGTAATTCCAGGAAAAAAGTCTTGGTATTTGGGTGTTTTCCAGATAGGCAGAATAGTCTTTGTTTACTTCACAAGGGGATGGACAGACATCTGAAGACCTCAGATGCTACAGCAGTGGAACCATCCCACATCTTAGGTCTCTTTAGCAACATTAGCACCTTGCAGATGACAGTTTCTAATCAGAGCAAAATAACAGCACTGCTGAGGCTAATTTAGTGCAGCAGGAGCTGTTCAAACACGTGCTGGTATGCTGAATGGTGTGGCTCAGAATGCAGCCTCAGCTGCCAAAGTCAGGAGTGGGACTGTTCTCCAAGCTGCCTTTGAAGAACTACCCTGTTAATCCTGCAGTGCTGTAACACGAGCACTGAGCTTCCAGACTGTATTTTGCACTTGGAGGATTTTGTAACTTTTATGAAATACTTGCGGTGTTATAGTGTTTATAGTATAGTTTTACTTCTAGGAAAACAAGAGCAATGTTATCATCCCTTTGCTGTTGCTGCTTTGATGGAGATGTGAGGGTTTCAGGACATGGAAGAGGTGGAGTCACATCTTTTGTACTTCCAACTGGCAGATATGAAAAATGAGATATGCTTTGGGCACACTGTGGTGGGTATCATGAGCATCTTCACATCTGTACCAAATGTATTTAGTCATGAACTTTAGTTCCCTTGCTGAGAAGATAAAGAATGAAATTAATAGATACTGCTTTTAGTGCATTTATAATTTCCCTTCCACATTTCCCTAACTCTCCAAGTCCACAGGCTATAAACCATCTCGTTTTTTCTTTCAGGACAAAAATACCTTAGTATCTTTCTTTTTTTCATTTCTTCTCCCTCCCCTTCTAGCACAACCTCTAGAAATCAGCTCCATTTTCATTGAGAAACTGCAATCAACTTGAGCTAATCAGACTGATGCTTATCTAGTGTGAAAGATAGTTTCTGGCTTTGCAGTTAACTTTGAAGTTAACTGTGTCAGCACTGAAGTTTTTTTTATCAACTGTACTGCTTGGCCCAGTAAAAGACATTGCTTCTACCTACCACACACATATACAAAAATAAAATAAAACAAATCAGAATAATGCATCATCTGTTATCCTGCTGAGCATCACCCAGAACCAAGCAAGGACTGATTAGTCTAAATGGAATCTGGATTTTCCATTTAGACTGATTAGTCTAAATGGAATCTGGATTTTTTCACATTTTGCAGCACCTGAAAGCAGCTGCATCCTAACAATGCTTTGGGGAACTTTATGTTGAAGCTGGTTATAAAACCAGTTGTAAATATAAAACTGTCTCAATGCACAGAATTGGATACCAAAAGACCAATAATGATGGCTCCCCATCCCAAACACATCCAGTAAAGCTAAGAAGGGTATTTCTCATGAATAAGCATAACAAATCTAATTCTGCACATGAGAGGAATCTAATCTAATGATCAAATATTATTTCATAGTATCTAATTTATTTTAGTTCTCTAGCTGACTTCAAACTTATCACACCAATTTATCTGGCTGTACCACTTCTAAGCTCTGGGAGGAACCTCCAACAAAGACAAAACCAGCAAATTTCCTTTTGGACAGTTCTTCATTAGCATACTGCAAGCAAATATCTCTCTCATCCTCCCTGCCCACAATGGCAGGCAGAGCCTTTCATCTACCATTATTTTCTAAACCTTCCTTCTGAAGGCAGCCAACTCAAATGCTGTGCTGGCCAAAAAGTGCTTGGAAATACTCCTGAGTACAATGATAGGAAACATGGAGTTAGCTGTAATGGATAATGCTGATCATAACTCTTCTCTGTGTACACACACACATACACACACACACTCATCCGTGCATGTATATAAACATACACACACACTGTGTGTGTGTGTTTACACATCTACTCATTTTTATATGATGTTCCAAAATAAATAGAGTGCAGGGATGAACTCGATAAGAGTTTGATTTAATGCTGTAAACATCAGCAGTTCCCTTCAGGAAGGCCTTTTCACACTTCAAACAATATTGTCTGAGAACTGAGCTCTTTGTAAACCATGTCCTTTCCCTGGGTGGAAATTATTACCTGGCTTGTGCTCTGTGGCACATAATAAACACTTGGAGTCGTGGTCACAATTTGCAGAGGCTCAGTCCTTGCCAGAGCTTTGTGATTCGTCAGTGCAGGCGTGGCTGGACGTTGGCACATCCCAAGGAACCTCTCTCCCTTTGCTCAAGCAATGGGGAAAGGCCAGGACCACACTCCTGCCTGCAGACACTGGGGTCTAACTGGTGCCACAAGCTCCTTCTGCCTTCTACAGTCTATGTATTTACAATCTCTATATGGAGGCAATTAATCCATCATCCCTTTATTTAGATGTCCAAAATTGCCTTTGATGCCATAAGTGCCTTCAGCACACAGCTTTAAATTCCATTTAAGTTTACTTGGTTAATGCATGATGGAGTAAATAAATTCATGGCAGCCCTTCTAACTTTGTATTGGCTTCCTAACTGTTGGACTATGTCCTCACCCTCTGAGCACTGTTTTCTTTCCCTCTGGTCCGAGCCTGGAGCCTGAATTTGGCTCTGCAGGGCTGTGTTTGACCTGATGGGGAGCACACTTTGATAATCCTTGTGGGTCCCTTCCACCTCAGGGTATTCTATGTTTTTATGAGTCTATAGCTGGAAAAAACAGGTCCTCAGGTTTCTGCTGCTCCCCCCTAATCACTGCACACTGAACCACTGCCCTAAACAGGATGTAGGCTCTGACATGGCAATATATTTAATAAATTGCTGTCTTTAATATGAGCCAGGGAAACATTAAAATGTATCAAGCTGCAGCAAAATCACCCCATTCTTTTGTTACCTTCATTTTCCATGTCCTTTTGGAAAAGTCACAGTGGGAAAAGCTAAGCAGAACATTGCACCTTTGCAACACACCATAAACAGTGCAAGCCTCACTGAAAGATACATTATAAAATAAATAACTTTTCCAGTGGAAAGCATAAGTCACCAGTATATTAAACTGGAGAAATCTGTATAAATGGACACGCAGGGCTGGAGTCATTATACCAACAAGTCTCACATATTGTACTGTTTCTGCTGCCATACTTCACTGCAATTATTAGCCTCCTTTTCTGCCAGCTCCGAGTTTAACATACCATCCCCCTACCAAGGCCATTTGATTATAAATAGCAAGACATCACGTAAATGCAGGCATGTGGCGAGCAGATACACTGCAGAAAAGTGGGCCATTGGGAAGAAATATTTACTTTTTTTAGGGTCTGATCCTGTGCAAACATTTAGTCATGCGAATAGCTGTCTCTTCTGGAGCAGCTTCCCAAAATTCAAAGATATTATTAATCTTAAAGGCACAAACGTAGTATCTTGCAAGATCCAGTTCCTGCAAGCCCTGTTTGGAAGGTTTTAATGAAAACATGGTGATTACAATAAAAGGTGTGTTTTAGAATCAGTTTTTTCTTCACAAATGCTACATATCGAAACAACAAAATCTCATGGCCAGGTAGCCATGTCATGCACAGTTAACTACTTTTAGCACAACCAGATTATAAAATATGTGTTAATTATTCATGATTTGATAGATTTCTTCCTAATTTGTGAAGATCCCAATGACCTGATACTGCACAGGAAGATTTCACAGGAGGAAGAAAAAGGGAAAGCTGGAAAATGTTACTACATGGAGCCAACCCACCATATATATATATTAATTATCTACCATTTGCACAGCAACCATGACCCAGAGAGGCCTGTGTTCTGCTGTTGAAACAAGGAGACAAACCCCAACTCTCACTGAAGCCTGGTAAAAGTCCCATTAGCCTCAGTGGAATCAGGATTTCGCTGAGGGGTTTTTCAAATGCCTCACTGTCCCTTTGTGGTTGCCAGAAACTGATGCCTTGAGAAGGCTGACCTGGGACAGAGACTAGACAGAGCTAGAGAATAAAGTAGGTATTTATTGAAAGGCCTTTAGGGTACATCTTGGGCAGGACAAGAGCCTGGCCAGGGATACACCCAAGGTGGACTTAAAGTGGTCACAAAATGGACAACTGGTCACGAGGCCTTACACTTTCATAAGTTTTGGTCCATTTGCATATTGGGGTTTAATTGTCCAGTTAGAGCTTCAGGTTGTGAGGTCTCATCCTTCTTGTTCCTCCCTTCAGCTCACCATTTTTTATGCTTTTGGCCTGAAAATTGTACTCCTTGTCCTTGGTCTTCAGCAGTAAAAGGGTTTGTTTTGTCTCCCTGCTCTGTGAAGAGAGCTTACTAGCACTTGGTATGAGGCTCAGGACCACAACCCTAGGCAGCACAGAATCTGAAAAACATGAAAGCTAAAACTTCAGGCATCATCATGAGAACTCTAAGGTTCAAAGATGCTTTTCCAGTTATGTTGCTTGTGCAGACAAGAAAAAATACCTTTTATGAGATGCCATCAAGGGCTGCTTGCAGTGCAAACACTCTGCAAAAGCATATAATTTATGGGACCACTTCAGCCTGCTGATTGTCTCTTCCCACTAAGACAATAGCCTTATGTACCTCTGTGCTTCTGATAACACAGAGAAGATGCTCTCTTGGCACTATGGAAGGTGATGTAGCTGAGGGGGATGTGTGCTGAAGAATCCATGCTCATCTGAAAAGGGGCTGTGGGATGATACAAAGGTGTGGTATCCTCTCTCTGCTGGCTGCACATGTGCACCTCTGTCTCCAGCTGCTGCAACACTGAATGAAACCATGAGAGAGAGGAACTCAGGCCTGGAGCTGTTGGAAACTTCAATACGCCCAGGTTGAGAGAAGGACACAGCTGACCACTGAGACAAAGCACAGAACTCTCTTCCTCCTCCACTGAAAAAGGCTTCCCTCCCTTCCAGGAGAAGGAAAGGATGTCACTGCCACAGATGTAAGGGCTAGAATGAGAAAAAAACCAGTGAAACCCTCACTATTTCCTGACATAAGGAATCTGGGTGGAAAATTCTCCTTGAGCAATGCTTTGGCAAAAGGAGTTCCTATCACTAACTCCAAAATAACATCTGGGTGAGCAGCCATGATTTTCCAAAAAGGCATTTATCACTACAGCATCCAAACCCTCCAAAAAAAAATATCACTGCACAACTCCCCAGAGAGGTCCATAACTGCAACATCCATGTTACAGGAAGCTTTTCAGAGCAAGGGGAATGAGATATGGAGTGTTGCTCATGAACACACTGGGGAGGACAGAGGCAGATCTGAAGCCATGGCTTTGGAAACCTCCTTGCTTTGTTTTCAATACAACTGTCCTGTAATCCCCTGGCACATGTTGTCTCTGTGTCAAAGGGAGGTGGATTCAGGGTGTGGAGTGGGAACATGGTGAATATTTTCAGCCTCCTTTCTGCAGTGCCATTTGCATGTCTGACATTTCAAAGGCTGACTCTGAGCTGTGCTGGGATCTGTGTCAGAACTTGAAGTCTTGAAAATGAACCACTGGATGGCAAAGTCAGCCTGGCAGAAGAAGACCCCCTGCCCACAGAAATGGAACCTTTTTGGGGGGCTGTTTTTAAATGGAAGATTGGATTCTGTGGAAAATAGCACGAATTATGTAGCAGCCTGTGAGTTTCCATTGGCCCTTGGCCATGACATGCAAAAGAAAAATAAAACCGCACAAAAAAAGGAATGAAAACACTTTTTATCATTTTGTTCTTTTCAGAGGGCCCAGGAGCTGTGTGTGTTACAAGTGCCACGTTTCTTTGTTGCACTCCAGTCACCAACACAGATGTAGCAGGGCCAGGAGCTGGATGCTTACATTTTGTGTATCTTGGATGTAAGGCTTTGGAAAATCTGTCTCTGAGTTGTACAAATGGTCACCTCACTCCCTGCTGGGAGTTACATTCCCATTGTTTATTCTGTATTCCTAATACTGACTTGTTTAATTTCCCAAGGCTCAGGTCAGTATCATTTAGAAACAGTTTGGGACTTTTTTTTCATCTCACAAAAGCAGGATTTCATTTCTCAAATTTCATTTTGTCACACAGACAAAGCAAAAGGAAGTGGCATTTGGGGCAATAGTATAGTGATAGTATAAAAACAGAGTCTAATGCACACCTGGGGTGAAAATGTCATGCCATTAACTCTTTTCTGTTGCAGCTATTATAACAACAAAAATAATACCTCATCTTGCTTATATAATGTCCCCTGCCCCAAAGGAGTTAGATCCAGAGCCCATGTGTGGGTGCAGCTGGTAGTGTGGGATGATGCTCTCAGTCACTCAGGGCTGGTCAAAAGTACATGAGTCACCCTTGTCCCAGCTACACAAACCTTGGGTAATGTTGGTGAAGTCATCCATATGCAAAGGCATCATTTATCTTAAAGCACTTCAATTATTTTGGCACATCCCACTGCTGCACTACAGTCAACATATATAATTCAGCATTTTACTAATCCTGACACAGGTTAGTGCATGAGATTAAAGTCCATTACAGTTTTCTGGGAAAATCTGGAGGACAAAGGCAGTGGTTTGTAAGAATAAAAGCACAGAGTTATGTAGTAGAGGTCAGTACAATATGTGACAGACAAGCCACTTCCACACATGAATGTAGAAAAGTGCTCTGTGCCCTGAGGGTTTCTCAGAGCAGTGAGTGCTGCTTACCAAGGGTGCCGTGCTGCTTGCTCACAGGTGTATCTTTTATTAGGGTCCTTCTCCATCAAATTCCTGATGAAGTCTTTAGCTGCAAAAAGAAAAAAAAAAAAAAAGAGAATGATTGAAAGCAGAAGAGTTGATACCCAGTTCTGCTGCCACAGGATGAGCCAACAGCACTGATCAGGCTACCAAGTGCCATCTGGCCACAGCACAAAAAAAAGGCCCTGGGTCATCTGTCATTTATGGATATTGATAGAACCAAAGTGACTTAGGACCAAATCCAACTTATTTGGTGTACCAGATAAAAGCTGAAGGCATCTACTCCTGCAGATATATTTAGGAGTGGGGTGGATAATTCAGAGTTAGCAGAGTACAACCCTGCCAGCTCCTGGGACCCTGGTCAGACACGTGCTGCATCATCTTAGTGGTCTGAATGTGGCCACATGCACTGGATGTGCTGGCCAGCTGAAGTGGAGGGGGAGGAGATCAGATGCCACAGTAAGAGGAGCTTCACATTGCTCATTCCAAGCAGTCACACACATGGACAGCTGTGAGGACATGTTGCCTATTTAAGAGGAATTCAGCAAGGAAAATGGGCTCCCTGGAGCAGGAGGGAGTGTGTTTTTAATCGACACTATAATGGAAGGAATGGAGATTGCAGCGTGGCGTGTGTCCAGCAGTTTCAGGACAGTGTAGCTGAAGGAGCCACAGCAAAGCCAAATATGGCAGGAAAATCTTTGTGCTGATTTAGGTGATGGACTTTCCCCCATGAGGCAGAAGGGTCTGCCAGCAGACCTTCATATTTTCTCTGAAAATCCTTATTAGTTAAAAAAAACCTTCTCATCACATGTATTTTTGAGCAATCCATCACAATGATGTCTGGACTGCAGATGTAAGCAGCATAAAATGCTGCTCTGTGTGGAGATAAGAGAATATATAATCATCTTTAAAATAAAAACACTCAATTTTTATCTCCCCTGCCTCAATCAGTAGCACTAATAAATCAGAAAACTGTATTTATAGGGATATTTTTACATGATGGAATATTCCTAGAATTCATTTGGTCTTCTGCATGTATTAGCAGATGTTTGCCTGGGTTGGACAGAGCAAGGACACTGAGCTTGGGTGACCTCTTGGAGAATACAAAGAGTGTCAGGGACACATGCAGGTACAAGGCTGAATGTCCCCTGCTGTGACCCCAGAAACAGACCCACAGAAGCCCTTAGGAACATCTGCTTACAACACATTTGGGGTATCTGCCCCTCTGCCAGGCTGACTGGAGCAGGGCCAGTGGGTACTGTGGGTTAAATGTCTCCTGCACTGGGTGAGGAACATCCACCCACAAGGACAGTCCTTCCAGCTTCTGGATCTGCTCATCTGCCTCATTTGAAAGCCATTAATTTCTTGGTTTTTTGCTGCACAGACTGAGGACTTGCTTTGGAGCTGCAGTGAAGTGTCAGCAACAGAGCCAAACTCATTTGCCACCTTATTATTAATGAGACATTAACAATCTGCTTTTCATTTGGACACAATGAAGAAATTAAGCTGCCTTTTCTTCTTGGGACAGTCTTCTGTCATCTTTATCTGCTGTTTGAGCCATGTTTTAGTGCTTTGTGTGTGACTGGACAAAATAGTACTTAATTTGTCTCCTGCAGAGACAAACTCCCATGAATATTTGAGCCAAAAGAAATGCAGATTCCCACTGGTGTTCAGTTAGAAGGATCTGCACATGATGGAGGGTGCATTTTCATGCTTGGAGGGGGGGATGCATGCAATAGGCACACGTGCATGTTTGTTGCAATATAAAGAGCAGCAGCTACTTACCAGACTCGGAGATGTCATCCCAGTATGGAGAGTCAAACTCATACTCTGCCTTAAGGATCTGCTCAAAGAGTTTGGAGTCGTTTTCATCATAGAAAGGGGGATATCCACAGAGCCTAATGGAGAACAAGAAAGGAGAGAGGTGACCATGGGACCCATCTCTGTCCAGAAGGTAAGAAGGAGAGAGGGAGAAAAAGGAGAAACTCTCACTTAAAGCTGGCCCCAGTAAGTTTTCAAGCAGGCAAGTGCTACCACGAGAGAAGTTTCTTCAGGGACATGTAAACCCACATCTGAAGTTTGGCACTGTCCTGGACAAAGCAGAATTCTGCCTGGAAACCTGGTGCTGTTGAGCCCCTGCTGACTCATGCAGATACCCTGGCCTCTCTCTGCATGCTTTTGAGTGTTTAACCAGAGGAATAGTTTTATTATACAGACATGACCCCTGCCATGCTCTCCTGTACAAGTGCTAAGAGGAGATTTCATGACCTAAACCCTACATCCACAGAGCATCAGTCCCTCTAACCCCTCAGCACATCTAGAAGATCCGGTGCAAAGCAGGACAAGGAGCCCTGCAGAGCTTTCAGGCAGAGAGTATAATGCATCTGTGGGGTGTGCTGGGTTCTGTGTCCCCAGTCACAGTGAGGAGGATGCCCAGGAGCCCATCCACCTCTGCAGCAGAGCTTGCAAGGGCTGCACATGGACCTGCTGCTGCTGCAGATGCAGGGAGAGCCTCTCCCTTTCTCACTCCTGCAAGTGATTTTGCTGACCACATCCCATTGCCTGCCTTGCTTGAGGCTAACAACAGTCCTGTCCTGGTTTTCAGTGTTTATAGCCAGACTTCTCAGAAAACCTAGCCCCAGGACAAGCAGAACATTGAACATTATTTGCCTAGTTTGAGCTCATACATTCAGGGTGCACCTTCCCAGTGCTGCAGAGCAAGACAGCCACGATGCTGAGGCAGGGCTGGATGTGGGAAAAGCAAATCTAGCACTGAATTAAGCAAGTGCAGTGATAAAACTCGTGTGTCAGAGATCCCTCACACCCAGCTGGTGTTGCAGGCAGTATTCTGTCCCACTCTGCACAGACATGCCAGCAGAGACAACCCTTCTTCAAGTTTCAACACCAGTGTTGCAAAGTGCCAGATGTACCTCTGAGGCTGGCCCAAGGTTTTAGCAAACCCATCCTGCTCAAAGTTAAACAGACCTTCCTGCCTCTGTGTAGAGATGATACATTTTTTTCCTCTTATCTCTGGTCTATGGTCTAAATCATTCTTTCACATACTTTGCTGGTATTTAAATGATCTTTTTCCTGCAGTTTTTTTAAACTCTGAGTCAATCAGCCTCAATAAGGCATTTAATTGGAGAGAGCCAGCCATTACAAACAGACTGTAGATCTAGCTCAGAAGCAACAAGGGAGGGAAGAGAGCAAGGGGGGAAAACTGCAAGAAATTAAATACTTGAGTTATTTATAACCCAAAGCCAGCCAGCTGCCCTGGAGGTTATTTGAACCAACTCAACACTTGAGGGTGAAAGGAGCAATGTTTTGTTAGCTCTGAAGAGCCAGTGTGCTTGATAAATAATTTAAATACTGAGTGAGATGTTGATCTGCGTCACATCCACACTGACCTGGGAGAACTCTACTGAAATTTGCAGCGTGATAATGAACCCACTGTGGTTCAGCTGAACCAGAAATCTCTCTATCTCAGAGAGCAGATGAGCCAGTCCTCATTTGTGTCCCACTGGATGACTGCCATTATCAATACCAGTAAGATAACCTCATGCCAGACAAGCATGTATGTCCAGAGCAGGACTGGGCACCTACTTAATGGGCACGTGCTTGTGTGTGGGGCTGGGTGCTCCTGTTTGAAACCTTGTGGTTCAGGGGGTGTATGAGAAGGATCCTTAAAAGTTCTGAATTTAAGCAAAGCCAAAAAGCCACTCTGTACACAAACAACAGAGGAAAAACATCTGGTAGCTTAATGAAGAAACTGGACCCACAATCAGTGTCCAGCTCTACAGGCATCTGTGAAGAGCTTATAAATTACTTGTTTTAGTGTAATAATTATCAATGCTCATATCCCACAGTCTTGGTGTGGGATGCACAAAAATTTATTTTCACCTTTCTCCTTTTTTTGTCACAATCTTCAAGATTTTGGGTGTTTTAATGAGGGGAAATGATGGAGCTGACAGCACCAGCACTGTGACCAGTAGGATGAGCACTGGGGGAGAGATGCCCCAGGTTGAAGCAAAAAAAAAAGAATAAAGAAAAAACCAAAACCAAAACCAACCAAACAAACTAAACCAAACCAAACCAAACCAAACCAAACCAACCCAACCCCAAAACCAAACAAAAAAAACCAAAACCCCACCCAAACTGTCCCCCCCCAAAAAAGAAACCAAACAACCAACCCAAGCATTTGAAACTATTGCTCTGTCCCCTCTTCCCTGTGAGACTCAAGGGGCTGCATGTAAGCAGCCTGACAGCCCTTCATTAATTTCTTGCCTTCCTCAGCACTTTCCTTAGACAAACCCAAAGTGCTCTGATAAAGCATTTTAAGGCAAGCAGACAGTGCTGTGCATGCTGAGGCACTGGCAGGCTGCTCTGGAGAGAGAAAAAACTCTCTTCAAATGTGCACTGTACTAATTACCTTGGCTAAGGTACAAGAGCACAAGTTAGGACTGCTGTGATTTATACACACTTGTGGCAGCTAAAGGTAGGAGCAAACTGTAGAGCAGCCCAGAGCTGGAGGGCAACAACCCTGCAAGGGGGGAGCACAGAGACAGGAGTCCCAGCAAGAACCCCAGCCTCTCCAGAGCCTTTAAATCCAGCCCTTCTGCATGACTTGAGTATCTACACGTCTGGGGAATCAGCCTCTGTGTCCAGGAGGTCACTGCAGCCCATGCTGATGCACAAGGAGAGACAGGGTCATGCAGGAGAGCACCAGAACTGCCAGGAGCTGAGCAGAGGGCAGACAACAGCCTCTTTTGGCACAGCTTTTTCCTTGCTAGGAAGAGGTTGGAAGTGTTAGTTGCTACTACAGGTCATGGGCAGGGAGATCTCGAGTGAGAGCAGGGCAAGGGCTGATCCTGGCTTGGCCAGGGATAGGATGAACCTCCTGCATAGGGGGATTCAAGGATGTTCCTCTGGGAGGCAAATCAGTGAGGAGCTACACCAGAAAGCATATGAGAAGGGAGCAAGCCCTGCAGGTCAGAAGAGGTGGCATGTGGGAAGGGAACATTGGGGCACCTTGGCACAGGGATGGGTTGAGAGCCAAAATACAGGTCCCTGTATTTTATGTACAGCCTTGCTGCCCTTTCCATTAAAAACAGAGCCTAGGAAGACAAGGAAGTTTTAATGTTACTTAAGGTTTAACATTATTGGCTTTGCAGAAGGGATGGGAAAGCCCCAGCAAATCAGCCTATCTTGCAATTTATGGCTGGAGGAAATCTTGCTGGACTTCCAGCAACTGGGCCACTTTCCAAAGTCCATAATGAGTTTTTTGGTTAATTCTTACAGAATCAAAATCCCACCGACTTAATTTCCATCTGCTGGGACATTTCTGTGTGAAAAAAATGACCTCACTATCAGAGGTTCTTCTGCTTTTTTTTAGATATGCAGAAATGCAAAAATAACCCCTCTGTCTTCGATGTGAAAAAATCCTGCACTGTCCTGGGGGAGTTTCAGGCCGCTATTAGTTGTCATCATTTTCTTGCAGTTTCACCAAATAAAAGGTTTTCAGAATTATTCAGCAACCTTATCACATAAGCAAGAGATTTTCCCCTAACTCCTATTCCCAGTCTTGCCTTAAAAATAATGGGATGCAGATAAGAAAAACACAGGTGGATGTACAAGAGAAAGATATTGCCAGAAGTCATTTCTAAAAGTGATCCTGAGAGCACAAGAGGAATAGCAGGAACATCTTGTCCTCACCAGGCAGAGAAAGCAAATGCCTGCAAGCTCCCATTACATATTGGGGGTGATACTAAAGGCTAAATATCCCATTCACACTGTCAGTGTCCAGTCTGTAACACAAGAGTCCCCAGGGTTAGTTTCACAAACAATTTTACAGTTAGATTAGAACAAAGAATTCAGTAAGTGCTCAAAGACCTGAGATGTATGGTGTGGGAAGTCATCCAAGTGTTATTTATAGGCATAAACACATGTATTTCTTCTATATATTTTGGGAACAGTCCCTCATATTGGCTGACACTGGTGGCCCCACAAAGCTGTGGACAAGGATGTATCAGCATAGGGAATCACAGACAAATGAAGAAGCGAGCAATGAGGAATGATCATTTGGGGTTGTTTTCCCAATGTTAGCTGAGCTTTCCCAAGCAACCCAAAACATTTGTGTCTTCTGCCACCACTGTTTCTCCTTCCAGTGCCAAACAAGTAAGTTATTCCTCACTTTTTTGCTTAGGCTTGTGTGTGATGCCAAGCAGGCAAGATGACTGACCACTTTATCCCAATGGATGACTCCTAGGGTGATGGTGGAAACTTCTTTTGGCATAATATACTTTGCACTGTCCCTGGTTAATCCTTCCATACAAACATCACTGATGATTCATGCAGATCTACTTGAAAATCAAAAGCAGCTCAGCAACAAAGTGTGAAAGTATGATCCAAGATTTATCTCCAGCTAGGTAATGGTTTATAAACAATAACAAACCAGTAACTCTCTGTCCAAACAGTGAATGGAAACAGAAGAAAATTCAAGGCAAAATGTGCCTGACCTATTGCAGAAGACTATGAATAACCAGGGGCTGAGGCAGAGAATTCTGTGCCCCCAGGTTCTTTTCCAGCTTCAAAACATGATTTTCTATTTTTTGCATAAATTACCTAATCTCTATATAAGGTATGCATGTGATCAGTATTTTAGTTCCCAAGCTTTTATAATCCCTTATCTGACCCAGAAAGGTCCCAAATCCAGCTGTTGGGAATTCAGTGAAGTCTCTTGCTCTTCTTATGCTTTATATTTTTAAGCTGGACACATTATCAAAACTACCTTGTGATAAGTGGAAGGCTGAGCTCAACAGTGAGGCTGTTTCAAATTGAGAAATACTGCAACTGGAATAACAGGAAATTTCAAGCTCTAAAATTAGTTTTTGTGAATAATAACTCTCATGCAAAACAGGTTTTGATAAAAAACTCTGCTGGTGTGGCCTCTGCAATCTGGCTGTCATTAACAGCAGAGAAACATTAGAGGCTGGCACTGAAACAAAGGTATTCTTTCCCAAGACATCCTTGCATATCATGGAAACAAGTATTTCTCTGCAGCATCAGTGCCACAGAAACAGTTTGTTCTTCCAGTGTCATAAACTGAGGGCTCTCAAGTGAGACTGAGATTGGGTCTGGAGGCACTCAAACCACTTGCAGTAATATTAGCTCAAAGCATCTTCAATTTATGCCTGGCTTCTGTGTTGGTTTCCTTTGAGTTTCCATCTTCTCAAATGACAACAGTCTGTCCAGAGTGGCAGTGAGGATCTGTGGGAGAGGTGAGGAGATAAGGCAGGATGTTGTGTTTGCATTGCCTTATGCAAAAATGCATCTCCAACTGGTTTAGCCATGTGCAAGTAGCTCCAGCCGTGCTGATTGTGGAGCTGGAAATGGCATATCCGAATGGGTGCAGCTACATGTTGGAGCTAACAGCTCCTGCTCAGGGCAGGTTTAACTGCCAGCATTTCACCAGGTCCTTGTGCTGCTGGTCCTTGCAGTATCTCAGTGCCATGTAACACTGGGAGCCCCGCTGGCATTGCTGCCTCTGGTGGTGTGGCACTGCTGAGACCACAAACCTAAGTGTTAAACCCATCACTGGTGGTATCAGACACCCCACCAGGGCTAATTCCCTCCAGCTTAGGGAAGGAGCCTCCTCTTCTCTCTCTTTTTACTGTATCCTAGACATTCACTTTCTTATGAGACCACATCTGCAACTCCTGGCTATTCCTGGAAGCAAGGATGAGGTCCAGACCAAGACTAGGACACGTGAGATGTGGGCTGGGTTTCTAAGATCACATTGCACTCAGCAGAGATGGAGTCAGGGGAGGCTGGAGGGTGATGTAAGTGTACCACAAAGCAGATGAATCCACACTGTGAAAGCAGGGCTCTGAGCAGGGAGCAGGGTGTGATCCAGTCACCTCTGCAGAAGCATCTGGTGCTGTTTGACATGGTCCATGGTCTCTGGCTTCGATCCATCTGCCTCTCCAGAGGGAAGGTCTCTGCAATGTGTCACATTTTCCAAGTCCATGTGGCTGCCCTGGACCCCCCAGCCTGGCACTAAATGTGCATGTTTAGGCAACTGAACAGCCCACCCTGCTGGAATGGCTGCTTGCATCCACTCAGGCTGGATTGAGGTGCCCAGTGACTCTGGAGAAGCTGAAGTGCACAGAGCCCCTGATGCCATGGGCTGTGGGGGGCTAACCAAAGGCAGCCCTGGAGTGCTGCTGACTGCTGCAGGAGCTGAAGGATGTGGCTTACACATTGAAAGAGCTGGTTTGGTCTCAGATTCAATCCCACCCAAGCTGTAACAGTCTGGCCAAGACATTAACAGACTCCTTCTACAGCAATGTGTTATTGCCACTTACTTGGGCTGTACAAAATACAAATCAAGGCCTTATTACCTGAAACACAGAAACCCTGAAAAGGTTTCCTTGTCCTGCAAACAGGAATTCACAGAGGCTCATTCCTACTGAGATGATTTAAGCCTTCTGGGTTGGGAATTCCCTGTATGGGGAATAGGGAATTTAAATCTGAGGACTGTGCATGCCTCCCTTGACAAGCTGAGCACATGCTGATTTGGAAAACAGAGCAGGAAACAGAGCTGAACCTTGCAGAAAGAGCAGCCTTGCTTAGGAAGGGGAAAAGATTAGGGAGGAGATTAAAATCTTCCACCTGTTGAAGAAATGTTCATAAACTCGGTGTGGAGCACACATTGCTTAGCAATGCCTCACCCCTATTCCTCAGCAAGACCCATGAAAGCAACAGGGGAAATACGACCACAGTTCTGCCAGCACAAAAGACCTTTGGTGCATAAGCCATTGACACATGGGACTGACAACCTGGAGGAAAGCAGAGCCAGGTTTATCTCCAGGCAGCCAGGTGCAACAGTTCACAGCCCTCCCATGGGCTGTCAGATGGACACATATTTTCATGGTGGATATTTCTCTATAAATTGAACCCAGGCAGTGGCTGAGCCTGGATGTGAGGCAGAGTAGTGCTATCTCCCACCTGCATCTTCCCTTTCCCTTCTCTTCATCTTCCCTTCCCTTCTCTTCCCTTCCTTTCTCTGAAGCTGGTACTCAGCAAAGTGTTAAAGGAGCACCAAAAAAAAAAAAAAATCTCCAACTGTGTCCTGCCATGGCTGATAAGGACTGACAATGTCAAAAATCCCAACCCCTAGGAGTTCCATGATCAGATTTGCTTGTGAAAAAAGGTAACTTTGAGCCAGCACACACCATCCTCATCTAAAAGAGCACTAAGGAATGGTTTGTGAAGCAACCTGCAAGGTATTTTGGCATGTCTGTGCTCTTCCTCACTGCTGTAGTAGGTCCTGCTGGGCTTTGAAACAATGTCAGAATCAGCACTGTTGATTTTTGCTTTGTTTAGGAAAAGCTTTTTGCATCCTGCTATTGATGGCTGCTCCAAGAGAAATGCATTCCCATGTAAGTTTTGTACTCAACAAGTTTTCAAAAAAGTCAGTCATAAAACCAATGTTTTCAGACAGGATTTTGGTTTAAATAAATAAACACACATGCAATAAACAAAGCCGCCTTCCTGTAACATTTAATATAAAACCTCCCTGTTTTGGGTAGTGTATAAATTATGTAAATATAATGCAAATGTAAAGAATGAACATTGTAGAGAGTGGATAGCACAGCAATGAGGTATGTCCTGGCAAAAATAGTTTTACAGCACCATCAAAAAGTTATTCATGTTGACAAGCCATGAAATGCCTGCATAAGGAAAAAGGGAACAAAATAAGAATGTTTAATGCCATGCCTCATTGGAGCTGCTTTTTCCTTCAGTCTTGTATAACTGTGACAGTTGTGTAAAAGGGAAAAGTAAAAAAAAATAAAGCAGTGGTAATGCTGTCAGGAAAAGACATTTGTTTCTGTGACAGCTCAGTGGACACAGCTAGATTTGTTTCTTTTTAAAGCCAGTCTGAGCAGGGGACAACAACAACTTCAATAATGTCACAACCTGGACCAGCCCACACTACTGCACACAGTGCAGTCCTGGTGGGAGCAAGGATTCTGACAGTTGAAGGGTACTAGTCCATTTCCTACCACTTCTGCTCAAATTTCAGCCTTTATGCAACTGGGAGGTGTCCAGGGTACATGCCACCCAGGGATTAGTTATTTTGCCCCAGGCTGAGCAGGTAACTCCATGGTGGGAGAGCAAGCTGCAGGTCCCAAAGGGGCCAGCACTGGAAAGTCAAGAGGTACTCACAGGATGTAGGCGATGACCCCGATGGACCAGCAGTCCACGGCTTTGCTGTAGGGCTTCTGGGCCAGCACTTCAGGAGCTGAAAATAAAAAAGCCAAACAAGCACATGTTATAAGAGCAGGCATTTGAATATGGTCAAAAGGTAGGACTCTGAAACTTGAAGGCCCCCAAGATCTTGTTTTGCTCTCCACATACAGCCCTTCTGTTTGCAAATGTGTCCTGAGGTTTTTGAAGGTCATATTCTCACGAGAAAGGATGACTCCTAAAGTAGAGCAAAATCACAACTTTTTTTTTTGTCTCCAGGCACAGAAAACAAAACAAAGCACAGAAAAATGCGTGAGAGGCAGAGGGTCATCACCTCCCTGTTTAGGAGGAAAATGAGGCCAAGCTTTGCACGGGTGCAGAGATGCACATTCTCCCTGACAGCATCACAGCTCCGGCCGACAGCGTTGCGCTGCCAGACAAGGTAGTTCCAGAGGCAGCTCAGACAGGGCAGCAAGTCAGGAAGGAGATAAGCTACATCTGCAGGAGAGGAAGGGGAGCAGTCACCACTTCTTCCAGCAGCTGCCTTCCAAAGCCTGCTGGATGTCAGAGGGAGTAATTTGTCCTTCTGCCTCTGGGAACACAGACACCTCAGAGGGAGAAATGAAAAGCAGCAAGAATTGGACATGTGCACAAAGGAACTGAGCCTCCTGCCTCTATACAGCCACCATAGTCTGAGTTTTGCTAGAAGCAAGAGCCTGGGAATTTATTGAAACTCTTGGTGGATCTGCTTTACTATCTTATACTACTGAGACTTAAAAAGGTGTATTTTTTGTATGAGATCCTGAAGTATGTTTTCCCTGTTGGGACCTTGCAGTGCAAATGCTTAAACCTAAATTTTAAAACCCTGTGACCCTAATCTTTTTCATGTAAAGAAGCTTTTGCCTTTTTCAAGGCAAAATGTCCACAATAATGCAAGGAATCACTGATTGTGGCATTCCTAAAGCAAAAAAAAGGTGGGTTTTAAAAAGTATAGTATTTCCTTTGAGTAATTTGGAGTTCAAATGCTGGGAAAAAGTCATGAAGTGACAATTCCCAACAAAAATATTTCTTGGGAGTCACACCTTCCTCTGCTAGGAGTCTCACCAACACCAAAACACTTAGATACTTGAAGAAGAGCAACAAACAAATTGAGAAGCACAGAGATGTATTAAAAACTTGAGCCCCACATTTAGTTGCTACCTATCCTTCGTTGTACTGGTAGGACTCTTCAAAGATTTATTTTTTTAATCGAGACAAGCCAACAAAACCAAGGTCAATACTACCAGCAAGGTATGGAACAAGAAGAAGTAATAAGAATCAGGAAAGACTTTCCAGTGCTTTGGCATGAGGGCTCATAGAGGGGAGAGAAGGAAGTCAGTGCATGAGGCAGGTGAGGGCACCTGCATTTCCACAAGCAGAACAATGATGGAAAGGGTCAAATTTCACCAGGGACATGTTGCAAAAATGGAGAAAATTCAGGGGAATGTGGGTAAAATTATAGCTGGCAACCAGATTTTGAAGACTCTTGAAGATTGGGATATGTCCCAATCTGCAGCACAGGTTAAATACTACCTTAATTTTCAAGTCTTTCAGCAAATTGGAACCACTGTATGTGAACTGGAAATTGGGACCACTGCATAAGAAATTTTCAGTTTCCTGTTTTGTTCCATCCCTTGTAATCAAAATTTGTGATAAAATATGAGGAAGAAGGGAATTAATATTCTCCTGTCTTTATGTGCTTAGATGTCTTCCAACTCTCCAGTCGTTCCAAATTTCCAGTATTTTATTCACATTCTCTTCTACCTTTGACTGTCTGAGCCTGTTTACATAACTTTCAAGACTGGTAAACATTACACATCTCATAGCTCCTAAAGAAAATATTATGCAAATGGCTGCTGTGCACCAGTGAGCTCCTGACATTATACAGATATGCCACATTAACATAACAGAAAACAATTCTGAGATGAGGGCATGTGAACTATATAAAGATTTTCCCTCTTAAAACATCAAAGCTGTGCTGGGGTATTCCTCTGTTTTAAGGGAGTGAAGAGCACTGATAGCTGTTGCTGTGGATGGCAGCTCTGAAACAGGTAAGAACAATACAGGGTAAGCAATGAAGAAAGGTAGGAGGTTGAAATACTTCTTTTAAGGCCAAATGGCTTTTTTTGGTTTCTGTTCCAATAAGCAGACATGCAGCAGGAACAGGATGACACAGCTCAGCATCCTCTGTCTCTGACACACGGAAAAGATGGAAATATTTAATGAGCTGAAAAACAAGTCAGAGGAGCTCTCAGGAATGACAGCAGATCAGTGCCAAGAGGCAAAGGCAGGAGACACAATGAAAAAAATCCAGGATCTGACAGCATTAAAGGATCAACACAGACAGCTGGGGAGACAAAACAGCAGAAAGGAGAAGGGGAAAGCCAAATCTCCCGTTTCTGGTGCTGGGGAGATGCCAGCTGATCAATGGCTTCCACTGTCACACATCCCCAGGGAATCACTCTGGGCTCAAATCATACACAGTGGTCATCCAGGCAGGGAAATCAATGGAGCAAACCCTTCCTTCACATCCAGGTAGGTGTTTCAGGCTGAATCAGCACTGCCACAGTGCCAGGTACAAGGTGGAGGCTCATTCCACCTTCAGGTACATGCAGATGTGTTTCCCAGGCCAGATGATTCTGCTGTCTTACAGTTAGCTTTTTTTGGTTATGTTTTGCTTTTAGTAAGAGAAAAAATTCAAAGGCTTGTTTCAATTGGAGGTTTTAAGAAAAGGTACAGACCAGAACATTTGGAACCCTTTCAGAACACTGTGCCATTACCCTCAGAGAACACAGCTATGCTAATAAGCCCTCTAAAAATGCAACTGCTGGATGCCAAAAACTGCAATCTATGTTCCTGCAAAGAGCTCAGGTGATGGGAATTGCTCTGATACTTTAAGCCTGTTGATCACACTGTACAAGTCATGAGGGTGCCTGTTCCTCATAACAGCCTGTACTGCACATGAAGGGCCAACCCAGACCTTTCCAGAAGTCAAAGCCTACAAAGTACCCTCCTCAGTGCAAACAGGCTGGAGATGCACATGAAGCAGCTTCACCACAAGACCAGAGTCCTTTTTCCACTCACTCCTGGGGTGAAAACCACTTCTTTCCATTTTTTCACACATTTCTCCAGTATTCATCTTGTTCTGGTTGGCCAAGACTTCGAAGTTTGAGGTTGTTTCTGCAGGAGAGCAGGGTTCCAGTGCAGTATTGCTGACTTTCTGTGCTCCTGTTGTCCTTATTTCATGTTGCTGAGCCAGATTTAGATATCTGCCATGGGTAATAATGCAGTTTATGTTTAGCAGAAGGTAACACAACTCTTTGTAAGTGTATGGCAACAGAGCTGAGAAATTGCCCTGTCACAGACTTCTGCCTGAGCAAGAATCACTCCCTGTTCAGAGTGATTCCCATGCTTTATTTTTACTTGATTACTCATGATACTGCCTAAAGGCTCCTGAGGTAGCTTATTGCTAATAAGGATATTCTGAAGGCTTATTGAATGTTTTCCAACCTTTGACTCAAAGGATACCAAATAGGTCAAAATTCAAGGTGGAAATCTATTGCTTACTTAAATGCTGTGGTCTTGCATAGGGCTAAGAGGAACACATGACTTTGGTGAGATCTGAAACTACTGGATTTCTGGCAGAGCAGAGATGAAAGTTGTGAAATGACTTTTCATTAAAGCACTACATAAAATGAAAACAGTGAGTGAGGTGGGGTGTACAGGGACCAGCCACATGTCCAGGATCCAGCCCAATTTGTACGACAGGGAAATACAAGAAAAGTTTACTTGAAGGGGAACTGGGACTCAGAGCAAGAATTTTAAATCTCAGTAGGATTAAGATATTAGTCAGCCACAAACACAGCTCATAATTCAGTGTTTCTGCAAAAGGAGACCAGATTGCCTCAGACAGGTCTTCTAACATTTTTTCTAACTTTTCAAGCATCTTGAAAGTCTAAGTTCCATCTGCAGAAATAACCAAAGCTTTTGAGGGACCACCTCTTATGGAAAGCCACTCAGCGTGACCCAATTCCCAAACACCCAAAATCTCTTTAGAAGAATTTGCTGAGTGACTGGAGTCACCTCCTGGTGGGTGCCCAGCTTCACACACCTCAGGAATGGCTCATTTTCAGGCAGGTTTGAACAGCTCCTACATCAAAACTGAGTTATTATATAAAGTAAAGAGCTGATCAACCCAAATCCATGATGTTTAAAATTATAAATCACTAATGGCTTACTGGGACCTTGCCCATAATCACACATATCACTCAGGGTTTTGAAAACACTACTTCTTCTCCACATTAGACCATGGGTTCAGACCCATTCAGGTCAGTCCTCACACCTAATTTGCAGTGAAATGAGCCACACAAGCAGCCTCACCTTTCCCAGTTCAGGGGCTATCCAAAAGTTGGGTGTCTAGTCCCAGCTCATCACCCAGACTCTTTCCATAAAAAATGGGGTAAGAATGGTAAGCAGATAAGAAAATGCAAGATCTTAGAAGAGATTGCATTGTCAGATCCCCTTTTCAGTAAGCAAACATTTAGATTGGCCTCTTAACAAAAGTGGCTCAGATAATTGGGTTGAATTACCTTAACCATCAGCTCTTCATCACAAGGCCAAATCTCTGACAAAGCTGAAAAAATAAGAACTCAGAACTCTTGACAGTAATTTAATCTGTAAGGCAGAGCTTTAAAAGCTGAAGTGCTAATGCACTACTGGTCCTGCACATTTTAGATATAGTCTAATTTGAAAAGTAATATTTTGATTTTCAGAAAGAAAACTGACATTTGTTAAGGAATTTAGTTATAATTACACCCTTCCTTATTAAATAAATTTCCAGACCACATAAACAGGCATTTACTGTCATGGATACTACTGTTCTTTGCAGATGAAAATTAGAAAAGTTGAGATTAAAAATGAAGCACAAGGAGTTGAATGTGTATTCTGATCAGGGAAATTAGACAGAAAAGATGGGGGGTGTTGCATAATTGCAAATACTTGGGCAGCAGACATGAGTTAAGATCAGGCCTGCTTCTGAGTCAGAAGCTTGTCCAACACTTTGCAAAGTAGGATCTGACTGGACTAATTTCTGGAGATGAAGTGTAAATAGTAGTGGATGCCAATGACTGCTTAACAGAGCCCTGGGAGCCTTTGACATGTGATATGTGCCTAAATCTCTTCCAGCAATTTAAAAGCAAAGTGGTTAAACTGATAAAAATAATCAATTCTAGTAAGATCTTAGAGAACAGCGTGTTCTACCTATCTCTGAAGAAAAGCACCAGGAAATGAGTTTTAAGTGATGGATCCCTGAGTGTTACTTAACCTGAGGTAAAATACATGGGAAAGAAAAAGCAAAACACAAAAAGAGGTGGCAGACAGGGCACCCCATGGGTTGGGACTGTGGCATTTGTCTATGCTAGCCAGGCTGAGGACTTTTATTCATGCTGTGCCATTAGGAGGAATGACTTTTCCATTGATTTGAGGGCAGTTTGCTGCAAGTTGCAGTGACACTGGAAGACATGAAAGCTTTTGGATGTGGGAAAATTGCAGACCACCTTTGCAGAAGCTACAACATCAGGTGTGACACTCAGGGAGGATCATTTGTGGGCATCACCACAGTGATGGGCAACAAAAATCTTCTGTGCTTGGAAAAAGTTGTCTGAGCAACCTATTATGTTTAAAAAAACCCCACAGCATTAAAGAAGAGGTGCGTCCTGTGCAGAAAAAAAAAAGAAAAAAAAGAACAAAAAAAGAACATATATTTAAAGTTGTTTTCTTTGTGAAGGGGGGGGAAAAGTCCTGTCATCACTTCAGAAATAAGTGGCCATGACCTCTTGAACCAGGATGAGTAAATCCTACCTTCAGCAAGGTAACAACATGCCTTGGAGGCACTTGTGCAGCCATCAGAGGCCAGACCATGGGTAATGAGAGCTCTCAAACATCTCTCAAAGCACTACAGCTCCTGTCACAGACTCTGAGAGCCTCCTCTCCAAAATAGCAAGTTTTCTTGTGTAAATAGCAATGATTATGAGAGGCTGCATGAGATCACTCAGAGACCAAGCAGAGTCTCTCCCTCATTACCATCAGCACTTCAGCAAACATCTAAGCTTTCCTGTGTCTTGAGACTCAATCCAGTCAGTGCCTATTTCCAGAGCAAAATAAAACATGTTTGATAAGGACAGAAGAGCTGACAGCAAAAGTTATGAAAATTGCTGTCTCAGCTCAATTCCTGCTTTGGAAGGAGATTTCCAGTCTGGTGTGATTACACAAGACTGCTACTCAGAGTGTAACCTGGCCCATGTCTTAAAATAAAACACTGATGAGCTGGTGGCTCCACAACAGGAAAGCACAGAAATCTGTTCCTTTTCCTGATTTTGTTGGAATACAGTGTGTCTGCATAGTGTGAAGATAATGCCCATAGAAAGTACCTGTGACAAATCTGTATCACTGTGCCATAATCATCTAATCTGAGTTGTTGTACCATGATATCATCAGAACTATGAAAACAGGTGAGATGGCAGCTGCAAAATAAAAAGAGCTTCTGACAGCTGGAAAACAGAGCTTCTGGACTGCTGGAAAGATCTGAGACAAATCTGTCCACTGTCAGTTTCATGGATTTCATGGCTATCCCAGAGTTTAATTTTCCCACCTCAGCTGATGATCCTGGTGTGGCAGGAGGCACAGGCTTGCTGGATGTCTTGTACACAAAGGGAGCCTTTTAAATAGTGTTTGCTCAAACAGACCTCATCACCACCTGCCATCTAATCCTCACTTTGAGCTACTTTAACTCTTTTTAAAGGCTGCTGGTAAACATGCTGCTAATAGGTAGCCTTGTACAATCACTACCAAATGGACAGAAGAGCAAAGAATAAATGACAGAAAACAATTTGACACTGTCCAGGAAGGCCCAAGGATCTAAAGAGCTTTTGCATTTTGACATCTGAGTCAGTAATTTAATGTGATTGTAACAGAGGATTACTGAACATGTCTGAAAAAAATGCAGCTCTTTCATTTTACTGTCTTGCATCAGAGGAATCTGGAAAATTCTGTTCTTCACAATTAAAATAATACATTTCATTAGGCAAAGCTTCTTGGTTTTCTAGGTGCTTGCAGAAATAATACATTTGAGGCTATTCTTCACATGCTCCTGGTGTAGCTAAAGCAGTGTCTTTGGGAACACTCATTCTGCAATGGACTGAAAACATGACAGTGAATCCCACAAACCCAGAGCTGGATTGCAGGATTGTACTCCAAAGGGGAAGAGCACACAAGACAGAGCACAGGCAAACATTAAAATCAAACAAATATCTGTAAAATCTCCCATACGCCATGTACCAGCACCAGAAAATCAGTATTATTTCATTTTCACTAAAATATAAGCAAACCTCTTACCGACATAGCCAGGAGTTCCACAGGCTGTGGACATGACATCTCCTTTACCCTCCATCTTTGACAACCCAAAGTCACTGATCATGATTTTTGACTCTTCATCCTGGCTGTAGTAAAGCAGGTTCTCAGGCTGGAAGGGAGAATAAGCACAGCGAGGTTTGAATATGTGAGTTCAGCAACAACACTTGTTGAGCCATGCATTGTATTTAATACATTCCCCAGTCAAATATAATTTGGTTGCCCTAAGCCTAAAGAGTTGTTCTTAAAACCTACATGGAGATCCTCTCCAGACTCCTGTATGGCAACAAATGGAAGACCCTGACACCCTGAGTTCTGAGCAACTTTTCTGGGATAACAAACTTCTCCTCTGGCACCTCAAATAAGACTCATACCTTACTTGTGAGATATGTCTGATGCATTATCACTTCAGAGTGGTGAAACAGAAGGATTCATTTGAAAGCAAGTAAATATGGCAAATCCAGGTAGTGTACTAATTTTTTTTTTCAGTATTTGAAAAAAGAAAAAGGAAAACAGGAGGTATTAGAGAATTTTTGTATCTTCTCCACTGGAAACAAACTCTTTTGAGAGACGAAATGCCTTTACAGTTAATGAACTTGAACCAAGGATATTTCAGCTAGAGCTGATTAGGAAAAAATGCTGAAGAAAAAATGTGCTATAGCACTAAGCCCAGCAACTTGTTTATGGCAAGAGAAAACAAGGATCACTCCACAAAGCCCTGTAACTTTTTATACCAGAGTCAGGCGTGTTGGAGAGCCCAACCAGCCTCCATCTGCTCCAGACTGTTCTGCATCCATGTGTTTTGAATGTGCTGCTGCAGCACAGCAAAGCTCCTGCTGGGAGCTGTGAGAGCCCACCTCTTCCCCTACCCTAACATCTGGGCTCGTGAAAAGCTCCACACCTGCAGCACTCAGCCTGGTGGCAATGGGCCCTGGACCTTTGGGTCTTCACCTATAAAAGTGATGTAAATAGCCTTGGTGGAGCCTTGATGGAGTTTTTTTTCTCATAGCTGGCACAAATGCTGACATGCAGCCTGCTGTGTGCTCCAGGAAATGGTGAGGAGCAGCTGCAGCCACACAACGTCCTCAGACTCCCTGGGACACATCCAAGCTTGGATTTGTAAGGAGGAGAAACTGCAGTTCAGCAGCAGCAGCATCCATCTTCCCTTCTCTATCTGCTCTGGGGAAAGGGGGGATGGAGGAGTGCTGGAGGGTGATGTCCCCATTCAGGGGGTTAAAGTATTTCCAGGCTCCCCAGCCACAGCAGCAAGGGATGGTTTTGTCCACGAGACATGTGGAAACATAGGACACAATGATCATGAGAGGATCTGCAAGCCACAGCCACAGCTGTGGGCCAGCAGGGCTGAGGCAAAAAGGGAAACGATTGGGTTCCTAAAAATAAATATGCAGTTTTACCATTTTTGTTTCTTTTTCATGACACCTTGCAAGCCCAGTGCTTTAATGTGACTTTAAGGTGTTGACACTGTTTTAGGGGCTACAGTTTTATGCCATGTTCTGTCACAGGCTGGAGTCACTCCTAATTTTTACTACTGCCCTTGTGATCTGCTGAGGGGTTGGTAGACTTGGAATTAAGGGAAAAGCAGTTATTTCCTAACAATTTCTGCAGACTCACCTCAGGTTCCACAAACTCACATTTAATAAGGCCAAGAAACCCACACTTGCTTAAAAGAATTCTGTTTCTTCAAGCTGGTTAATTCAAAAAGCATTAACAAGATGGTTCTGTACTAAGTAGAGCTGCTTGAGCCTTTCAGCCCTTTTGTGCATCCTGGACTTCCCCCAGACATCACCTGCTGCCATCTCTTCTAATCTGCTGTTGCATTACTTAGATTAGAGACTTGGAGCCCAGACCTGCTTTTACCAGCTACAGCAAGTACTATTTTGGTATCTGAATAAACACATGATTACAATAAATAATTGTTATGGATGTTTCATGGGTTGTATTATCGTAGAGTGGATTCTTTCCCAGAGTTTCATTTTGAGCCTTATGTTTATTTTGATATTTTGAGATGATAAAAAACCTTATTATATCCCAGTTTTTCTCATCATGGTATGCTTTTGCTAACAGAAATTCACAGCAGGTGCTCCTCATACACTGTATTTTATGAGTCATTTTGACAATTGATATGGTACTGACAAAAACCTGCAAACAAAAAAGAGAAAAAGAGCTACTCTTTGCTAGGAAATACCACTGGAGAAGGTTGGTTTGATCTAAAATCAGCTTGGCCTTACATAAACTCTGAACGTAACTTGTGCATTAATTTAATTCCCAAAACACCACATCCCATATTTTATTACAGACACTTTAAAATAAGATTTTTTTTTAAATGGGAGGTATAGCCTGCTTTAGATTATAAAGACAAGAATACCAAGATCTTGTACAATGGAATATCTGAATCAAGAAGTCTTGGACCTCACTCCAAAAATGCTGGTGGCAGAAAGAAGCCTGAAGTTATTTCCTAAAAGTTGAATTTGGGAGCAAGAAGGTCATGTTAAAATACAGCACTTCCATATCGGAATTCTATGGAGCTCTTATAAATATGAGAATGTTTCTATGTACTTCAGCATAAGGGCAGGAAATGAACAGGAACTGAGGGCAAGATCTGGAGACTGTAGGAGATGGAAGCCTAACCAGTGTCTCCTAACAGGAAACCCATTATCTGGGGCTGTCTGGACTGGACTGCAGTGACTCTTGCCTCTATTAATGTTCATGAAGCCTTTTTATAAGGCTTATATAAGGCTCATAACATGTAGCCAAATTCCACTCTCTTTACAGGGGGAAAATACAAGCTCTGCCTCAACATCCAAGGAAACTCCTGTTTGGAGCATCCCTCCAAAATACAACCAGAGGTGTTATTTCCATCACTGAAGTCTCTATTTCTGGCAGTAAACTTTGGCAGAATTAACTAGCTCAGGAACTGAAGCCAGAGTTTTCTTTTGAAATTTGTATCTTTTGCTAGTATCTTCTGCTAATTTATTATTAAAACTACTAAAGTGCTGTCAAATCCAAGCCTTTCTGTTTGTCTTAATGACAGCTTAAGATACTGGAAGAAAACAACAAGACAACATTTAGGGGTATTTTTACCTGAAAAGCTGAGAGGTTTAGATGTGACAATATGGTGCAGCTGAAAGGAAAATCATCTAAATACCATATTGGCACACAGTGGTCCTTAGAAGAACTCTTGCTGTTAACAGTGTCTCCAAAAACCCTTCTCCAAATGATAGGAAATCACTCAACTTTCCCCCACTATTGTTACCAGTTATTACTAAGCAAAAGTAAATACAGCACAGCAAACCTGCAAAATACTTTATAGCAGTGAACTGAGATGAGGTTTCAGGTGGGATGGGGTTTCTACCTCAATGAAATATTTTGGTTCTAATGGCTTTTCCCCATATCATATGTGCAAATATCCCACTGACTGCAGAGTCTTCATTAAAACCAATGACACGGGGAGGCTTTGGGGCACCTCTCCTCAGGTAAAACCTTACTGAAACAGCCAGCCCTGGGGTACACGTGTTTGTTAGACTCACACAATGACACAACCTTCACTGACACTGCCCAGGGGCCTCAGTGGTGCTGTTGGCTGTACCTTGAGGTCCCTGTGCACGATGCCCATGCGGTGCAGGTAGTACACAGCGTCCAGGACCTGCCGGATCAGGGTGCTGGCGTCCTTCTCCGTGTAGAACCCCTTCTCCACAATGCGGTCAAAGAGCTCTCCCCCAGACACTCTGGAAAGCACAACAGGAAGGAGAAGCATGAGGATGTGATCTGTAATGCCCTTTCTGTATCATTAAAGGGTGGTCAAGGCCATGCACTAGACACAGGCAGCCAGAGCAGATCTGCCTGCAGCTCTGGGGCTCCCCCACTCCCCCAAGGACGGCCACGAGGATGGTGAAGGGTCTGGAAGGGAAGCCCCACGTGTAGAGGCTGAGGTCACTTGGTCTGGAGAACAGGACACTGATGGGAGACCTCATTGTGCTCTTCAACATCCTCATGAGGGGCAGTGGAGGGGCAGATACTGGTCTCTTCTATGGTGACCAGTGAGAGGACCAGTGAGGGAACAGCCTGAAGCTGAGTCAGGGGAGGCTTGAGCTGCATATCAGACAAAGATTCTTCATTTATAGGGTGGTTGGGCACTGGAAAGGCTCCCCAGGGAAGTGATCACAGCACTGAGCCTGACAGAGCTCAAAAGCATTTGGGACAATGGTCTCAGGCACAGGGTGTGATTGGGGTGTCCTGTGCAGGGCCAGTTGGACTCAATGATCCTGATAGGCCCCTTCCAATTCACCATATTTTATGATTCTATGAATTAAGTTTGATTTTCTCCAAGTACTGGTCAGGCTATAATGGAAAATAAAATCCACCACACACCAGGGAGTGGTCAAAGACTCACTAGCACTTGCAGAGGGAATCATGGTCATACCCCAGCAAGAGCCAGGGGAGCAGACCCTGCTTTCCATGCTGTCTCACCCTAGAGAACTTTCCATAGGCAGTTCCATCTGCTGGTGCTGGCCCACTCAGGCTATAAAGCTCCTACCTTTTATGATCCTTTGGGGTTCACTTTTCACTCCACTGACCAAGGCTTGGGGTTTGCCCTGGAGGAAGGGTCCCATTCTTTCCTCACTAGTGAGTGAAATGCATTCAGGAGTTGCTGCCACTACCTATAGAGTATTACTTTATTAAATAGCCTGGACCTCTGACAATTTTAAATGCTCTCAGAGGTCCCCTCCTTCACTCACACACATATGTTCATTTATCTGCAGTCACAAGCTCTTTAGGCAGAGCACACCCTCTGCCTGGCACTGGTAGGAGACAGTTATTGATGAGGAACACAGATTATCAGTGCAATTAATCACCAGATGACACAAATGAGAAGACGATTCCACAACTCAAAGAGGAAAGAAAATAAAAACCTTGACATCCCACTATTTAATGTCTGCTGTATTGCACTTTTTCCCTGCCTTGCTAGAAATAACACTTTCTGAACCCAATCCCAAATAAAAAATGGCACATTAAAACTCCCTGGAGGAGTATCTGAGGAAACAAAAGAGGAAAGAAATGTCTGAGTAATTGAAATAATAAAACTGTCAGCAAAAAACTGCTCTACTAGGGTAAATAAAAAATTTCCATTTTAGCAAGCAAAACCTATTAAAAAATAAAATGTATGCTATATGTTTCTTCAGCAAGTTGCACCACTTAGCATATCATAAATGGCACAGTAAAACTTTCTTTAAAAACAAACCTAATAAAGGGAAAATAACAAATGATTACAGTCATTAAATGCATATGGACTGAGAGCTTGCCATTACACGAACACTAGGTAATTCAGCCACTCCAGGCAACAATCTGCTTGAATAATAACATGAAGTCACTTCCTAGGGAAGTTTGGAGCCTGAATGGGAGAGAATGCTACCACTAAAAATGAACACATTCAGCTTCGAAAATGAAAAGCAACCTTGGAAGCAAAAGAAAGAAACCAGATAATCCTTCTATTAAGTGCTAGGCAAACAAAACAAACGACTTACTGACATACTGGCACTAAACTGAAACTGCAGGAAAGGTGAAGTTCACCCAGGGTCTGAAGTCCACCAGCAGCCTGAATTAAATCCCCTTCTTTCCTAGTTTCTCAAAACAGGAGTTGTATTTCTCACATATACATATTTCCATATACACATATGTGCGAATACACAGAGTGCTGCTCCAAGTCCCTCTTGGCCCTGCCCATCCTGTGCCCTGCCAAAGGAGAACAGACATACTTCACCCTCACTGCTCACTGAAGGCAGATACAATTTTATTGAATATGGCTCCTATTAGCTGACTGCCTTTTTATATTTCCCTTGCAGTCCCTTTGTTTCCTGTGGATTGATTGCACTGAAAATTGAGCCCACACAGTAATTAATATCACTGAATACAGCACATTTCCCCACGAAAATGCAGTGTGTGCTGTTTTGCAGTTTCATACAGTTACTTTTGTTACATTCAAGCAATGGACTGCTTTAGTAGATACCAATTTACATCACGTGCTTTCCTGCCCAAGGAAACTCTCCTTCGATCTTTGGAGAGAGTATATTTCCACAAAATATTTTTCACTAAATTGACAGAATTTCCCTTCATGCCAGCTCACTCCCCATCCCCCTTAAGCCTCATTCTTTAATTGAAAGCTTTTCTTAGATTTAGTCCAGTGGATCTACTGTACCCAGGCTCAATCTGTTTATAATTTTATTTCAACACACGGAAAATATTTGCAACCTCTTAAATGATGCACTGCAAACCAGAGCTTAATCCAAGCACTCAGGAGGAGCAGCCCTTACATTTGCAGGCACTTGTTTATTGAGAAGGTTGACAGGATCCCAGGTACATGCAGAGGGCCAAGGGTCTTGTGCTCCTATTTATCAGTGTGGTGACTGCATGTTATGGTGCATTACATGTTTGCACTCAGCTCTAGAGTCTCCCTGCTGTGAGGAAGATTCCTGGCTGAGGTCCACCTCCCCAGGATGCTCTTCAACTCAGCACCCAAGGCCATGGCTACTTTCCATGTGGAGCTTATGTCCTTATGGCTTTTCTCCTCCAAGATAGGGTTAACTCAACCATAATGTCATTGGGAATTCTGCTCCCTGCACAGCACCCAAGGACTGACAGAAATCAGTGCTGTTACAGGAGCAAACCAGCAAATGCAGCTGTGGGAGAGCATCTGAGCTCTAAACTCATGGTGGAGATGTGGCCTGTTTGCTGGTCTTGATCCCAATCCCCTCTGCCCTGCTGAGATGGGACTTGGCATCTGCTCGGAGCAGACCTGGGCACTCACAAAGGGCTGCTGCAATTTGTTCCAGTCTTTAATACTCTGGAATAATTATTTTCTTTTTAATGGCAGCATCCAGCTTTGCTCTCTCTATAGCAATTTTGAGGTAGAATTGAAACTGCAGGCAGTAAAAGCAGAATTAGTTCTTTGTCTTAAAAGAAATTTAAGACAGAATTTTCTGTCCAGAAAGAGAAGGTAGGAGGGATTTCTCATTAGTGCAAATTAGAGGACTGCTCCTGCTGGCATTGGCTCACAGAGCTGGACACACAAACAACAGCAAAAGGAACCTTTTTCCCCTGATGATTTCAATCTTGGTTCCCAGCAAAGAAAAAGTCAAAGGACAACTAGCCAAGTTTCAGGTACTTGAAAACTCTTTAACTCTGGAGCAGCTCAAGTGTCACACTGTGATCCAGAGCAGCATCAGCCCTGCCCTGGGACTCAGAGTTGGGCAAAACTCAGCAGAGCAGCCACAACTGCCTCTTTTGTACGGATGTGTCTGCTCAGACTGCCTGCCTGTGTGTGGCTCCAGCCCTTGGTCCTTGCTCAGCCACTGAGCAGTGGCTTTTCCCTGGTTTTCCAAGCAGCATGGGAAAAGCCCAACACCTGGAGAAGGAGCTCAGCCAAGTGTCCTCACAGCACATGGACACCCCACCATATGCCTTGCCTGCCTCCAGCAACAGGAAACAAATTCAAAACAATGACCAGAAGAATAACTTAGTTTAAAATGAAAAAAACCACAACCAAACCCAGCCATAAATACGAATACTTTAACTTGTAGTACACCTTTTACCCAAGATCACATGCCTTTAGTACATATTACTGACTAGCCACATGAAAAAGGCCAGAACAAACATCTGAGGTGAAAGGAAATAGGATTTGAGGGGAGACCTCACCAGTGCCCAGTACAGGGGGCAGTCACTGCCCTGGTCCTGCTGACCACATTGTTGCTGGTACAGGCCAGGATGTAATTCCAGTAACACCCAGTTTGAGGAGGGACAGTAGAACCCAACTTGACCATATGATAAAAGAGACTTTATCTGCAATTCCACTGGGGAAACACAGATTGCACTCTGTTTCCAGGGTTTCCTGAGATAAAAGCTTCCAGATCTAGGTTTCTTTAAGGAGACTTCATGTATCGATCATGCAGATGATACAAATCTTTCAGAGAACCTAGCCTGGTGATGAAGTATAAGTTCCTACAGTTATATTTATAATCTTTTATTTTCCTGACATGATTTGAGGGTTTTGCTTCTTGTTTCTTCCCAATTTGATGTTTAAATGCAGTTCTAAACCTTCAGCACAAGCTGCCACACTAAGTGGCTCGATTTAGGACAGGTTTCAAAAAACTTTGAAAATACCAATGGTTTTGTACATGGACAAGCTACCTTGTTAATTGGGCTCTCAGTGTGTACACTCTTGGCTGAACACCCTGCACAGACAGTAAGAAAGGACCCTGCAAGACCTTGCAATGCTCATTAGAGGCAAAGGAGAGGTCATTCTAACAGTGTCCTAGAAATTACTCAGGCACTGTTCAAGGACTGGTGTCAGTCCTTGACACTACAGTTTCCATACCTGTGCAATTTCTAATTCACAGATGTAACTTGTGACAGATGAAGAAACATTTCAGCATTACTATTACACCTTCCCTTTACATTAACCCATTTCACCATTAGTTCATCAGGAAATAAAACTGGCGAATAAAAAGAAAACAGCCCATGCTGCAGGTAAAGAGAAAGGCCATTATCAACCTTTTTCCAAAACATCTGATTCCCCTGCAGCACCATGAGGAAACCAGAATGCATAAAGTTTCAAAGAAGTACTTTGATGAAAAATGAGAACCAAAAAAAAAATCCCTTGTAATTTAAGGCCCCTAAACTCATAAACAGAAAACAAGAGCCCATCTCTCTGAATTTCTGGTGTTTTTGCCAGCAGAGTGAAACCTGTGCCCGCACATTGCAGGTCACAGTACCAGGTACCTGCCAGACTGTCACCTCAGCAGGGCTGCCTGGTGGGGGACATCCCTACATATGTTAGCCTTCAGGTGAATAAATACATGAATAACACTGGAATTAAAAACAAGTTAGTCATATTAATACATTCATGTTACCCTTTCTTTCTCTTGGTGGGACTGTCTGTGTGTACAGATAAATCTCTCATTTCTTCACCCCTGCATCCCCCCCTGTTACTGAGTGTAGGAACCTTTCCACTTGTTTTAGGAGACTGAAAAATAACACCCTTTGAAATATCACTTTGACTTCTTTGCCATTTGGCAAAACATTGACGCTTTTCTGCCTCTTTTGTACTACAGGCTGGAATTGCTCTGGATCATTTACTGCTTGACAGTTTAATTGCTTCTTATCAGGAGTCTTATTGATGAACTCATCAGTGGTGGTTTTACATCAAGGATCCCAGCAAAGCTATTCAGAGCTTGTTGGGATTTCCCTTCAGAAGGGTGTTGAAGTTCACCTGATGCTTCCATGCAGTTCAAGTCATGACCATTGGACAAGTCACCAAGGCACTGTACATCATGCTGGGTTAGAAGAACCACCCTGCAAAGGCAGACACATCCCTAGAGATTCAGTAATACTGTTTAAACTTGCACATTAGGGATGCTAAACAAAAAGAGGACTGATTTCAGAAATTGGAGCAGGAGGCCTTCCAGGACAGTATGAAAAGCAAATTAAATATGAGCACTACCCTATAATTGTGAGCAGCCTATAAATCAGAAGTTACCCATTCACAGTTTCCTACAATATAAATCAGAAACAGCGCAGAACTCAGCATGAAGCTGAAGTGTGAGGGGGAGATAAGAAAGACTGAAGGGACAATTCCTGAGAAGTTCTGCCTTTGAGTATTACATTTCTCTAAAGAAGGAATTCTTATTAACACAAATACTTCCACTTTTAAGAGGTATTTTGTTTTTAATGGAGGGCTTTTCTGTTTGGCTTTACAGTTCCTCTGCATTGTGAAAAATGCTTGAGAACCAAGAAAGCAAACCTGACCAATGTGGTGTTCTAAAGGAAAGAGAAATTGGCCACTCTCATTTCATTGTTCAAGCCAAGCAACACATAAAAGGAAAATGAGTAAACAGATTAATAGATTTTAGACCCAGAAAGGAACATTATGATTATTTAGTCTGACCTCTTGCAAATAGAAGTACGTGATGAAAATTCTCCTTGTACCAATAATCTAAGGTGTTAATCAGGCAGGGACAGATATTGCTACAGAATTACTGTGTGGCCTACAGAGATTTGCTTTATTCAGTTAATACGTCAGAAAACTGCCCTGGCTTTCTCATTTGCAACCCATCATAAAACATAGAGCTTGAAAAAGGCAAGGACTTTCCTTGTTATTGTATCTTTAAATCATCCAGCTTAAAATGTGCTGGTAACTTAAATACATGCTGCAACGCCACCGAAGAAAGGATACAGGATTAGTTTTGGCTTATTTTTCTAGAAGGCAGGTGTGTGCATATGATAGGGAGGGATGGATAGATGTTAGCACCCTCTCCTTTGATAGTGCTGTTCAATCATAGAGTCATTCAGGCTGGAAAAGACCTTCAAGAAGAACATCAAGTACACCACCATGCCCACTAAAATATACCCTGAAGTGCTACATCTACTCCCTTTTTGAACAATTTCTATGATGGCAACTCCACCACTTCACTGGACAGCCTGTTCCAGTGCCTGACCACTCTTTCAGTGAAGAAAATTTTCCTGATATCCAACCCAAACCAAACCTTCTGTGGTGGGGAAAGCCATCTGGCCAATGGCCAACATGAGGCCATTTCATCTTGTCCTATCAACAGTCTCCTGGGAGAAGAGATCCCACCTCATTACAACCTCCTTCCAGGCTGCATAGAGAAAATGCAGTGCAACATTGCCACGGTATTTATTCTGGTTTTTCAGCCCTTTCAGCACTGTGATGATGGATGTTCCAAAGGCCTGCTCCCCACCCTGAGGGGTTGTTTGGGAAACAGTTGGGCAAAAATGCCTGGCCATTTTTCTGAACCAAACTGAGCAAACTAGCTAATTTTCCCCCTACATTCAAAGTTTCATGTGACATTTGCTGAGCAGCTGTAGTGAGGTTGTGCTTTGGAGAACAGACCTCTGTTTCCATTGGGGCAAGACTGTTAAGTCTCTGGAAAGCTCTGCTCAGGGATGTAATATAGTTTGGCAGTTAAAATCTTTGGAGACAGCATTTTCCTTCACAGAATCCCTACTACAGAGATCTTTTGAGGTCCATGAGTCTTCAAGGTCAGTGCTGTCTTGTTTTATTCAAATTTTTATTCTGTATGCAAAGATTCAACATTATATTCAAAATTTCCCCTGGTCCCATCAGCTGTAAAAAGTGTGACTGTACCAAGGGCAACCAAATGACAAAAGACATCAGGGTTTTAAGTCTTTTGTGATTACACTGTTCTGAATGACAGCTTATGACAGCCCTTCAAATGCCAGCAGGCCACTTTCCCTTGTCTGTGCTCATCTCCCCAGGCAGTGGTGCATGGAGGAGATGTGGGACCTGCCAGTGACAGCAACACTCCCTCAGTGCTGCCATCATTATGAGACACAGGAAAGAAACCAGTGCTTCCACTGAAAATACCACCATGCAGTCAAATCCTAAGAAATACCATGACAAAATTTCACATTTCCAGCACTCTGCTGAGGTCTGCAAACACCATGATGTGCAGAAGATGGGCACATCCTTTTTTCCACTCTTCTGAGCTCCTATAGTTTGACTGGCACCTTCACAGGAATCAATGAATCATCCCAGGATTAGCAGGTGAATCACAACCAAGTGGGCTCCTTGAAAAAGGCCCTGAGGAGGGTGGTGAAACATTGCCACAGGTTGCCCAGACTGGTAGTGGGTGTCCCATCCCTGAAAACATGAAGGGTTATGTTGGACAAAGCTCTGAGCAACCTGATGTAGCTGAAGCTGTCCCTACTTATTTCAGGAGGGTTGGAATGGGTGACCTTTGAGGTTCCTTCCAACCCAAACTATTCCATGAATCTATGACAGAGGTTGGCACTTCGCCCTGTTTATCTTCATGGTTCTGCATTAAATGGAAAGGCAAAGCTGAAGCTCAGCAATGGTGACTTTTACCTGTGTCAGTCAACAGTTTGATATCACCACATCCCTGCAATCAATGCATTCAGTGAAAAAAACAGCATTTTTTAAAATGTCATTAAAAAACACACAGTATGTATTAAATATCTCAAAAGCATCGTTTTGAAAGAAGAAATTGCTCACTGGTTTATTCACTTCCTTCTGTGGGATGTCAGTAAATCAGACCACTCTTGCCTGTTGTATATACCTATATATATATATGTGATCTTGTTGCCTCAATCTTTTTCACTTTGCTTCTAGGAAACAGAAAAGTACAGCTCTGTAGACAAAGCACTGCTCAAAACACATTTTCCAGTATCTGAGGGCTGGAACAATGTATTTCCTAACTGCTGTCTTATTCATCCATCTCTCCATAAAATAAGTGGATAGTTAAAATCTGGAGGAGATTCCTCACCTGAAAACAATTTAAAACTAGGTCATGTTTCAGCACTAATAGGTTTGGTTTATTTTCCTTCTGACTTGCTTCCCAATGGAAACCAGCCTCGATGTCCTGCCAGAATTAACTAGGAAGAACAGACCTAAAAATAATGAAAACTGATGCAAATGAAAATGGATACTGTAAATTACACAATGTATAGTAAACAATTTTGAAATATAAGGTGAATTCAGCGCTAAAGAACTGATTTAAATAACGAAAAGGAGCAAAGGAAAATGCCATAAAGTCACTCGCAGCTGGAGCTTAAACAGCCCAGATTTTCAGTGAAATACATTTAATAGAAATTTGGGGTGGTGTGTGTATTCCTTTTTCTGAGACTGACTTGTTTACCACTTGCTTTCTCACAAGGAAGTTTGCAGGCAGATGTCATCATAGAAAGAGCCAGTGTAAAGATAGTATTGACTAATACTTGTCTCAGTGCAAAAAGAGCTTTGAAGATCCTTATATCCCCTCCGTCTCACATAAATTCTACTTTTTTTTCAGCTTATCTGTAGGATTTACAACATTGAGCCATCTCTCTTTCCTAGAGAAATACAACCTTGGAAAATTTATTTTGAACCAAAAAACCAGGAGAAATGTTGTCAACTGGTCAAGATATATTGTTGCAAATATCAACTTGCCAAGCAGTTTCTACAAACAATAAATTGGGAGCTAAATATTAAAACCAAACAGACCAACTTAACTTTACATTAGATAGGTATCTTGTTTTATCAAACTGTTGCAACAACTATATATACATTTAAAATGTCATTATTATGATCTCCAACTTTTGAGTGTCAAGAAAGTTGCAGAGAATTGATGAAGAAAGCTTCAGAATTTTAATAGCTTATAATGAAGTCTTTCTTAAGAAATGTGTAAGTAACTCAAGAACAAGAAAAAGCCCATTTTATTCTATATGCACTATTTTAGAATATACAATTTCTATAAATATCAGGAAATGTATATTGGAGAAATATATGTTGGAGTTATCAACGATAATTCCCTGAAACACCCCGTGGCCATGAAAAATCAAGCAGAAAGTTTAGGAGAAAAATGAGTGCCAAACAGAAAATAAATTGTCCTCCTAAACATTCATGGAACATTCCCACTTTCAGTACTTTTGAAAAACTTCATCTCAACATATCTTGCATGTCTAGACAATAAGCACCTGCATGAGAACTACCACACTCTTCTCCTCCAGCCAGCACAAGGAAGGGAGCATGTCTAGGGTGTGAGGAGCAGAAATGTCTACTTCTGTGTTCATCTGGACACATTCCACCTTGATGATCTTTATGGAAAGAGTCCTCAAGATGCTTTGGCCAAAAGCATAACCAAACTTGGGGAAGTAAAGAGAAGAAAAGCAAGCTGGACCAGAGAGCTTCTCTGTGAACAGAGAGAATGTGTTTTACAAAGAAAAGAGATGGCAGAGGAGAACACTTTACAGAATCATAGATCCACAGAAACATGGAATTATTTAGGCTGGAAAAGACCTCTAAGATCACCAACTCTGACCGTTAACCCAGCACTGCCAAGTCCACCACTAAACCATTCATGAGAAGGATGGAGGATGGACAAGGGAAATATAAAGAATTATTTCACACCACAGATGAGAAATGGGTGACCTAATGGAATTAGCAGGTGGTGGATTTAAGACAAAAGCCTTTGTCATCTGAAGAGCAATCCTGGAAGAGAGGAATCTTTGGAATGACCCAATAAAACTGCATTCATGTTCTTATGTTTGTGCTCATCAAATTAATTATTGAATTATTCACTCAGCTCTGGTCTGAATGTGCATACCTACATTAAGGGAGTCTTTTGATTCATTCACTTAAAATCAAATATGACAGATTCATAGATTTTGAAGCCATTATGATAATTTAATCTGACCCCAGACAAAACAAAGACAGTACAATTTTTGCCTCCGATCCATTGCTCCTGGCTGGACAAAAGACTATCATTTAGCAGTGTAGACAGGCTTAACTTAGAAGATACCATTAATCCCTTATCTGCTTTGTCCAGCAGTTAATTACACGCACTGACTAATTACACTGGGGTTTTTTTCCAATGATAATTTCAGATGTTCTGTCACTGGACCCCTTTCAACACTGCCTGCAGACTCTTTAGCTGTATTAGAGAAAGTTTACTCTATTTATGTTTTGGTAACCTCATTCTTTTTGCTTCTCTCTGAAATTTCTCTCCAAAACAGTTATATTCAACAGCCACCTGGGAAGGTATCCGTTGAGAAGAGCTAACCAGAAGCTGAGTGATGCTCATTTCCAGTTCCCCATCTGGAATGTTGAATTACCATGTTAAGTATCTTCACTCACATATGCATCAATAATGAGCTAGCTGTTCCTGGACAGGATATTGACCAGTACTAGGTACCTGTATTTCAGAATTGACTCAAATAAAGCCTAAACAGAATATACAGTTTCCAATTACCCACTTCTCAACATCATTTAATCACTCTACTTCATCTTGTGAGTTTATCTCACTGCTGTTGAATCACGATATTGTTTTCTGCAGTGAAGAGGGAATTTCTGCAATTTTGAGTGGTGTAGAGACACATCAATCTAAGTTCTTACAGCTTGGATGCAATCTCAGCTAAATAAAAGTTACATGACTGTTAAGAGCAATACTATATATTTAGCCAGTAAATTCAGTTTCAAGAGGGCACTTTGTAATGTCACTGAAAAAACAGGAGAAATAGGTATTGAATTTGGAAACCCTAAGGATTGTACATAAATTGATTCATCTCTTTGCCCAGTCTGAAGGGGGCAGCAGGCACAGGCCATGGTGAGTGAGGATGAGCCACACACAGAGCCAGACCAAACCTGCCAAAAGCAGTTTGTGGCGAACACACTGGTCTAAATCCCACTGCTCCAACCTCACTGCAACCCACAATTGCTGAGCTCTCCTTGATGTGCCCCACCTGAGGCTTTTGCCTATGTATGAATCCCAACTTTTCACATCACCCACTCCTTCCCAGCTCCCTCTGTGCACAAAGCCTGTGAGTGCGTTCAGGATGCTGCTTGTGTGTGGCTGACAGGCCAGGAACAGCACAGGCTACTAAAGCCCCATGTTTATTTGCAGATGGTCAGCTGCCCTCTCCCATTAACAACAGCTAATTTCCAAGCTGAGCCCTTTGCACAGAAAAGGCACAGCAGGGACCAGCAGGACCCGCTGATTTATTGTGGTTTGGCTGGAGGGTGGGCAGCACAGAGATTCTCTCACGGCCTTGAGGGAAGATTTATGATGTACAAAAGAGGCAGTTTCTTTAAAAAAAAAAAAAAAAAGGCATCTGGTCCTAATTCTTGATACTCTCAAAAAACCCCTCAGAATTCAGGCATGTGAAACAGGATGGCTCGTGTGATTCCTGCTCTTCAACTACCATGGGATGAGCTCCTCAAGGAAATGCTGTCCATGGCATCCCCAGGAGAGATGGGAGGAATGAGACACCACCAGAAGCAAATGAAACACAGGCAAACCTGGCCAGCAGAAAGGACAGCCTCCAAAAATGCTGGGAAATCATGAGGGAAACCAGCTGGGCATGGAGAGGGCAGAAAGGGAGATCCTGGCAACACCCCGTGCTTGCTCAGTCTGTGTTGGCTGCCTGGCACTAAAACCAGGTACCACAGCCACAGATTTACTGCTTTTATTCTGTGCAATAGCTGAATTTACTGCCTTTAGAAGGAAATAAACCCCAACCTTCCAGGAAGGCAAGTATTTGTTAAAAGATGTAGTAGGAGCAGAGCTCACAGAAGAGAAAGTTTCCAGAATGTCCTACAAAACATAAATGTGCCCCAGGGTTTATTTTAATAATTCTTCAATTATTGCCTTGCTGGTGTCTGTTTTAGTCCAGGCCATGGAGATGTTTCTAATGGAAATCATCAATTCATCACAGAGACAATTTCCAAGAATATAATCAGGGAGATGAAAACAGACACATGCTCATGCTAATAATGAGGACTACAGAAAAAGTGGGAAGATTTTATTATTCTGGTTTTTTTTAATGGCAGCTATTTGCTCCTGTGTCTTAACAAATCAGGCTGGACAACTGCCAGGCATTCTGGTTTTTACTGGGACTGTCCCTTGGCCTGGGGAGAAATTTTAAATATCTATTTGTACATTATTGCTCCAAGGCTGCCATCTATTCTAACACTTTACATTTTCCATGACACAGAAAATGCAAGGCTCCAGCTATGTCTTCGTTAATCAACCCAAGCAGCTCCACAGTAATTTTATTTTCAAGACAGAAGAGTGAATCGATGCCAAGAAGCCAACCCTCACAGGTCATGCTCAATATTTTAGGAGTTTGTGTTACAATTGCCTTGTCCATTTTTGTAATAATTTTTAATGGATGGATTAGTGACAGGCTGTAAAAGCTTATGTTTGCAAAACGTAAACCCATGATTGATACAACAAATAATCACAGTTAGCTGGGAAAATGGAGAAAAGCTTAACCAGACTGTTTCACATGCAGAAATCTGTGGGAGCTACATCCATCATCAAAAGTCCAATAGAGTGCTGTTCAAAGACTCTTCTCTGTCCCACAGCAAACCCCTGGGTCATCTGCTGGGACAGGGCACAGTGACATTCCTGCCCATCCCACATGACAGGGATCCTAAAAATCCCTCTCTCCCAGGAGTGGCATCCCAAAGGCAGCTCCTGGTAAACCCCACCCTGAGGCAGAGTGGGCAAGAAGTAAAGACATGGACCTCATTCCCCTCAAGTTCCCCAGCCTCCAAAACATCCAACGGGATTTTCCCAAAACCTGAAAGAAATTTGTTGATGCCTCCTGTTAGCTATGCTCTGTGCAACATTCTTCTTTGAGCCCTACCCCCTGGGGATGGTAAAGGATATAAAATTTCCCCGTGTTTCACATTTCATACTTAAACTACCCTGTAAAATCCCATTCATGAGCAAGCCCCAAGCAACAGCAGAAACACAAGCTGTAAAACTGCAACAGCTTCAGGCCACAGCCATGGAAATGCTGCTCCCAGCCCAGCTCCTGGGGAGGCCCAGGGCAGGACAGGACTACAGGAGGGAGTTTTCTGCCAGGCACGCTGGCCACAGATGAGCCACGTGCCAGCAGAAGGGGTTTGGGGCCTCATCCCACTTCTGGAGGATCCAAAGGGTCGTGCTGAGCTGGTCTGAACTGCCCCCCAAACAGCTCAGTTGATCCCACAGGGAATCCTTGGCATTAACATTTAATTGCTGTCTAATTAATTTTGGTCAGTATAGGATCTGTTAAGATCCTAGGCATTCCTGCTGACAAAGCTACATAACCTCATAATTTCACAGATTCAGCAGTGATTAAAAAATAAGTTTGTAGTCTTTCTTTTCCTTTTCATAGGGATACTCCTAGGCCCTGGAGTATCCCAATATCTCCAGTCCTGGCTCCTAAGCATCTGTTGTGTATGTTAAAAATACAGAAATGTGAAAATTAAAATCAAAACCTCCTTCTCCATCCCAAACTGACCAAACCTAAAAAATAATCTGGCAAATATAACCCTGGGATATGTGATTTTTACACTAAGAACATAAGGGAGTTAATAAAATGAATGGACACAGAGGGTTTTGTTTGGTTGGTTTTTTTTTTTTTCCCTAATACGGTAGTCAAAGCACATTGCAAAAACTCATGGATGAAAGTGAAATGCAGACTTTGGCTACAGGGCTCATCAGCCCTGCACAGCAATCCTGAGTGTCCAGATTTTGGCAACAGCATCTGAAAAATGATGCTCAATGCACTCAGCTGAAAAATAACACTATTTTAACTTTTATAAAAAAAATAATCTAAGCCCTGTATGTGCATATAACCCATGAGAGAACTTTTTTATGGTCCTTACTTCTGTCAAGCTGTTGCCTCCCACCACCTTGGAGCCTGCACATTGATGCACAAGTATTAGAATAAAATTATCAGTGCAACTGCTTTTCTGCATGAAAGGGATTCAGAGATTGAAAACAGAAAAAGATTTTAAAAGTCAATGCTCTCAGTCCAGGCACTGCCAATCAGGCACTGTGTCTCCCTAAGCCAATGCATTCAAGTCAGTGAACTGCTACTCTGTTGGTCCAAAGGAAGAGACCAAAACAAAGTGCTAAGAGACCAAATATCCACAGCTACATGCTGTGACTTCTCTGCTATCAGGCAACCTTGGTAGCCTGTGTACCAAGCAAAGTTTCCCTAACACCAGACATGGCAAAGAAATTACTATTATTGCAGTATTTACATCTGATACTCACAATGTGAAAGCTACCACACAACCCAACAATTCCCCCCAGAATTCTGGTGCCAGTGGGTGGGAGGTGTGAGATATTCAGGATCACTGTACTCCTGTACAAACACAAAGGCATGGCCAAGGCAAGAGCTTCACCTTGGGGATCTGCTTTAACCTTTGCTCTGCCACACATTTCCTCTGCAACCTTGGGCAACCCAGTGAAGGATGACTCTAAAAAGGGACTTAGGTCCTTGGAGAGGGAATTGGGGTTTGGATAAACCAGGTGCTGCTGCTGCCAGCAGGTCAAGGTGTGACAACTGTGAGCAGCAAAGCTCCCAGGACTTGGGGCATGAGCTCTGCTCCTTCTTCCAGATGTAAGAGAGGAGAGGGGAATCAAGTCAATAGATCCAACTTTTGGAAAGTGCTCTAAACCACAGGATGTTTTCCATACTTCCTTCTGAAAATATTCCACCTCTCAGAAACTCAAGACTCCCTCAGCACAGTAACACTTCCTCAGCACTGTGAGTGTCATATGGATGCCAATGTCATGGAACAGTAATAGGACCCATTAAAGTGAATGTCAGTTGTTCCCTTAACCTTTGTAGGGAGACAGATTAATCCCTTTAAGAAATATGTTCATCCTGTAATGTTTTTATGAGATGGCAATCTTAGTCCACGTCTTCCATCACTAAAGGAAAAGTCACCATGCTGAGTTTGGCTTTGCAGCCAGAGTGTACCCGTGTCTCCAGCAGGAAAACCAGGTGTATTTATGCAATGGAAGAAGCCATTCACATTGTGTGCTACAGACCAGTATGGAAAACAGATTTCACACTGGTGATTTATGAAGTGCTTTAGGCAGGCCTTAAATAACGAGTTATTGCCAGGTATGAACATCCAAAGCCACTGATGAAAACGCTCTCCTGGTCTGGCTGTTATTTCTGCTGCTCTGGTTGCAAGAGCTCTGCTCCCTGGTCCAGGTCCTCAGCCCAGTGCCAGAACTGACCCCTCTCAGTGCCACAGATGTCTGTTTTCTATTTGGCCTGTGGTATTCCCTGTGCAATATTAAAATGTCATCAATTCAGTTTAATAGGCCAAGTAAAGGCCTTAGTCAACCATTTAATAGCTAAATAAAACATAGGGCAAATACGTATCAGTCCAGGGACTGCATTAAAAGTTTAAGGGTTCAATTAAGAGGAATCTTGCTGGTGTGTTCTCAGGAGGTTAGGAAAACAGAAATGCCAAATGTTTCCCCTGTTGCAGCTGTTAAGCACCAGGCTGGAAACCCCTTGTTAAAGTGCTTTTTGTTACAGTGCTATTCCAGTATATTAAAAGCACCTCTGTATAATACTCCATTAAAACAAACTATTTATTGCAAAAATGGAGCTGATATTTTTATGGTTTGGGTTTTTTCAATAATTGTTTTTATTATTGTTGTGCTGCAAGGTCCTGCCTTTAAGCGCCACCTGAATGCAGAGGTGCCCAACCCTCCCACAAGGCAATGCCTGATAGCCCAGTGCTCCCAAGGCTGAGAGTTCTGACACAAAACCAGCTGAACTGAAGTTTCAGAGCTGCCTGAAGTCCTATTTGAAGATGCAGAACCAAGCTGCATTATTAAATTTTTTTTCTATGGTTCAGCATCCTTAAGGACATGGCCATCCAGGAGAAAAAAAATATTAATTAATAAGTGTTTTCAGATTCATCAGACACTGACAATATAATGGATTAACAACATTGTTGCAGAATAACAACCACATCCCAAAACACCTCAGCTTGCAAGAACAGATATCCCTTGGGTCGAGTACAAGACACTCCATGTTCTGGGCCTCAAAGAGTCTGGTGTGTTCATCACACAACCATGCTGTGCATGTCCACACAGACACCACCACAAACCTGGCCCAGCAGAGAAAATGACATTGCTGCTGCAATAAGGTTGTCCCTGAAGTGTCAGACCCACCCTGGGACCCACAGCTTTCTGCACTGGACCTCTTGGCCACCCTGAGACCAAGACCCCCATAAATGATCAGACTGAAATTCGGAGATTGCAAAAAAAAGCAGCAGCTCCTTGGTGGAGTAGTGAGATCACAAGACTGGGCTTGCTCCAGAGACAGACGGCACAACAATAGTCACAATTCCTGCTGCTGTCGTTATTTATAGGCACAAAAATGTAGATCACTTAGAAACTCAGGGTGAGCTGCCAAACTAGAGACAGCAGCTGAACCCACTGCTGAACAGCCAGCCGTGGTTCAGGATATTCCCTCTTGCAGCAGCAGATGCAAACGCTGCAGGGCAGCAGCTCTGGGGCAGGACAGTGCAGTTCTGCTGGCATCTGGTCCACGCTGGCACATGAGCCACCAGCCAAAGCAAGATGGTAAATTTCAATATCCATACTGAAAAAAGCAGTGAGATGCTGAGTTTTGAATCCCTGCAGTCAACTGGCACTTTATCCCCTGCCTAAAAAGAAGCTTTGGTTTTGGCCCTAAGGTCCTCAAACAACAGATGGGACACGGCATAAAGATGTAATTCCACAAATACTGTGTGAAGAACCCCAGCTGCAGGAAAAGACAAATACAACCACCTAGAAAAAATAGATATGAGTAATTTCAGCAGGTCCCAATACAGTAAGTGGAGTATTACAGACTTCCCAGGTGTCCTCTCTGCCATGCTGCTCTGCCCTGTCACTCTGATGAAGGTTTCCTCTCCTGGTTTAGGGTACTGATGATGGTATCAGATCTTATCCCTGCTTCTGTACTGTGCTCCACCTCTCCTCAGAGCTCCCTGATTTGGGGAGGTCATCTTGTCCCCCTGCCCTCATCACCCCACTTGGGAAATACCTACATCCCATAATGCTGGGGGGTTCAGACCACAAGCTGCCACAGTTCTCATACTGAACACAACACTGAAACTGAAAATGGGGAAGAAATTGTCTTATTTTTTGTTTATTTTCTGTAATTTGGTACAACTAAACCCAAACATTAAAAGTATTTTAAAACAACAGTCATACTGGGAATAGATCACAGGGCACCGTGCAAAAGCAACCAGTAATTCAAGCATTAATGCTTTTTATTAAACAAATAAAACACTCTGACAAATGCCTCAGAGTCTACAAATTATTCTCACAACTATGCAGAACTACTTTATGTTTCAGCTTTGGGGCATTGTTTAAAATCTACTCTAGAGTTGTTTTTAAGAAAAGTCAATTTATTTCACACAAGTGTAGATTTAAGACATCAGAGAGCCATCTGGTGGTTTGATTGCCTTCTAATTAAAATTCGTCTCTTGGGCTCTTGACTTCCCCTGATGCAGAGCTAAGTTGTCTGCCCCAGAGAATAAAAGCAGAACAATTAAGAACAGTAAGATCTGTGAAAGTAAAATTTAAGTATACAGAATTTCAGAAAATATTTTTGCCATTGATTTGTAAAAGTGAGCAGTCCACAAAGCACTGGTGATGTGTTTTCTCTCTGATTTGTCTTTTTTACAAGATTAGAAGTGGAATAAAGGTTCACAAAAATCATCCTATGATGTAAAAAGAAAAGTATTAAGTAAGCTTATGCTGTATTTCTATGGAATTGATTTGTTTCTTAGGAAGCTTCACTGTTTTCCCCTATGATTTCATAAATCTTGAAAGAGAACTGTATCTGTGGCTTTGGGAATACAGAAAACAAAGGGGAAAAAAAGAAAGAGAAAAACCTCAGATACTAAAATTATGCATTAAGCTGGTTCAGGCATTCCCCTGGCTTTTTCTCCAAGTGGGAATCAAAGCCCCATCACCAGTTTCTGGATGGGCACCCACTGTCAAGGGTTCTGTGGGAAGGGTGGGAGTCCCAGCCTGGCACAGAGGTCTGGAACCAGCAGAAGCTGCAGCTCCCCTTCCTGCTGGACCTGGCCAGGTCTGTGTTAGGTGTGCAGGAGTCTGGCTGCCAAACCCACCTCACCCAGGGCTCAAGCAGATGAAGGAGTTGATAATTTAGATAATTAAGTTAGTGCCGAGCTCATTACTGGTCAGAGACTGGAGTAAATAATAACAGCAACTGAGGAAACTCTTCCCACCCTCAGGCATGGCAGCAGCTGAGTGTCTTCATCATGACAGATTTGATTGTCAACCCCTATACTCCGGCTAAATGTAATTTGGGATGCCCAAACCCCTCCTAGCATTTGGCCCTTATCTCTCTATTCCTGCACAGCCTGGTCCTTACCTCTCCATCTTTGTACAGACTGGCCTCTGCAAATTTTATTCCCAGATCTGAACCTCCTAAACAGAAGTTCAGGCAGGGCCAGAGTGGATGTGCAATACCATTCCTGTGACAAATCTACTCTCATGAAACATCCCAATCTGGATCAGGGTCACCACTGTCACCACTGGAGTTATGACAAACTAATCCACGTGCTTTGGTGGATACTTAGAAAACCCAAATTTGCAAGGCTTTATTGAGTAGGTCTGATTAGTAAGTGTGCAAACCTCTCCCTGGACTATGGAGAAGTGTTAACCAAGAGCAGGGACAGATGGTGACCAGGCAGTATGTCCTCTCCAGGAGGATACAGCAGATGTCATTCCCGGAAAGGGTGACAGGAGTCACACCTGACCCGCAGCAAAGCAACTCTGTGCTGCTTTCTGGAAGGCAGCAAAGCCTGAACTCTGGGATGCCACAGCGTTCCTGGAGCTCACACAACAGCATTAACCTGTCTGTATTTGCCTGTAAAAAGACCCAAACCAATAGGATCCTGATTTCAGCCTGAATCAGTGTTACTGCTTCCAATAAAAAGCACAAAGGAGAAAAGTTACTTAGAAATAAAACAGCAACTTCTGAGGGTTTGTAGCAAGAGGACAGCTATTTGGTTTGTTTTATACATTTGGCAGGGATATTGAGTGATTCATTCATCCTTCAGGGTTTAGTTGGTGTTTCTCTTCCTCCCTCAGCCACTTTTTCTCCTTACTTCTAGTATTTTCATCCTTTGTATTTCTCCCTGATCCCCACAGGAGGAGCCTCAGTACCATGTTAGCCAGCAGAATTTGAGACTGCCAAAGAGCTCCTGCAGTTTCACCCCATACACACGGCTGTCCTTCCAGTTATTAGCCAGGAAAGATTTATTTTAAATGACTGTGAAAGAGCACACTGATCAGTCTGGAAAGATTTTCTAGGGATATTTTCCATGGACTGAGATCCCTTTAGTCAGAGGCACTTGGCACATCAGGAGCTATAATCTGAGAATGTGATTCTCAGTTCCATGTGTAGGGGGTTATTTATGGGGGCAAAGTTACATCAGAAAGCATTTGCAGGATCACAAGATGAAATATACCTTTAACACCTTCTCTTCCAGCAAATCACAGGAGATTTCTGAAGTGTTGGAGAGTAGTTGGTTATGCAGCTTCAGCCTGGAAACGGGCAAAGCTAGGTTTTGAAAATTATATCTTCCTGTTTTGACACCACCACAGGCTCTGTCTGTGCCCTACAGCACATTTTTGCCTTCTGAATGTTTCACATCACCTTCTGCTGTTTTTCTCAACTGTGAGCTCAAGGACTTGTGAGATCTCCAAGGTTAGAGGAATGTACCTCTGCCTTACCAACCTCTCAGCACAAAGCATCACAGCATCCCTATAGTCAGACTGGGAGCATGGATGGATCCTTCCCTGCCCATCCTCTCAGGTTTTCCAACCAAAAAAGCATGGGATGCATCACCCCACAAGCCAGGATTCACCTGGACCACATACAAGGGCACAGGATGCTGGAGATGCTCCCAGGGTGCCACCTTAGATCTGGCCCTTGTGCTAAGAAAAATCTCAGCTGGCCTCTGGTTTCTGTTCTGGAACAGAAAAACAAACCCTATTTCTCCAACTAAAATTTGCTGGTAGTAGAAACAGTTGCTGGAGCAACTTCTTCCCAGTACTCTAAGGCTGGTTAATTAGAAATCTATTGATTGACGTTATATGAGAAATAAGAGCTCTTTTATTTTTCAGATGTTTAATTATTAATAAATTAATGAGATGGAAACTGAAGTGCAAAGAAAAATGGTTCTTAGTCTAAAGGAAGTTAATATAAAATCTAAAATGCATTCTCTTCCACCTTATTAACTTTGAGATTGATGTAATATCCTCAAGAGGTTTAGTTGGTCTCTTAAGTTTATATTCAGATTTGCACAAAAGTAGTTTCTATATTCAGACTAGATCTTGAAAGAATTTTCTTTTATAGAGTGAATTTTCCTATTTGGAAAAAGGAAAACAGAACAAAGCCATTTATAAAATGTGGTAAAATCTGAAGACAAATATTACTCAGAAAATTTTTACTCCAGAGGAGAATCAGCCTGAGCCAAGTTTTCCATCACTAAAACACAAAATGTACTATGCAAAATTTTAGGAGGAAATTCATTATATGGCCCATTACAGATCCCAGGAAACCAGACCCAATGCATCTGCAATATCAGCCAGTTTCTGCTCTAATTTTTTTGGCATTAGAGGAAATTTCAAACTGCATTAGACAGAAGCAGGGAGAAAAACTCCTGCATCATTCTGTCTATCAAACCTTTAATTGTAGTCTCTGAGTTGCAGAATTGCCCTCCACTTCTCTGTACTGCTCAGCGTTGAGTGACAGATCTGCTCAAATTTCATTCAGAGAACTTCAACTACTAGGAAAGTGTGTCCTCATACTCATAATAAAAATTTCCTTTCTTCCATGCTTTTCTTCTGTTCACACCACTCCTACCCTCTCTGAGGTGAATGTCTCAAACCCAGTACCACAGCTTTGTGGTAAATGGAAACCTCAGCTTTGGAAACCTCAGTCCTTTTGGAGTGTGGCTGTTCCCTAAGGTCTTGCACCCAATGGGACACTTCCCATATCCTCCTGCTCTTCCTCTGTGAGCTACCATTGAAATCACCACTGCTGTGCTATCACAAACCCTGCCAGGATCTCCTTCTCCTTCTGAGGGCATCTGGAAACCCCATCACTAACACCCAAACCACAAACACTTCTTCTCTGCCACTGGGAAACTCTGAGCACATGTTACTGTCTTCTAAAATTCAAAAGAATATGTTAAAATTACCATAACTTAATGTCAAACGAGAGATGAGCTCCAAAGTTTTCTTTGGAATTTCTTGCCGAACAGAATTTTCTGCAGCCGGTATTTACTTTTCCCTGAAAAAATGGATACTTCCTTCTCCTCACCTCAGTAAGAGCCTGAATCACAGCTCACTGAGCATATGGAAAGACTCACTGTGACTTCAATGGTTTTGAGCAACGTCCCACATGCACACGTAAGCTTTTAAGCCAAATACCCTCCCAGAGCATGATTTTACAGAATCACAGAATCACCAGGTTGGAAGAGAGCATCAGGATCACTGAGTCCAACCCATGCCCTAACCCCTCAACTAGACCATGGCACCGAGTGCTACATTCAATCTTTTTTTAAACACATCCAGGGATGGTGACTCCACCACCTCCCTGGGCAGACCATTCCAGTACTTTATCACTCTTTCCATAAAACTTTTTCCTAATATCCAACCTATATTTCCCTTGGCACAGCTTAAGACTGTGTCCTAGACTGGGGGTTTGCTGATGTTTCTTCTTGAGAAACAGAGGGATCTGCAGAGCCATACTTGCTGCTGCAGATTAAGAGCACCACAGGAATGGTCTCCTGGCTTTCTTAACACCTGCAGTCAGAGTTTGGAATCAGAAAAGTCTGTCACTGTTTTCCAACAGCAGCCAGTTTCTCTCCCCTAACAGCCTGCATCCACCACATACTGTGCATAACATACCCTGTATTCACCATTGCTTGGTCAAAGTAACCTTTAGAGCTCTTTTAAACTCTTCTCAGGCATTTCTGCCAGCCTCTTAAAACATTTCTGTACTTCTTGTCTCAGATAGTCTCAATATCCTAATGCTTTTTCAAACACCGTGGGTGATGCATGAAACTCTACATTCCCCTGTCAAGCCCTCAAAATAACCACTCTATACTTGGAAAAGGAAACACCCCCTCTGATTCAGTCACCAGGAAACACTGAGCTGTTTATGGGGCACATGCTACCGCTTTCAAACCTCACAAGAATATGTATTTCCTTCTGTTGACGGCACTGTTGTAGGATCTTCTTTAGCAGGGAGACATCAGCACAAAATGCACAGGGATCCACTTATATCCAAGATACAACTTTACTCCTCCATCAGATGCATTTCTGATTAGCCAATGGTTCAAAAAATTTTAGGAGATATGTGGGGAAGGAACAGAAGAGCTCATGTTTCTCTCTGGGAAATCAGCTTGAAATGCTGTAAGTAACACATGCAAATATCCTTTTGTGTGTTTGACAATTTAGTTTAGAATTAATTGCTGAACTGAATCACTTTAAAACTGCATAGTAAAATGAATGACTGCAAAAGCCTAAATGTACGAGTATAAATACCTTTTAAATATCTTGAAAATTCAGACAGTGAATCAAAGAGAAACAGAGGGATGCAGTCTTATTTTTAATCACTTTCCTACTACTCAAATTATAAGAAACAATGAAATACATAATGAGATACATCCTGGAATACTTTGGCATGCTGCTGAACTGAAATTCAATGGCTTGACATGCTATCTTGGATAATTTAACTTTGAAGCCTTTGTTAATTCTTCTCTGGATTACTGCCGAACATAAACTTGGTTTCAAAGCTCAGTCTGTTTAGCTTTGCACATCTGAACTGAGAACGACATAAAACACATTAAGTAGCTCCTGGAGAACTCTTTAAAAGTGTTATTGGTCAGAAGAGTGACTGCTGGGTTGGCTGTGTGAGTGCCAGTGAACCTACAACATGAGGGCTGAAGGGCAGCACGAAAGAGGAACCCATCGGATGCTGTGCTGGAGATTGCACATCTTGCTGGGCTGCTCTCAGCAGCTCGAATGTGGTGGCTTGGTCCATGCTGGAGGCTGAGCCTCCTAACAGCCAACCATGGTGTCAAATCATGATTTTCAGAGGTGTGAGACAGCACACAACTCCTGCACACCACAGCCTTCCAGCATAGTCTCCTCATTCATTCTGCAACACCAGGCACATCCCATCAGGCCTGAAGCCCTCTGACTGGGGGTCCTGCTGGTTCCCTCTTCCTCACTGTCTTTGAGTGTGGACTTTTCCCAGAGACCACCCTTGTGTCTCGCCTTTCCCGCCAGCTCTGACTCAGCCAGCGTAGGACTGCCAGCAGCAATGAGAGGCAGATCCGTGACAGCTTCCTCCCAACTTACTCCCTTCTCCCCTCCCTCATGGCCCAGCAGCTCTTCACACCACCAGGGAAGCACAGGATGCTGCCTCAGCACTGACTCCTACCCACCAGCTGCTCTTCTCAACTCAGGATCGGCAGTGTCCTCTCTGCCCTGGAACACGAGCAACCAGCCCAGCCTCCAGGACCAGAGACACCAAGTCCAGCCCTAAGACTCCCTTTTCCCCAGTCCTCAAATTGACACTGGGATGGGAGACATGAAGGTCCTCTCAAGAAGGTTGTGGATTTGCTTGAGGATCTGACCATGCTGATCCACTATCAGGACTTTGGGGTCTCCCTCTGCTTGAAGGGAGATGTAGGACACACCAACAAATGCCAACTAAAGAATGGCCAGGAAATGAGCCTAAGCACTCACTTTGGCACAAAATGCATGAGGTTCAAGGATTCCCTCCTAGGTCACAGGATCCACACCCTGGCTCTGGTTTGGATCAGTACAATGAGATCTCTCTCCAACACATTCCAGCTTCCCACGCTGGTCACACGCTCTGTGCCATGCTGTGAAAGTGGGCTGTAACATGGTCCTTCTCATGCTGTGAGACCCTTTGACCTGGAAAATGCCCATATTGATCATATTTGAGGGACATCATGGCACCATTGGAGGCCTCAAAGAGACAAGGGCCACTGCTGTCTGCTGTGGATGTACACAATGTGCAGAGCAGCCTGGCCACAAGCATGATAGGTGAAGTTTGCCCTAGGCTTGCCCAGGAGTCATGAATTAGCCATTTGCCCTCTTTATTTAGCAAACCTGAACCAGATAGGTCTGGGAAGAATTCCTTGTCTAAGCAGCAGGTTTGGTCTACTCCTACCCTTTTACCTGCTAATTTTGCTCACCAAAGTATTTACTTCCTTAGCTTATCACAACCACTCCATGCAAGGCTGGTTTGTTTGTCTGGATTTTTTTTTTCAATTATTACAGCTCCTTCCAGAGGTAAAACCTAATCTTTCACCTACAGGACTGATTCCATCAAAGTTAGCAGAAAATTCCTAGCAGAACTCAGCCACAGCAAGTTGTGCCCCTAGATGTGAGCACAGACACACAATCACTGCTCTTGGCAGGGTTGAAAAAATCCCAGGCAGTGTCAGAGCTGATACCAACTCCTTGGCTGGGTATGTAAAGCAGATCAGTGCTGCTCAGCACCATCCTCATCCTACTAGTTCTGTTTGTTCTCTGTCTTGCTTCTAGTCTCTCCACACAGTCCTCAAAGGTGCCTTTGAGGCATTTGGTTTGTGCCAAGTAAAGGTAAGAGGGTATTCCTTGCTGAATGTGACATGAGATTATCCAGTGGTTCCAGATGTTTTGATGGTTGTTAATTTTCATTAGCCTGTTGCTTAATGCAGTTTTGGCAGGAGAGGGAAGCCTTTGCTCAACACAGTTGAGCCCAGGGGCCAGATCATGGCAGAAATCACCGGGTCAATGTCATTTCAAGACACAACTGTAATCCCTCCACAAAACTGGTAGTAAGCACTGGATCACTGTATCAGAGAACAGCCATTCCTTGGCTTCTGAAGGCAAAATTTACCCTAATGCAGATGTATGATGCTTCTTCTGCATCACACAACATCTGTGGTCACTTGTCCTGGTCATTTGAGAGATGATCTTCCTAAGTGCACTGCAACACACCTTCAAGCACAGGAGACTGAAGTTACCTACCCAGGGCTTCCAACAATTTATCTGACCACACATCAGTCATCCAACAAATTACTTGTAAATCAACTGAGGAGTGAATTTCAGAGGAAATAAAGAGAGTGCAGCTCAGGACAGTACTCGGAATAGCCAAAGATGAAATTCAGTCATTCAGATCAATTTGGTGCAGAATTGTTAGATCTGGTGGGTCTGTGGTCTCTGTCCTGTATGCACCCTACAACTCCACCAATGTGCAGCACCACTTCTCAACCTCACCTTAAATTGTTTTTGTTCTATAACATGACTGTTAACAACTCCCTGCAAAAATCATATCCAGGGGATTACTAATCTTGGTAATCTATGATTTATGAGATTGTGGGTCTTTGTTTCCTTGAGAGTTATATTTTAACATATTGCCTGGACTTACTAATGCACATGGTAGAAATAAACCTATTCACTATACCTCAAATTCATAAAGGGCCCATGGAAATGATAAGGGAAATGTTTAGAAAACTGCTGGAAAAGTACAAAGCCATCAGTTAATTAACATTAGCTAAGGAACCACAGGAATAACTGAATTAGTCTATTTCCTTGCTGTAGGTAAAGATTAAAATGTATTCAATTCATGGCAGTTTTCAAGTTGCTAAGGATTATGAGAACAATGCACACTATTTTCAGCTTGCCAAGGAGAGTGAATCAAATGCAAGAGCCCAGTCCTTCAAAAACAACCCTTCAGATGATTCATCTGCAGAAGCCTGGCTGGAACACCCTGCGTGGCCTGACACCATCACACTGTCTCTCTGTGGGAGCCAAGGCAAAGTCCTCACCACACATTCAGACATGCAATTAAGAGACTGAAAGTGTTCAAGGTCAGGCTGGATGGAGATTTGAGCAACTTCATCTAATGAAACATGTCCCTGCTCAATGGCAGAGGTGGTTGGACTAGATAATTTTTAGAAAGTCCCTTCTGATTCAAACCCTTCCATGACTCTACAACTTACCAGAAAATAACATTTTAGAATCTTCAAAAGAAATTCTGAACACATTGCCAGAAGTAAAACCTTACAAGAAACTGCAAGGTTTTTGCCTTTCACCCCTCTGTACCAATGAGTTGTACAGTGCAAAGGCTTCACAGCTTAATTGTGCAAGACTAAGCTACCCTGGAATCTGATGCTATCTGCTGAATAAGAACTCATGATGAAGGGAAGTAGGATACCTTTTGGTTTAGGAATTTCTCTGAAAACCACAAAGAATGTCCAATTCTTTAAAATGAGTCATTGCATGAGAAGTAAGGCTTTGGAAAGAAAAAGGGTTTTTTTCTGAACACAATGCTAATATTCACATTCTAAAGGGCACTTGTGTCTTCAGACTAAAGAAAATGGACAATTTTATGCATTCAAAGTCCAAACAAAATAAAACCAGTATGTATTTCCTTTGCCTTGCAAATAACTATTCAGCAGGAACAGGAACTGGAGGCAATGAATATAATTTACTACCAAGAGGCTGTAGATTAAGTAAACAGCAAGGAAGTAAATTTTGCATTCACAGCCACATGCCGTGGTGTATGCATGACTGAGGGCACACCAGACAGTGTCTCAAACCTAGAGGAAATTCTCCTGCCATAGAGCCAATTCTCTTGCTGCTAGCTGGGCTTCTTTCTCCCATTTCTTCTCCTTCTTGCCTTTGGGAAAGACTAAATCATGCAGAGGTACCTGTGGCTAAATAAGGGCTGGCATCCATAGGTGGCAGAATTAGGTGGAAGAATGCAACTCTGCAAACCACTTCTGGGAGCCTTCTGTTCATGCCAGACTGTGAGACTGTGGACAGGCTGAAGTTTGAATTGTGTCAGAAAGCTCTGAAAAGAGCATGCCAGAAGGAGCTCTTGGTGCAGTGATTTGTGCCACAGGGTGATGGAGAGTGGTGCCAGACCAACACTTAATGGATAAATGGAGTTGCTCCCACTCTGAAATCTAAAAATTCAAACCAGGGGAAAGCTTTTAGATGCTTTGCTTTTCTTTTTTAATGGCTTTTTGGTGACAGTGTCCATATTTTTTGCAGAGAGGGAGCAGGATTCAGACGATTTATTTTGAGAAATCCTTTGAAATGGAACTAAACCAGCCTTTAAGCAATATCACTGTGCCAGAAGTTGTACTTTAATCGACTTGGTGTTTGCACAACGTATTTGTCTGAGGCACTTACATGCCTGAACTGATATTATTATCTCAAAACTTTGTAGAGTTTAACACGTTTATACTCACAGCATCCACATATGGCAGAAAAAGCTATTAGTTTCACTTCCCAAAGGAGGAGCAGAGAGGCCTGAAGGCTGTGCCTGGTCTGTCCCTGAACAGAAAGAGGACACTGCCCCACAATTGCCCACACTGACAGGGCTGATGTCACACTCCCCTGAGCTGGTTCACCCTGAGCCAGCCATCCTCCTGGCCAGTGCCTGCACACAGCTCAGTGGACAGCACCAATACACACCTTTTGTATTTACTGGTAGAGATAGGAGTCAAAAAGATCATTCATATCCACCCCCCAGAGTGGGAATATGCTGCCAAAGCACACTCAGACAATTTTCACAGCACGGCTGGTGAGTCTGATTACACTTATATATTGCGTAATCTTATGCCCCCAAGCACCCTCCTCCAAAGGCCCTTTCTGAGGTTTATTATTTAGGACAATAAGTATTTCAAACATAGAGCTGCTAGCTAGTTATCTTACTTTGTTATTGTAATGCATCCTGGCCATCACTTTGAGCCTACTCCTTTGCATGTACAAAGAGAGAGATGGCGATGAGACACAAGTATGACTTTCCTTCTGTGCTGGAGGGCACCTGGCCACACTGGGGAATCTCAAATCACCCACCACACCTCGACCTCACAGAGATCCAGTCACACTGCACAGGGGGAGCATGAGCAGAGGTGCTGGAGTCCCCTGTACCATGTGCTTTGGCACATTGCTCCTACATCCCCGTATCTGCAATAACCATTTCCAGCTCCCTGCAGCACAAAGAAATGGATATTAAAATTCAGGATACTGCTGTTTGGTTTCTACCCAGCCTGGGTTTAAGCTGCTGCTTTATAGCTCTTCCTTACCAAGTTTTAAGCGATGACTCTTTTTGTTTCCCTCCATTGATGGTATGATACATTTGGCTGCCCCCACATCTATGCACAGTAGGTGAAATCCTGGCTTTATGTAAGTGGATTTTAAACTCTGGATGTCACACGTCTGCTGCTTGAGATTTCCACATACCTACATCATAAGGATAAATAAATCTATGCAATGATGATGGCCATCAGCAGTCATGCTGTTACACTGAGTCACCAGACAGCCTGGGTTCTGTTTGCTGTAGGTTTCTGCACAGACGTGGATGGGATTGAGGGATAAAGCCACTGCTCAGCTACTGCAGAGCGTGGGATTAAGGCATGGCTGAAAATGTTTTTAGAAACAGTCAATAGGACCTAGCAAACAAGCCCATTCCCTTTTACACAGATGGACCAGAGTACTCCTCAGTGAACAACACCAGAGGCTGGACTTCAGTACTCTTCTTTTAACAACTTACTCCATGAAGAGCAGCACTGACTCCAGAGAAAAAAACCCCAACAAACAAAAACCGAATTACTCTTACCCAGAATTAATTAGGAAGGTATTCTCTTCCTGCGAGCAGGGAAATTAAAAGACAAAGTCATCTGAGACAGCAATGTAAATCAATGATAGAGTAAGACAAGAACTCCAGATTTTCAGATCTGTGTGCTCTAACCACAAAAAAATCCTCACAAGACTTCAAGAGCAGCAGCCACTGGTTCCTGTTACACATTGTTGGTAAACAGGCTAGAATATTTTTCCACAGATAAAAAGACCTGTCCTTTACCCACTCTGCTACATTTCTCAGCTTAGAAAGGAACATTAGAATTCCTTTAGCAGGATAAACTCAGTCTTCCCAGCACATCAGAGACAGCCTAATGAGCACCTACCACTGAGATGCTGTGTCTGCTTTTACTTTCTCTTCCATATGGCTCAGCTTCTGCTTTTCCCTTCTCCTCTTCTGAGCCATGAGCTGCCTCCTCTGCTACTGTCCCTGGGGTTGAGTTTGGAGCCCCTGTCCGAGGGGCTGTGCTAGGAGCCACACACCAGAATTTAGAGCCAAACAACCCTTCCTGACTCCTTCAGGGCCCACAGGGGTTTGCAGTGGTCCTTCACTGTGTAGAGGCACACCTTTATGCCATTTGCCTTGCCAGAGGCTGTCACACACCAGGAAAAGTGACTAAGCAATAAAATACACCTGTGCCTGCCTCCCACCAGCACCCAAGGGCTTGTATGTAGAGACCCAGAGCAGAACAAGAGAAAAGTAACAAGAAAAGCTTCCAATGTCTCTGGCACACCATGCTGCTGCAGTTTTGGGGAGCAGTATGTCCTGGTCCTGTCCCTGGTCCACCTATGTGACCATGGAAACCTGTGCACAAAACACCTTGTGCAGGAAGAAACCTTTGGATGAAGACACATGCCAAGTGGAGCGGGCTGAGAGCAGGCTGTGCTCAGGAAAGCTCAGCCACAGGTGAAAATCTACTATATGACTATCACCTGGACACATTTCACAGCATGTTGCATGGAAATTCAGGACAGGGAGAAGCTCTAGACTTTCAGCCAAGAACAGACAGCAGGTCATCAGTTATTTTGTTATTTTTCCTTTCATTCCCACCTTTTTTTACTTGTGGTGTTGCGAAAACTGTTGCTTTTTTTGCTCTAAACTTTCAAACATACACAGCCACGAATGTACTAGCAAATTTCTTTAGTTAATTCAGCTCAAGTGGGATCAGGATTAAAGGAGAGACTGTTCAAAAACACCTCTCTCCATCTTGGTGTGAATCACTTCCAGCAGCAGCCCTGCTTGCTCTGGTCTGTAGGCATGAGCACTCCTGCATGCTATAAGCAGTCCTCACTCCTTATTCTATTATAAAATAAATTTCCATATATGTCAGAGGAATGCTCTTCCCCTAAAATGTTCCCATTGTTGTTTCTAGGAGCTGCCATGGCTCTCCTGACAGTGGTCACATGTCAATAGCAAGGAGAGGGATTCCAGCTGCAACCATGTTAAGCTGTGGAGGAAGAGAGCACAAAATAAAATGCCTTTCTCTAGGAGATTTGCCTTTTAAAATACATTTCATCTGGTGACACAATCTTTGGTGACAGAGAGCTAACCTACATTCCCCTCTCCACCCTTCAGACAAGGCAGGACAGCACCAATGGGGAGCAAAACCTCTCTACAGCAAATCCATCTTCAAAAGTATCTGAAGAGAGCAGATTTAAAAGTCTCTGGCAGAGATTTTTCAGCCCCAAGAAGCAAAATGTCAGAAGCACTTTCTGCTTGTGGTCCTGCCCAACGCTTACAGGAAAACAAGCCTTAATGCACGGGCAAGACCCTGGGCTGCAGTGACATAAATATTCCTGCAGATAGATAAGCCTGGTGAGCAATCAGAGCAAGGTAATTTCTCTCTCTCTGCTCAGCATTGCTTAATTACGGTTACACCTCTCCTGTCCCACGGCACTGGGTAATGTTTTGCAGCATGGTGACCATACACTTTAGGGGTGAGTACATCTGACATCAACATCATGACAAGGAGCATCACAGCCATGGCAGAATAGATGCTTATCTCTGTTTTCTCCTAAAGGAGTAACATTTTTATGTAGCTGCAAAAGACTCACTGCAAATTTTCCATGGCAAAAACCCTAAGGCAAAGAAAAACAGCTGCATGAATTTTAATTTTCTACCTGATTTTTCATATTACAGATGCCAAGTCCAGTTTTTAATAATGCTGCCTCTGCTTATGCTAATGTAGGTCTTAAAATCTCAGCGCTCTTTCAGTGGATTTCAACCTGTATTTCTGACTCTTTCTTTACAATGCATTTTGGAGAATTGTATCTTCTTTCCTCAGGGATATCTGGACATTCAAAGGCTCCACTATGTCTCACTCAAAGATATCAGTGCTCCTTAGAGTATCATCAATGAGGGATGAAGAAAATACAATTACAGAGTGGTTAAATGCTCCTTGCCAACAGAATAATCAAGCAGAATAAACACCAAACTCCTCCAAACCATCTTCAGAACTAGTAGAGAAAGCCTTTTACAGCTAAGCCAGGATCACATGGCCCCAAATGGGAATTTTTTCTTGGAGAAGGGAAAGGATGACATAAATATTTGGGTCTCTGAACACACTTTTCCTCCAATTTAAGAGAAAAAAATGGCCTTTACAGGCTAAGATATAACCATGTGGCATGAATCAGAATGAAATGAACACATGTTCTATAAATGCATCAAAGAAAGGCTTCACCAGCAACAGTATTTTCTTTTTCTATAAAATGCGTAAAAAAGTAAAAGTTTGGCTACAGCAGACCTAACCACTGTTTCAGGAAAAAAGAAAAAGAAAAAGAAAAAGGAAAATACAAAATCCTTCACATTAATTTTCCACATGAATTTTCCACTGAATTTTCCAGGGAGAATGTTTAAAGCAGAGACCTATGGCAAGTACTTCTGCAGTCCTATGAAAATAGCTTCTGTAAGAGGAGGTAACCACAGTGTGGCAAAAAGAAGTCAAAACAGAGTTTCAAAGAGTAACCTGTATTTTCACTAAAAATTCTAGGGTTTACACTCTCCTGTTTAAGGCCTTGATCCCCAGCCAGCCACAGAAATCTATATTAATCAACCTGGCTTTAAAAATACACCCCATGTAGAGTTTTTGGGGCAATACAGACAAAATGTGTAGTGAGAGATCTTTTCTTTCAGTGTGGATATGAATGGGATGATAGTGCTCCATCATCACCTGCTACAATACAATGCAAGTGTAGGTACAGGTCAGCCCAGCTCTGACTCTGGAGTCACTTACAGACTCTTGACCAGGGTCACCTACAACTGTACAACCTAGAACATGGGCTGGAGCTGAGACATGAGTGTGCTTGGGAAACAGAGCCTGTTTTTCTGCCACAAAATCCTGGAGTGTCTTCTGGAACACGCTGACATGTAACACCCATCAGCCTCCTACTTTCCCCTTCACCACAGCCTGCAGAACCTTCCTCCAGAAGAAAAGTTTTACTAATGTTTTCCATGTAAAAGAAAGGACTTGGGGACGCCCACGTTCATTTTGAATCTTGATTCAACGTCGTGTTATTTCACTTCAAAGCTTTGCAGGTTGTTATGAAAGGCCTTTTCTGTTTAAATAAGTGTAACCATTTAATCAGAATGGCTCCACATCATGCCTGAGAGAGATCCTACTGTATCATAATGAATTCTCACACTGTGGCATATACGGATTTAACATTTATTATATGCCTTGCTGCAAAGCCCCTTCCACCTGAATTAAACACCAACTATTTAATTGACTTTGGTGTACCACAGTGTAAATTACCAGGAGCTGAGAGAAGCAGAACTAAATCTAAAAGACTCATTCAGTGACTACGTGAACATCAAGTAACCAGCAATGAAACTTCTGGGCAAAGCATGAAAGGAAGGAGATGCTTATCCAAAGCCAACAAAATGGGAAGAAAATTGCTAGGGCTCTAAATAGCCACCTTCCTGCTGTTTGGAGAGAAAAGCCTCACTCCTGCTCTCAGGGAAGCAGTGACATTATACAGGATTACTGGCAGATATGTGTTGCTGCCCCATCAATTGCCTGTTCCAGACCAAGCTATACAACACAGGCACATCCACCCCCATGCCCAGCTGCAAGAGAGCCCTAAATGGGGACTTAGAGAGGCAGCTGCTGCAGGGCTGAAGGAAGGAACTCAAGCTGATGCTATCAAAACCTACTGCTATTAAAAAAAACCCCAAACAATCAAGGTACATACTGTCACCCTAAGGATTTGGTACTAGCCCTTTCTGGGGAGTGGACATTACACCAACTAACTCTCAGAAAGCATTTGTTTATTGTAATCACAAGCACAGAAAAACAAGCAGATTTATGAGGCCTTCAAATCTTTCTGTAACTTTAAAGATTAATATACTAGAACAAGTTTTATTTTGAATTTTAGCCAAACCTCTTGTTTTCTTTATTGACAACAGCAGCTTTGCAAGAACAGATACCTTAAAAGAAAAAAATCCATTTTCATCTGAACTGTTCACATTTGTGCAAAAGCAAACAATGTTATAATGCTGCCTGTTCAATGAAAATGAGAAAATTTTTCTCCATTACCTCTTTATTCTCAAGGCTACAGGGAAAAAAGATAATCACTCTCCATCAGGAGTAGCATGTCACTTGGATTGAAAAAAATAACCCCAAACCATCAGTGTTGCCTTGCTAATAAGTCCTTACTGGGATGTTTTGACTAAAGTAACAATAACGAGTGCAAGCTTTGGAACAAGGATGTTGATAATTGTCTACAACTATTGAAGGTGACCGAATATTCGAAGTGGTTTTGGAAGTCGTCATGAGAAAGTTTTTTGTAGTCTCCAAGGTGAAGAACACTCTTACCATTCCTCTGTTGCTGTAGGAAGGCTGGGCTGCTGCCCAAGGACTCTAAAAATGCCTGGTTGTAGCCACAGCTGAAGCACAAGGAAGCAACAGGACTGCTGCTCAGGAAAAACTGCTGTGTTTGGAGGAGACATGGGGACTAAGAGTTACCAAAAGTTCTGCCACAGCCAGAAAAATCAAGAGGAAAAAACAAAAAGTGCTGAGGGCAGCTAGGACTAGCCAATGAGCACACTCACACTTTCAGGATCACACAGAATCCACACAATTACAGGTGTCTAAAAGCCATTCTGGTGGTCAATCTGTGGTCTATTAATCTATTACCAATAAATTTGCCCATGCCTTGATCTCTACACCAACATTAATCTTCTCTAGTCTGCTTATAACCTCTCTGCCTCAGAAAAAGGGGAGATCCTCCTTCGTATTTAGCACTGACCAGTGTAACCCAACTGATGCAATAATCTTTTTTTCTACAAAGGAAATTATGTTAAACTGATGCTGGATTAATAACTGCTACCTTTCTACTCCTGAAGAACCCAATTAGCTTTTATTATCCATTGGTAAGGCCCTGGAACACACTGACCAGAGAAGCTGTGGATGTCTCATCCCTGGAAGTATTTAAGGCCAGGCTGGATGGGGTTTTGACCAACCTGGTCTAGTGTAAGTTGTCCCTGCCCAGGGCAGGGAGTTGGAACTGGATGATCTTTAAAGTCCCTTCCAACCAAAATCACTCTTTGGTTCTATGATATAAACTCCATTGTGAATGAAGAGAGATTTCCTTCTGTCTTTTGCATAAAGCTTACACAAAACCCCCCAAGCAGGGGAATAAGCCTCACCTAAGGAATGTGGCACGGCAGATCTGTGTTTTGCTTTAATTAGCATCCTGATGTGATAGGGGCTTGGCGTGCAGATCGCTGTTGTGTAACACACCGAGCACTTGCTACACTCCGTAAGGAACCTGGCAAACACAACACTTCCTTCCATTGTCTCTTGTTTTTCTTGGAGGCTGAATATTTTCATTGAAATGTCACTTACATACGCAGCTCATGCTCGGCTGCTCTCGGAGTGCACTCAGGCACTGGGCTTTCAAAAAACAAAGTGAATTCAGCACTTAATCACAGCTTAGCACTCTGCTTACTTATTAGCAAAACATACAGTTGAAAGGCAAAATCACAAGCAGAGTGGTCCCTGTAACAACAAAAACTTGTGCAGATTTTACCACTGGTGAGTACCTGCCTGTTTGAGCTGCCTCCCAAGGCATTGCAGGGTTATAAGGAGCCTGTGTCTGGCAGGGTAGTGCTGATAAACAGCAGGAACAGGACACGGGATTCTGAGCCTGCAAACCTGTGGGCAGAACTTTCCTCAGTGCGTGACTTGCACCCAGCAGGAAGGAGCCGCCGTCATCTCAACTTTTCTGTGACAGAAATCATCTGAATAATTCATCAAAGTTAAGAGACCAAGCTGGAAAAACTTCAGGGTTGGGGGTTTTGGCTCAGCTTGGGCTGGATTTTTTTGCCAAGGTAAGGAGAAGTACTTCAGATTTGGGTCAAACAGGACAGTCACCCTAAAAACGTGTCTTCAGCAGAGATGCCAAAGCCTCAAAAGACATCACACAGAGAAAATACTCTAGTTTCTTTGGAGAACCAGAAACAGCAGCTGACAGGATCTAGGTAAAGCAGTCCTGCCAAGGGGATCAAATCATAGGTGCCCCAAAGAGGTGGAACAATATACCAGACAGGCACTAGGGTTTTCACTTTGTTTAACCAGATCCTAGTGCTGATAGGAATTCCTCTGGATTTGTCAATATTCTTGACTCTGTAAAAGATTGCAATGAAACTCAGAGGTGGGTCTTCAGCTTTGACCATTACTTACCTGGCTACACACTACCCTGGGTTGCTCCATAGGTTTTGGAGGTGCCTTTTAGACCCATTTTTAGCCTGTTTTCCAAAGGCAGTGAGGCAGTGACTCTCCATCTCAATTTGCCAGCCCTTAGTAATTTCTGACCCATTGGGTGAACTTCAACCAACTTTGACAGAAGAGTAGAGTCAGCAAAAATATTAAGTTCCTACATATTTTAAGCAAATATGGATGCATAAAGGAGAAAAAGGAAATTACTGTCTTAATCAGTTTTTAACATGGTCCCATATCCTTCTGGAGAAGCAACAGCCCCAGATCCTGTGGCTTTGACTAGTATAGGTTACACAAAAATCTCAGGGAAACCAAACTCTGCTGCTTCACACTTCAGTACATGTGAACAATAGAAATTAAATCAGTCAAGTCTTGGAAATCTGCTCTGATGTACCCAGGCAGCACAGTCAGAAACAGCATTTGCAAATGCACCTGCAAAACTCAGGTGGAAAAGATGTTTAGATTGGATTACTAGGAAAAATTTCTTCATTGAAAGGGTTGTCAAGCACAGGAACAGCCTACACAGGGACGTGGTGCAGTCACCATCCCTGGAGGTAGTTAGGAGATGTGTAGATATGGCATTTGGGGACATGGTGGGGTTGGAAGTGACAGGCAAATTGTTGGACTCAATGACCTTTTCCAACCTAAATGATTCTAAGATTCCATGTGTTTATGTAAATCCATTTTTATGCATGATTTTCCAGCATGCAGAAAATGAATCATCAATACCCAAAGAGGCTGATTATACTAATGAAACATACAAAAAAGTATCTGACATTATCAAGCACAACAGATTATCAAGATCTTTCCCTATACTGATGGGTGAAATAAGGCAGATCACTTGTAAGATACAGTAGGGTAAGTCTTACCAAATGGCATCAACAGCAACCAAAAATCCCATAACTGCTCATTAACAGAGCTCACTGTTACACCAAAATAATTCAATACAACTATTTCTGAAAGCAATTTATTTCCCCCTACCTTCTACAATATCCTCTGGGGAAATCTCAAGCAGCATCCAGAAGGAATGAAACTTTCAGAATTTCATTTAACTTTTTGTCTGTTGCCTATGTAGGCCTTAACTGTACTATAGGAGATCCAAGCTTGGGAAGGAGCAGAGATTTTCTTGGTTGGAAAGCACATCATCCTTGTGGAAATACAACAAATGTTCTACAGTATTTTTCTATAGTGCCTGCAAAATTTTAGAAGAGTCATCACAGTAGAGGCAGGGATTATCTACATGTGCAGCTGCACCAGTAACCACTTCACACCACAGCTGATCTATATTGCAGGGAGTGAAAGACACCAAGGAGTTGTCCACCTTGCCAAACTTAGAGGCACTGGGTTGGACTATCTTGCATTTTGGAAAAATTAATAAAGAAAAACAGCCCAGCCCAGCCCTTTCTAAGGAACAGTATAACCCTTGAGACAGCACACCAAATTCTGAGTTCTCAAATCCAGGAATCTCCAGCCTGGACTTCTGATCTACTTTGTACTAAAAGGATTGTGGCAGTTTGAACAGTTCTGTGATGGCTTGTACATAAGATACGTGAGAACAAGGTGGTGAAACCTAAGCCAGAGATCTTACTTCCCCATGAACATGCTGGGAAACACACAGGGCAGATTCACCAACAGCTGCATAACCCTGGGAAGTGCTCCCAGGGGGGACTGGCAGGAACAAATTAAGTGTCAAGTAGACATGGACAGCTGCCTCTTAGCGTCCCTTCTTTCCAGCTCCAGCACAGACACTGAGACATTTATTTGCCCATATCTTTGACAGAATAAATGAGGTGTGATATTTATACTTCAAGCTGGCCTGCTAACAAGCATGGCTTTCGTGTAAAAGTAGATGCACTCAAGGACAAACTGAAACAGGGAGGCTTGGTCTGCCTTCAAAAACCTTCTCCCACAGAGGTGCTGTGAGATGCTCAGGGGCTGTAATGTGAATTTTCCACATCATAACAAGGAGTGCTTGAAAGGTTGGTAGTGAAAATTCTGTCCACACCACAAAATAATCCTTGGGAAGTATTAGCTAGAGTCCACTTAGCAAGCAGTGACCCAGGGAGAAGGCCATATGGATTTGAGATTTGTTGTACTCATGATACTGATCTTTGAGTGGCCCTGATTTTACCCCTTCTTTTTTTGCAATGTAAACGTGGCTTTCTCAAAGCTGCTCGATCAGAACCCCTTCTGCTTCACAGAACCCATGTTTTAAAGGCAGGCAAAATTAGGAGAAGTTGTTTAGGAGAAATACACAAAAATGAGAAGCTGAAAAACCCACAAGGAATCTAATAATAATCAAGGCAGAAATGTAAACAAAAAGATACTTCATGCTGTGCAATGGTTCACAGCCATTGTATCAACAAGTTGGTGTTACCTTGGAAACAAGAGATTATCCATACATGCCTACTTCCAAACAGGAGTCCACTAAAGGAGGCATGCAAAACGGATTTTGAGCCTTGTGGACTTTGCAGTGTTGTCACCCAACTCTTGATACCAATTGGTCCCAAGCCTAACTATTGATGAGAACTCAGAAGCAGTGCAGAGGTTGCACCATCCTTCATGTGACATCTGAAGAGATGAGGGTGACTACCTGGCCTTCTTGTCCTCTTCACCTTGAGACAGCACTTTCCCAAAAAAGTAGAGCAAGATTATTCCCTAGATTCAGTTTAGTCCTCTTGGTCTATCTTGTTACACAAGGCACAGCTCTTTGTTGGGCTTGGGAACTGCTTGGAGCTGCCACCCCAAACATTCCTGATGGGCTCTGGCTGCTGGCTTCAGCTGGGCATCTCACCTCACTGGGCATCAGTGAACCTGTGTCCCCCTGGAACAGCTAAATGCTTGGCCTTTGAAAAAAATAATTGGCTGAGTTTACAAGTACAGCTATAAGAGAAAAGATAATTCCCTAGTAAGTGTTGAATAGTGAGCAAGTAGAAATTTATCCAAGATATAATCAGTGTCACCTTTCATTACAGAACTACATTTCAGATATCCAAATATCTGGATGCAAGGATTTTATAAAAGTGATGTTTACAGTACATTAAACAAGCTAATAATAAGTAGGAGTAATAGCTATTTATTTTTTTAAAGAGATTAAACAAAACTAAAGATTTGTAAATCAACTTATCACAAAACTGGAACTTCCCACAATCCAGCTGGCTTGTTGGAATTTGTACAACACTAATGTTTCTGTGCAAGTCCTTTTGCAGCACTCTGAACTGAAATGTAGGACTACGAAAACACACTAAAAATTTACAGGACACTATTCTTCCCACAATGCCAGCACAATAACCTCTGAGGACATCACTGTGCCTGGACCTTACCAACAGACAAGGAACCAGCATTATCCCCAAGGGCTTCCCATGAGGTATTTAACCCCAGAGCTGCCTCTGTCAGATGCTCCAGGTTTCCCTATGGCTCTTCTCAGCTGGAATTTACTCCCCTGCCCTGTCTGTCTGTTCTTCTCTTTTTTTGATGCAATCTCACAAAACCACTCTGGTTTGATTTGGGTGAGACTAGCCACAAAGCAATTTAATTCCCAATTTTACAACAACACAGCACATCACAACTAGAGATCTGGTTTGACCACTCTTTTGCAGTCTGTAGCATACAAGACAAATACCTCTTACATATCCCATCTTTTGGGTTAAAGAACAAAACCAGAACAAGAAGAGTTAGCAATTTTGACATAAAAACTTCATTAGGTTCAGTACTTACAGCTGCATGACCAAATATAAATGGTTTGGGCTCTCATAGATGTCTTCCAGAGCAACTATATTTTCATGCTTGATCCTGAAAAAATACAAGATAAGATAGGATGAAATAGTGATTTTATTTTTTTTTTCACATAACTGCAAAACATAGAGCTATTTTTAGTTAAATAATACTTGCCAGTGTTTTATTCAACATCATAAACTTTTTGCAAGGACAAACAGTGATAGAATAAGGGATAATGGCTTTTAACTGAAAGAGGGCAGATTTGGATTAGATACCAGGAAAAAATTCCTTACTGTGAGGATGGTGAGGCACTGGCACAAGTTGCCCAAGGAAATTGCAGAAGCCCCATCCCTGGAAGTGTTCAAAGCAGGGTTGGACAGGGTTGAGCAAGCTGGTCTAGTGCAAGGTGTCCCTGCCCAAGGCAGGGGGATAGGAACCAGATGATCTTTAGGGCCCTTTCAACAAAAGTAAGCAGTCCAAAGTGCTTCACAGCCCAGAATAGAGTTATTATTCAGAAAAATTTCTTTCAATCATCTCTGAAGCCAAAATGTGTAACATTAAGTATCTGAGGCATTAGAGGTATAGAGTTCCTATGTCAGATGAATGAAGATGGCTGGCTGGAGGCTGAATTCTCAGGGCAGCTTTGCACCAGGGTGCAAGGAAGTGGCAGAGGCAGGGTGCAGGCTGGCAGGGAGAAAGCAGGGATCTGACCCCGTGAAGAAGCTGGCACAGGGAATCAGCAGCCATATGACAGCTCCACACTCCTTCCCATCAAATTTGTGCTGCTCTGATGTTAAGCCTGGTCTTGATGTCCCAGTTTCCCTGCAGCATTATTAGGCATCGTGTGCAACAGCTCCTAGAGTCTTCATGGCTTTTCTACATCCTCACCATTCCCACCAAGCCTCTTGCCAAAGCACTAGCTTTAAAGAGAAAAATCACCTCTACAAGCACACATCTAATTAGCTACTTCAGCAACCTCTATGGGTTTGTCCCTTAAATGTTTACAAATAATTTGCAAAGGATATATTTAACTTGTGCAAACCCTGCAGAGACTACCCCAGTGCAAGCACAGGGCAAAACACTAATTACACCAATTCCAGACAATATTTTAAGAGCAAGAGAAAGATGGAAAATTCTAAGAAGAGGCCACTCATTAAGCAACAGATGGGTATGTTCAGAAGGAAAGTAAACATGAATTGTCAGCAAATGCAAAACTCTCTACATGTTTCTAGGTTCAAGTAGCTTAATTAAGATGCTTAATCATGCATCAGGACCTTATCCTCTATGGTCACAAGTGTCCTAACACTTGTGTGATGATGTGGGGAGCAGAAAGTCCCTTGTGTCCAACAGGATCTTTCCTGCAAGCACAGAGACTAATTCAATTTCCTCTGAATTCACTGGAAATATTATGACTGACCTGAATTTATGCCCATAATCAGTCATCAAAAGCTGTGTTCATGCAAGGACTTTCACACACAGGAAATTTAACATCAACAATAAGCAAACTCAAATGTAATACACTGCAGGATGTTAGAGCAACAAACACATGACTTGGCTCTTCATTCTACCTAAATAGCTGGAAAATCCCATGGTACTTTAGCAAAATTTCCAGGTAGATTGCATCACAAATTAAATTTTTAGTATTTGCAACAGGAAACCAATACACCACCCACTTGGCTTTACACAGCAAATGCTTGGAAGCATTTATTTTGTTGTGCAGGTCTAGTGCTTGGTTAGGACAAGGACACGTTTGCCTTGTTTAGTTTAGTTGAAGTTGTGTTAGAAATGACATTTCAAGCAATTAGTGATTTTTAATGAAAATTACTGTATTTATTTATCAACTTTCCTTTATGCACCACACACATTCACACAATCCTTTGTGCTCCTCCTACCATCATGATGATGGCACTTTGACACAATCAATCTGCCACAACGTTGAAAGCCTCCAGTTAAGTCTGTGGTATGGTTTTTCACCACGCATACACCGATGCTTTGCATTTCTATTTTTGGAGAACCTCAGAGGTTCCCCAAAGCAGCCTCACCACCACACACATGGTCACCCACGGTGAGCAGCCAGGGAGGCAGAGGCCAGGGAAGAGTTCTGATCAGAGATGCAAGGCTGAGCACCGGGGCTGCCGCAGGACCCTCTCCCCACCCTGATTTGCAAACCAAATGTCACCACGCCCTGTGCTCTGCGAGGGAGAGAGGGAGGGAGAGGGGATAAACCTGCTCGGTGCTACAGAGAATAGGGAGAAAAGGTTTCGTTTTGGACCCCAGCCCCGCGGCGTCCTCTGCACTGAGCCCATCTGCCCCCTCTGAAATCAGACAGTGGGAAGAATGCAAACATGAAGTGTGATCTGGGACAAGACAGCTGAAGAAGCTGAATCACCCCCAAAGGACACACAGAGCAGAGCCTCAGAGGGGTGATGGCGTTTGGAGCACGATGTCCCCTTGGGAGATGGTGTCTGTACATACCAGCCACCCCAGCTGCTGGCGGCTGCTGCACTCCAGGGGCGTGATGAGAAGGGAGGAGGAATTTTTCTCCCGTTTGTCTCAGCCTCCCCAAGACCAGCAAGGCCTCAAATGTGGTGTTTTTCAGTGTTTAATATCCCTCGAGAAGTGCACATTGCACACCTGCAAATGAAGCAGCTGTCCTTGCACAGCATTTCTCTATTCAGAGGAACTCTCAAATGCCAACCTATTAAAAGGAAAATGGAATTCAAAGTTAAAAAATCAACAGTGTGGAGATTACGTGGGGTAAAGCCCACGGTTTAGACAAATTTGGGGGTTGTGTTGCTGGAGCTGGACCAGAGCAGCCATGGGGTTCCCAGCAGAGGTCACTGCCACCAGCAGCAGCTCCTCTGCCACTCACTCCAGAAATTCACACGGAAATCCAAGTGCTCCTTTCTTTAAAGCACGAGCATGCAATCACTTACAGCCCTGATACACAATAATGAATCCTTCAAGGATGAACAATGTTCATTTCAATAACATGCTGGGGGTTGGGCAAGCAGGTATGGCGTCATCACAATGTTTTGTTGGTACCACAAAGTCCAATGGAGGTGGAGTAAATTTTGTCCCACTCCTCTGCAAGCAGATCAGCAGTGAGTAACAGGCAGACACACTCACCTCTGGTTTGCAGAGATGCTTGGGTACATCGAGAGCCAAGGAGAGCACTGTGAAGTGGCAGCTACTTGCTGGTCACGGATCAGAAGGGATTTGGGGATGGGTTAATTAACTCCACTTTTATCCCCTTCTAGGAGCACCAAGTGAGTCTCAAAGGTTCAGAGAATTCATTCTGCTAAGCCTCCAAATGCCTGCACGCAGCCCTGCAGAAATACTCACTGGACTGTCTGATCTACTCAAGACCTGACAGGATTTATTATTTTAAAAGGTGCTGCTCTCACTTTACAGAAGGGGAAGCATTGTGCAGAAAAACGACAAGTTTTTCTCCTTCTGTAATCACAAGAGAGAATGAAGCAGAGAGGGCCAAGATTCCTCAATCCCAGAGTAATATCTTCATCAGTGGGCTATATTATTTCAATTCCTTCTCCTTACTATCTCAGTGAGAGAATCTTAACCCCACTTCTCTGCAGACCTTTTCCTCCTTCTGTTCTCCCTCTCCAGACTCCTCCCTTCCCAACACGTGGCTCCCACCCTGCAGTAGATAAATTTGCCTGATTAACTCTGCACAAAGCAGCTCATTGATACTTTTAGGGTAGGTGATAGTGCAATATTAGGGCTGTAGCAGAGGGGACAAGGGCTGGGGTGAGAGCAGTTCCCATTGCTTGTTTCCAAAGAAAGAAGAAAAGCCCTGAAAGTGAACATCAAAGCACGGACTTGCTTAAAGCAAATTAGATCCGATTACGCAAATTGATATGAACTAAGGAAAATTGCCCTTGCCACCCTTTCAACCTCCCTTTCATCACATTTGCTATTTTTCCTGATGCTCTCCCCTCCATCCTGGCAAACCCCGTGTGCTGCTTGCACCTCCCACATTCCAATGTGTCCCCAAAATTCCTCCATCTGTGGCAAAAAGGACAGGTGCCACATCCAGCCACCACTGCTTTGTTCAATTTCAGGGATATTCTGAGGCCATTAGACAGACAGAAGATGTCTAGAAATAAAAACACAAATAAAGAGAGGGCAATTCTTTTTTAGACTCAGGACTTTTCACCCTACAAGTCTCATGTGATGCTGCAATCCATGGGAAAAAGAAGAGGAAAATAAATCTAGAAGTGAGAATCAAGGGAATTTAAGTGTACAAAAAACCCAAAACATAAAGAGGGATTAAACCTGGTAAGAAACTATGAAAAGGTTAGTGTAAGAAAGAAACTATAAACTATGAAAAGAAAGGATGGATTCCCCCTGTTCAGAGCAGCTCTGGGTTGGATGCTGTGCCTCAGGCAGACACAGACCCTGGGGCGGGAGGCAACCATGTAAAATTATCAAGCTTCCCCTCCAGACTTTCTGTCTATGATTCTGCCATGTGCTCTTACAAAGGTGTCAATGATACAAACGAATGAAGGCAATGTTGCACTTGATCAATATTTTAACACATGGCCAGCCAAGATTTAAAGGAGCAAACTGAACTGGGCAGCCAAGGACTTTGAGCGAGTTTTTTGGGCATGGCAGCTGCACAAACAAGGGCTGCCAAAAGAGTGCTTGATCTGCAGCAGAGCCCCAAACACAGACTGGCCCCCTTTGCTTCCTGTGGAGTCATTGCATGTGAGCATTGATAGGGGAATTGTCATTTTCCCCTGTCTGCTACTGCTGAAACACAGAAACATCCAGCTCCAAAAGGGCTGAAACACATCGCCAAACAACACCTGACATGTCCAGGAGTGACGTTTGGCCCTGCTCACCAGTTCCCATCACGCCAAATGGGCGATGCTGCAGCACTGGAGTGGTGATGGGTACATGGCATGGCACCCCAGAGATGCTAAAATCCTCCTTTGCCACTGGCTGGCACAGAGACACCATGTCCTACTCACTGCCACCAGAAGTGTATGAGCCCCCATAGGTCCAGATCTAGCTCTAATGGACAGTACTCACTTCAATGTTTTCAAAAAAAATATCTAAAAATCAATATATTTCATGGGCTTTGGTTGGAGATTGCTTTTAAGAAGCAAGGGATTAAAATTCGGAAGTTGGTGTACAATAAAGGAAATGAAATTCTTTAATGACTGACCTTTCTGTACATCTCTGCTGGCTCCTAACCATCCCAGAGGCCAAAGACCTGGCATTAAACCTGCTGCGTGCTGCCGTGGATCATTAATTAGAGGGGCTGCACTCTGCACAGATAAAAGCAGAGAACCCAGATTTTGCTGTTGCTTTGGCTGCTGATCTGCCATGAGAGCATGTGAAACACCCCAGCTACAAGCCACAATTGATTCATTCCATTAATATCTATCATATTTAACACTAAAACCCAGGATCAGGTAGAAGAATACTGTACAAAAACCTTGGGCAAACACGGGAGCTGTTTAAGTAGGGCAGGTGCCCCCCACAACAACTCTTTCCAAGTCAGTGTTACATTTGCAAGAGGTGACATTTAATGCTGCACCTCCACCAGCAGCACGTGTCATGGGTAAAATGCCACAAGAAAGCACGAATAATTTTGCAAAAGCCAGAACTAACAAAGCGTGAGTCTGTGTGGATTCGTGGCTTTGAGTAACCAAAGGTCTCTGAGAATCAATGCTCCATTATTCCCACACCTACCCTGGAGAGAGTTTTGCCAGCAGTGTGAGGGTTGATGAATTCACCAGTTGGCCAAGGGAGGTGTTTAAATCACAGTTTCTGCTGTGGAGGACACTGCAAACTTACCTCTGCTCAGCTGTCTTATTTGTTTGAAATGAGTCAGTAATTTCAACAGATAGTAGGATAGTCTCACACGTGTTCAGAGGGAGTGATCAGATCAGACTGCTTTCCACTTGAAAGAAAACTACCAAAAAATCTTCATGATGACTCAGAAGATGTGAGGATGAATGGGAGCAAGCCAGCCTGATCTCAAGGAGAAACTGTGGCAGCTCTGCTAAGAGGGGAATGGGGCAGAGTGAGATGGCAGGGGTTGGTATGGGGAAGGAAACTGGTGGCTGTCCTGGAAATGTCTGGCTGGCTGCAGCAGAGCTCTGCCCACCATTCCTGCTCCCAAAAACATTCCAATACTGATGCTTGTGTGTGGGCCTTGCACTGCCTTGCCTCAGTGCCATTTCTTGTGGAGGGGCCCAAAACTGACACCAGGATTGGAGGTGCAGCCTCAGCAGTGCAGAGTACAGAGGGACAGCCACTGCCCTGTTCCTGCTAGCCACACTATTGCTGATGTTTGGGATTTGAAAGGGAGGGAGGAGAGTGTGGTGCCTCACATCATATGTGTCCAGTTGATTTTCAAGGGTCCAAATTGTAAGAGGCTACCAAATTGATGACACCAAGTCAACAACCTTCCCCTGAAATGGGCACCCCTGGAGATGGCTTTAGAAGAAAGATGGAAGGTTAATGACCCTGACATTAATTTCTGTTACTTCATATCCCCCACAATGTCCTCCCACTGTAGCCAACAAGAACATGGTCCAGCAGTGGTGACAGCTTCTGTGGCTGCAGAAGTGGCCTTGGTCCCCACCATCTCAGGGCAGCAGTCTCCCCCTCTCTCACTCACAAACACACATGCAAATAACGCAAAACTTAGAGAAGCCTCAGCTCAGATACAGAGCAGAGATGTGAACTAAACCAGGCAGATGTCAGTTGCTCACCAAAGGTGGCTCTACAGAGCCTGCAAATCCAAAATATCTGTTTTTTCTCTCCTACTACACTTAGATTGCCAGCATTTTTTGAAGTTATATCCTTAATTTGCTTATTGGAAAGAGCTGGAGGAGGTTTACTGGGTTCAGTACTGAATATTCCCTTGCATTAAAAATAAAAGAGAGCTCATTTTTATGAGCTGTAACATAGAAATGGTGCTACATCCCCATGCCAGACAGTGTTTTTCGACCTCCTCTGATCTCCTACCACAGTGATACCTTTTGTTCCCACCCACAATACACATCTTGCCTTGCTTGATCTAACAACTGGGCAAGGGACAGCTAATTCCAGCTCAAAGCCAGATGGTTCAGTGCCCATATGCTGACTGCCTGGCCAAATTAGTTAAATCTCCGTGGCTGGAAGGACAAGGAGTTGAACTTTGGGGTCACGTGGGGGCTTCAAAACACAGACTGCTCACAACACAGGAAGGAAATGAATGTCTTCACTAATATTTTTAAGATCTCTATGCTTCTGTCAGGTTAATTTGGTCTGCTTTGGAAAACCTGCTAGAGGAGAAAGACCCTAGATGATGGTACACAAAGGTAAACAAGGGTAGAACAGGTAAGCAAACAGGTGAACATGGAGGGATGAGTCACTTCATAACCTTTCCTCGGCTGTGACTGAAGAGGTTCCAGTGTTGGTAGCAGGCAGCAAGTGGCACAGAGCAGGTGTCTGAAGGAAGTAGGAACAGTCAAAATTCAGGAGAGGGATGCACACCAAAAGACCTACTTCTATTAGCCTTAGAAGATAGTGATGATTTTAAAATTAACATGGTTTCCAGTTTCGTTTTTTCACACTTCATGTAATATTCTGTAGGCAAAGCAATGGGCCAGGATGGGATTTGTCCTGATCCAGTGTCCTAGCAGCATGCTGAGTGATTCTGCTGTCAGTGCAGCTGACACCTCTGGGGCTCACATGGAGGAGAAAGGATATAGAGAGGTGTCAGGACACCTTGTCTCATGATTATACAACTTGACCTCTCTCCATTTCATTATCCAGATCCTACCCATCACACCCCACCTCTATAACCTCCTGTTACTCAGGAGTGAAGACCCAGAAATCTTTCTATCCATTTCAATGGCCTTTCTTCCCTAGCACTGCATGTCCACTACAGCAAATCCTAGTCTTGTGTACCACATGCATAAAACGTTCTCATGAGATTTCACAGTGATAAAATCAAGCTGGAGACATTCCACAGGTGGACACCTGGGCTGTGTAGCTGATCAGCTGTAGCACTAACTGGCTGTGACAAAACCTACCCACATACACCTTGAAATTTCTGATGCCTGCCCTATCTCATGTTACCCTCCCTAGTGAGGTCACAACAGAGCTCAGACAAAGCTGAATATTTTCAGCACAGATTCATGGGTTTTCACCAAGCACTGGTGGAACTTTATAACCCCTCGCAAACATAATAAATTAATTTAGGTACTTTAAGAATAACCATGAGTGATTCCTGGATCACACACCTGGATTTAGGTGCTGAGCTTTTGCTCACTTGTCTCAAGCATTTTCAGGTGAATGCTGCTCAGCAGCCATTCAAGGGAAAGAAATTCAGTCTCTGGGTCTTCTATTACTAAAACTTGCAATTCTAGTGTGAAGACTAGGTCAAAAAAACCTCCTGGAATGCTTGTATTCCTGCAGCTCTGGCAGCCCATTCAAGAACAGGAATATCCCTGTGTCAGTGTCACATCAGGAAGATCCCTGATTCCCTCAAGAAGCAGACCAAACCATGAGAATGATGGTTTCCAATTGGTGGATTCCAACCGGCAGCAATCAAAAAAGGCTCACAAAGCTTGAGCAGAAACCTCCAGGCTGTTTAATGTGAAACATATCAAAACAAATATTAATGATTAATTAATCATTAAAGGTGACAAAGATAAAAGCAGTGTCTGCAAGGATTTATCTCAGACAAAACTAGTGTACCATCCTTTAGTTCTTGGCAGCAGCTCTGTTTTTGCAGTGTGGAGGACTGTGGATTTACATGTGCAGCCAGTAATTAGGGATGATTCCCACTCCCTTGCCCAGGAGACTGAGGAGCCACGTGTGAGTGGTGAGCAGCTCCTGGGCTGAGGTGGGCCCCTCTGGAGGTGTTTCATGAACATAAAAGCAGGGTCTGCTTGCAAAACCCGTGAAAAACAGGAAGAAAGACTGACACTCTTGGAAGGGTGATCTGGCTGCAGTCAGAGCAACTATCTTTGTACATTGCCTCACAAAATGAGATCTTATTAGTTTCCAGTGAATGAAGAGCTGAATAAGTGGTGTAACACTGTGTGGCCTCCTGACTCTCAGATGAGTGCAGTGTGTACACATACACCCAGTTTCTATCTGAAACCTGGCAGCAGACACTCCACCTCTGAAAAGAAAGCCCTGCCATCCGTGAAATACCCATTTGAAACAGACACAGGGGTGTTGTTGTCTACTGTTATCTCCTTCACTGGTTTGAATACACACTAATGAAGGGTGAATGCTATAACACCCACACACCTGCACAGGTAAGTTACATAGGAGCATGGAAAAATGCCTATTCAGACAAGCACAGAGTTGAAAGACATAACAAAGCCAGGTATTTCATTCCACCATATGGGGAACAAATGTACCTGTCACCCAGATGTGACAGAGCTGGGACTTCCAGCTGTGACTTTTACAGCATCTCTATCTATTGGGTTACCCTAGAAGTTAATGCATATGGGTGAGGTGGAGCTGAACTGCTGATGACAAGAACAAATAACAGCACAAAGGCAGAGAAGGTTTATGTATGTACTCAGAAAACACTGATGTAACCAAAAAGACACTTTGCCTCACAGCAGGAAGCAGGGCTATGCTCTGCAGTCACATCCAAAGAGGTTTATGCCTCAAAACCACATTTTCTCCACCAGAGAAGCAGAAAAGAAAATGGGCAACCAAGCACAAATTACATTCTGAACACCAATTTCTTGTCCCCCAACGAAGCTGAGACGTCCTCTGCATGCTCATCTCTGCTGATTGTTGCTGGGCAGCCTAGAAAATCACAAGCTTTAATTGAGTCTCATTAGATTGGGTGTGCATGTGACAATTAAAGCAGATTACAGTTCCTCAGTGCCATGCCAGTGGTCAGCAGTGTCACACTTGCCCAGCTGCAGGTGTCTCCTGCAGTGAGGAACAGCAAATGCCCTCCAAAATCTGTTGGGGACCCTATGTGTGCAGGTGATGTGTTTCTGCGTGAGGCCAGAGTGGTTTTAGCCCCACGAAGGTGCATCACACTTCTGAGGGATGCCTGCAACCTCAGAAATGGTTTATAAAAATAGCTAGATGGCATGATCAGAGGTGTTTGAAAAGCAAAAGGTTATAATTAAGATGAAAATAACAAACTATACAAAACAAAAGTGGTATAAGCCATGCACGGTGCAGGGAGGATCCACACACCTGCTATCACACCCTGAAAATGCCTCGAAAATCTCTGTGCTCCCCCTTAAGTATTCAATGATCAAGGAGGGGATTTTGGCATGATGCCCAATAGAAAATAGCTACAGCTCTTGAGGTACAGCTCAAGGATCCAACAGGTGCCTTTGTCCTGGCACTGGGCCAATTGGTGAGAAGAGCACAGAAGTTTCTAGTTCTTTTGGCTTACAAGATTGGGGGTGGAACTTAAACTCTTTCCTTTTATGGAAACACTTGTTAAGGTTGGGGGTGCACTGCTACATGCAGGGGGTACAGTGATAACCACTTTGCTTCTCCTAGCAGGTGTAGGTTTGAGTTCAGATCAAGTGTTGATGTGTCTGTGTCACTGGGGCCACTGTGCACTGGTGGTTCTTGCCTGCACCCTGCCCACCTGGCCAGCCCAGGGCCACGTGTCCAGGGAGCAGGGAAGCCTGGCAGACTGGGATGCAGGAGCAGAGCTCTCCTGGGGCTCCTGGGCAATCCTTAGCATCCAGGCAGTGGCTCTGACTCAAGTTCTCAGTCTGCCAGGACAAGTCACATGACAAACTCATCAGCAGCAAGCTGTCAGAACCCCCCCCCTCCTTCCCACCAGGCTACTGGGAAGCCTTTTTTTTTTTTTTTTTTTTTTTTTTTTTTTTTTTTTTTTGAGACAGAAGTATAAGTAAGAGGCTAGGCAGGTTTCCACATTTCATCATCACTGTATTAGGACACTCCTACACAGAAGGCTTCTCCCCCAGTTGCCTGTGGGAAGTGCCAATAGCCCTCGGGTGAGTCACAGACACCCTGCACCATGAAAGAATAAGTGGGAAAGCTCTGCACAGCAGGGGATTGATCTTGGAGGACAGACCTTGCCACTCCATGTTCATTATGAGTTACTGTCCTCAATCACAGAGCATAGAAAAGCAAACTCAAAGGCAGATCCACTTCTCCTGACACTTGTGTGAAAGCAGTGGGACTCCTGGAAGTCCCGGCACTGCTCCACTGCACAGCTGGGAAATGACAGAGGAGAACACAGCTCCAGCCCTCCATAACTGAACCTGCCACTTCAAAGCCACAGTGAAGGCTACTGATGTTCAAGCCTGGTTTATTTTCAATCTTCCCAGATCCTAGGGGGGCAAAAAAAAAAGGTCTTCTACTTCCACTGCTACTTGGTTTGCTTTGCATGTGGTCTTCAGGAAAGAAGCAGAGGGAGAGAGTAGGAAAAAACCCTCTCAGCAATAGGCAGAATCAATAATGGAACAATTCAGCTGTGCCAAACCTTGGAATCTTTAATCAGGCAAGACTGCTGGGGGTCTCACTTGGCTGGATTCACATCTTGGCAGCACCACTGTAGAGTCCAAAGTAGACTTGAGCTCAATACATCAAGTGGCAGAAAAGTCATTTAACCAGAACAATATAATTAGCAGAAATCCTTGTTAATAAGGATGCACTTTGCTTGTGTATAACAGCTAATTGGTTTTTAACCAGGTGAGAATAAGTCTGAGAAGCTTAATCTCCCCAGTTTTACAATGGATATCATAAAGGAGGTCTAATTAAAAATTAAATCATGAAGTTCATTTATTCCTGCTACGTGTATCAGTGTATAGCATAGGGACCCTATGTATAGGTTTCTATTTTTAGGAGAGAGAAACCTGGATTCACAAATGTCCCCAGAGTGCCTTTGGAGAGGTAACAGAGGAGTTTAAACCAGAAGCCAGCTCTATACTTGCAGCCACTTGCCCAGAAAAGAGGACTATAAGTGGCAGTTCTCTCTTTTCTTATGGCATGGAAATATAATTTTTAAAAACAGTCACTTAGTAGTCAAGGACCAGACTTCTAAGATTATTAGGTACCATATGATGCAAGTAACTTCCTATAGTAACTAAACATCAAAGTGCTTTCAAACTTCCTCCTGGGTATATTCAGACAGCTAAATATATTAAAAATATATATCTAAAAGATTTTTAAGGGTGATATAGGCACTGAAGGGCTGCAAGACTGACATCTTTCCATGGTTTTAAATCCCCAATAACCACGGCAGAAAGAATTTATGTTTTTTAAATATGTCACTGTGGCAGCGTCCTGCAACAGAGCTTGGAGGTTAACAACACCAATATTTCAGACAGCAACAAGAACAATATTAATGTCATAAGCAGCAATTAGTGTTAAAAGACAGCAAATCCTTCATGTAAAATAAATGCGTGTCTAGCTGTGGGAACAGTAGGGCTAAAGAGCAATATTGCAATGACATGTGGTTATTTTTCCATTATTCTAGCTAGGTTTTACCATTGCCCACTGACTTTTTGCAAGCATGATGCAACAGAAATGGGAATAAAAATACTTGGAAAGTAGGAGTTAGTAAATGTACTTCAAAGGACATTGATAGCAAAATTTCTCTTTGTCAATTCCTTGTTTTCATTCATGCTATTAAGAAGAAATCAGTATGAAAAAGTGGGTTGTTTCATGGCATTCAAGAAAATGTTTTCTAACCACCTCGCTTATAAACTACAGTTCTATAGATTTCTAATATTTTATGCAGCCAAGTCACACATACAAGTCACACGTGGTGACTCATTTTTTCCTAAGCAATACATCTAATTAATTCAAGGTATTTAGAATGAAAGGTAGCTATTAGATGAAGACTAAAATAAATGGTACTAAATGCAGCCTTAGTGATGATGGACACAGGGCATTCTGGTAACATCCCCTTCTCTGCTGTGCTAAAAGCTGTGTTGCTCTCCCTGAATAAACCTGAATTAAAAAATGAAAGCTATATCCTGCTTAAATAGAGCTTGTCAGGATGATACTGAAGGCCCCTAGGACACCAAATACATTTTGTTTCACAGTTTTGATCTGGATGGAGCATGTGTCTGGGGAGAAGGAATTCTCCAGCTCAGCCTTTGAGGAGACTCAATGCCTGGCTTCTTCCAGAAAAAAGAGTTACAAAGCAAGGGGTGTGATTTTACAGCATTCACTCCTGCCTATTGTCTGCTTAACTGGAGTGATGCATTCACTTATGATACATCATGAAACAGTCATCACCCCTTTCTTTTTTATCATTACCTCTGCTTTATGTGGTGTCAATAAATCCAATGCCTTGTCACAAATTGCAAGTGTATCAGTGCTTCATAGATGCTGAGCACAACAAGTAGGAAATGCTGGGAAAGTAGTTGGTGATGTGATTAGCATCACAAACTGATGAGGTTAGGAGTTCATTTCTAGATGAATGTACACATTCTCACGGGTCTTATCATCTGCGATCTGGTGATCTCTCAAGAGCTGGATTTGCAATAAAATTTACAGAATGTCTCAATTCTGAATGCAACACAAATGCAGGCACAGATGTTCCTATACAATTCCTAATTTGTGCTTTAGCTTAAAACCTAGAATTGCACAGGTCCTTATCAATTATGTGTCTTCTCATGTGTCACACTCTCCTGCACAGTGCCCCTTGAAGTTCAAATCCAACCTGCATCGGAGTACCAACCTGACCAGCATCCTGTCCTAGGTATTTTGCCCTGTTTTATTGCTCTATCCATCTAGTTATACTTCAACTTGTGAATTACTGCATTATCAGGTTACTCTGTGTTCTGATGGGATTTTAAAATAACAACCTATTTGATGCAAATAATTATTTCCTCCAGCCAGGAGGGCATTTGTGTGCTCTCAACAGGATAGTAAGAGGGAGGAAGCTACCTGCTGAGTTAATGCTGTGGCTCTGAGTTTCCATTAACCTTCTAACTTCACCCATTTTTCATTATGAAATCATGAACTTCAAACCAAGCACACAGAAAAACGTACATTTCTTCCCCACTCACACAGCTCTGACACATGACTGAAAATGCTGTTTCCACACTTAAAGAAAATCCACCTTTGACCGAGGACTGAAAGCTGAAGTTGGCAGAGCCAATGGAATTTGTTTAAGAAGTTTTGAGGATTTCCAAGGGGGCTGCAGTTAGCTTGGAAACATGCTCAGGCTGGCACCAGCTACCAGCAAACACTGTGAAAAATACTTCAGAAATGTTTAGGGGAAAATAAACATGAATCCATCTGCCCCAAATACATTTGGGCTTCCATGTGTGGCTTCATGCCAACTAATGGGCACATTGAGAGGCACAAACTTACTGCCAGGAAATCAGCCAGAAACCTCCAGAGACACCAGACACCAAGGAATGTCTCTCTGACACCTTATTTATCTTTCGGAAAGGTATAACCAAGTAGAACCAGTCATTTGGAATGGGCAGGAAAGTGTCAGCTCTTACTCCAAGGATACACACTTGCAGACGTTTAGAGGGTAAAATAACCAAACCTCTTGTCTTTATTCACACCTGAGCTGGTCCACACAATGCTGGTGCCAGACCTCTGAGCTGGTTCTGGTGACACCATGAGGAACAAGTCAAGCAGACTCCCCAGGGGGCAGACAGGCTTCAGTGGCCTCAAACCAGGCTCATAATACCAGTGAAGTCACACTGTTGAAATCCAATGTACAAAATCTAAGCAGTTAATATTGCATCAGTCATGCATGTGCTCAGTTCAGACACAACTCACTGCTATCATTTTGATTAACAGACTGTTGAACTATGCTTTGCAAACTCCATACCAGATACAGGTGGGGCAGGTGAATCTCTGTTTCTAAAATGTCATTTTCTAAAGTGTACCTTTTGACAGACACAGATACACTTCTGAGTAGATAATCAGAGTTGTCAAATCTCACAGTACTTAATCACGCAGTGTGAAATGTTAAAACACTTAATCTCACGTAAGTCTAATTGTTACTCAGTGTCTCTTGCTTTGTCTGCATTTCTGGTTTTGTTTCTATTCTTATTTTCTCCTCTGCTTTGAGCTGCTTACCCCCCCCATCCATTTACTCTTTGTCAGAAGCCCACCTGAAGGTGGAAAGCTCTTTTCCTCCCTGTGGCAGCTGTCTCACATACACAAGACATCTCATGTAATGACAACAAGTAACATGTGATGACATGCCATGTGATGACAGGCACAGTTTACAAAGACCTGTGTGTCCATTTGTGCTGTTTCTGAGATCCTGCTCAGGAGAGCAACCAAAAACAAAGAGAAAGGAAGAGTCACAAACATGCAGTTTCAGTTACTGCAATCTCTTCCTCTCTGGCCTTTTTCATTCCCCCACACTGCTGCACAGCACATTTCCTAGTCTGTTTTCGACTGAGCCCATCTATGCACTATTCGTTGCCTATTCTCTGGACATGATACCTTCATTTGTGTTTTTAAGGACCCTCTTAGCCTATTCCCATCTTACCTGTTGCTCCTCCTGAGCCCTGAATCCTGCACTCCTGGTGCTACTGTCACTAGGAAGGGCTGAAAGCACCTAAGAGCAGGAGGCTCTGTAGCCTGGTAGGCAGCAAAGCTGCCAAGTTAACAGGACCTGTGAGCTGCCAGGAGTCTCAAAAGGAAGGGAGTGCACAAACACAAGCAGGAAGCCTCTCTCAGCTGGATACTCACTCCTGCAAGGACAGCAGGGCTCCTGGGTGAGCAGAGGCTGCTGAGGTACTGCCCAGAGGTAGATCTCTGAGCTCCAGCAAGGGACAGGAGCTCCAGCACTGCCTTTGCCAATTTCTCTGCATATCTCCATCCAACATTTTGACTTTCTGGAGGGTTGCTCTCAGGCTCCCAGCTCCCTCTGCAGATCATTTCCTCAGGCCTTGGAGCACATGAAGGCAATCTGCATCCTAACCTGGCTCTCAGGGTTTCCTTTTCCTTCCAAATAACAATTCTACAATTTGAAGGTGGGACTTGGCCAAAGAGCTCTGCAGATAAACAACTTCCATATCTTTTCTTTTTGCCAAAATAACTGTCCTCTTGGGAGGAAGAACACATATGCCTAATGGCCCAAAGGAACTCAACTTTCAGTTGATTAAAGTAAAAGTGGCCCTTGAAAGTGGAAAAATTCACCCAGGGAAGGGACTTTAACCTGAAAAGGAACTGAGATCTCTCTCAGCACCCACTGAGAGGGATTTGCCAGCTGAGAACAGGGCCTATGCAGAGCAACCTGAGGATGTGCTGACATGGTAGACCAAGAGTACAGCTCTTTTTGAAAACCTCCCATCCTTGCAGAAACGCCAAGGAAGGAATCTGCCTTCTGAAGATAACTCTGTCAGCTGCCTCCCAGGATGAATCTACTCGCTGTGCAAGATCTTTCCTAGTTCTAGACTTCACCTGGGTACATGTCTGCTGAGAATGGCAGCTATAAAAAGCATTTCTAAAGATGGTCAGAAAAAACCTAGAACATAACTCTCCATCAAATACTGTTAGCCTCTTCCAGGACAAAAACATCTCCTTGTTTGCCCAGATTGGCCACAAAAATACTAAAAAGAACTTTCAAACAGAGGAATCTAAAATTAGCTACCAAACTTCAAGCAGTTATGTGTGTGACCTGTGTTTTACAACCCCAAAAACAAAGTGATTAACGCCTCTGTTGAATTTGCCAGAAACTGGCAATTCCTCATCCAGTTGGTGCATTACTCAGACACTGTGGTGATGGTTTGCTATGAAACAAGACAGATATGTGCACACCCTCTCTGCTCACTGCAACCCCTTGACTACATTAATCCTCCATTCCAAACAGGATTTACTTTTCATCATTTTATAAACAGGCTGAGTGGTGTTGAGGATGAAATGTCCATCCACAGCAGGCAGTGAGGCCAGAAGCTGAAATCAAGAGGCCACTTTACTCTCTGAGCTTCAAATCATGGTCCAGAATTGATGAAGAAAGGTCTATTTCTCTGTCCCTCAGCATGACCATCTGTTCCCATCTCAAGAAATCTCACTTACAGCCTGACTTTTTGGTCAAATACTCATGGATTTCTAAAACAGAAACCTATGATGTCCAGGTGAATGGCCTTGAGATGGGGACTGTAACACATTTTACAATATCAATGCATTTTTTAAGACTAAAGCATATTTTAAATAATTTCTAAGGGTTCACTATGATTATGCTGTTAGATAAAGAGGATCCCTCCCATGTGTAGTGCCAATGGTGATCCCATCTTTAATCCAATGAAAAACCAAGCAATATCCTTCTCTGTAGGGATCCATGGCTCACATGAACCTGCTAAGATGGTACAACAGCTATTTTAAGATATTTTAACAGAAAATATGCCTTTACTTCTCATAATCATAAGCTTCCAGATTCTCTGGCTGATCCACACAAAAAAACCTTAAGAATCCCACTGGCACTGTTTGCAAGCAGCTCAATCTTATTGCTGATTACATCCAGTTAGATTTTTTTTCAGAAACAGCCTTGTTGAAATAAAAAAAAAAAAAACAAAACCTAAACAAATGTAAAACTACTGCAACTAGGAAGAGATTTAGAGCCCGATTCTCCAAAGTATTCTATTAGGTAATTTAAAAGGAAGGTGATACAGTACTTCCTTGTGGCAGCATTTATTATTTGTTTAACTAAAGGTCAGCAAAAATAATAAAAAATCTGTTGTCTCAGTGACTACAAAGGCAGATTTCAGGCCTGGGAATTTGCTCCACTTTAGAAGAAATAAATTCATGTCAGCAATCAGCACATTTTGCCAAACACTTCTTTTACTTCTCCCACCTCTCTCTGGGTTGAAGGCTGTTGCCTAAATCCTCTTGCCCCATAGTTCCAGCATGCAGATTCCTTGTTTTCCTGACACCTTCACACAAATAGTGTTCCACTTCTGGCACCTTTCAGCCCTTTGTGGTTTTTTTTCCTGTAGACACTGAATGTGGGAAACACTACTTATTTTTCAACAGCTCTGTGGCAAGCAAGAGAACAGGCGGAAACCTGGAGCCCACCCACCTTGAAAACCTTCCTCCCAGCACCTACTTCTGGTGGAGATTCCTTGACAGCACCATTCCCCAACTATTCTGTTCTCTCCTCAAAGCCAGGGTTATCAGATCTGTAGCAGCTCCTTTGGTTCTCCTTTTAATTTTGAGAAACCTTAGCTTTGCCAATCTACTGAGAGCTGAGGAAATGTGTGTTTCTCCACTAAGAGCCCCCTCTGCTCCCTGTTTATTCGAGGACATTTTCTCCCATAGTGTCTTATCTTTGCCATTGTTTCATGGTCTAATTGCTTCCCTTCTGAGAACTTAATTTAATTTATCTCCTTGGAGTCAGGCAGGATCATATCAAATATGTAAACTCAGCTGGGCATGACATTCATACAAACAATGGCTCCTCCTGCACACAATTCCTGCCCTATCACAAGCAATCCCACTTAAAAAAGGGAATGAGCGTTTGTGAAAGTCACAATTTATTGCCATTATTGCAGCAATCTTGTACTGTGCAAACTTGAGCTACTGCTAGCCAAAGCAGTTTCCTCTGAGGAAACGAAAATATTTTTGGATGAAGAATAAATAATCAGCTTGGAAAGCCCTGAACAAAGAAGCCTCTGACTGAATTCTAATGGAAGGAAATTGTTTAAACAAGTGTTTGTTTTCTGAAATGTTAACAGGTTTCTTCTGGTAGTGATCTGTACTGATCCATACAGTGCAGTACAGCTAAAAATGGCTTTTTTCTCCAACCTTCTCTGCTCTTTATATTCCTGTGCTCTTTGCTGAGTGTCTGTCTAGGTTGGTGCCTCAAGTGCTGTTACTTTTGGCCTGTTCCTGGATGTGTTGCCAGGATGTTGTGGCTGCAGCCAGTGGTAACATTCCACATGCTTTGTTAAAACATGGAAGAACAAATCAGATGACATGGACTTTAAATGAAATCGTTATTCTCTCTCTGTTACTAGTATGGGCTGTGGAGATCTTGCATATTGGGATGTTTTCTAATGGTTGCTTTCTCCAGGCAGGTTATTTTCCCCTCAGAGTGTAAGGAAGACAGGTTTATGTACAAAAAATAAAAAGAAGTGACAGAAAAGGTCCCTACAAATAGGAGGAAAACAACCTCAACCTAGATAACTAGAAGGAAATTTCATTTAATTATATAGACAACTTTTGACTAAATAGTTTCATATTTTTTTAAAAAATGAAAGCATAAAGAGCATTTGGGAAATTCTTAAGAGATACCTAATAAATAATACAGAGTAATTATAGTCATAATCTCAAACACGCTTAATGGGAGATCTTCTAACTCTACTAGTCAACACATGGAATAAAAAAGTGAGCCCAAGTTGAAGGTGCTGTTGTTATTATCCCCCACAGAGGAGAGCAGAGAATGCTGTTGCTCAGCATCGCTGCTGGTGGCATGGTAAAGGTAAGGGGTGGCAGCTGCAGAAGAACACACACAAGTGTTTAGCAAATATCAACTTGTCCAGTGGTCTGCCACTGAAACCAGATTGGCTTCATTTCCATCTCACACTGCAGAAATCAAACCAGCCTATTTGAAAATAAATATGTCATCGTTGAGGCCAATTAAATTTTGTAAGCTGTGGCCGGGGGGAGAAGAGAGGATCAGAAGTTGGGCTTCATAATTAAAGCTGACTGCAATCTAAATTACTAAGAAATTTTGGCTTGTCTTGATTGCACATTCCCCAAGATAAAACTCTAATGACTGCCTGATCTGGATCTCCCTCTGTACCTCAAGTGTGGCTGTCAGGAGCCTGTTACAATCCCTCCTGCAGAGATGGGCTCTTCCATTTTAGGCTGTAGTGTCTCCTGTCTTTGTCTTTACAGGAGAGCCCTGTTCAGTCCCCAGCTGACATTACAACCACTCACCTGTTAAAATATGGATAGGAGAAAGGAAATAATAAAAGCAAAAACCATAAAGCAGAGGCCAACTGATGAGCAAAACACTGTTTTTGCAATTTGGGCAGACTCTAATCCCTGAGACAAGGATCTTTCCTAAGAAAATCACACCCAAGATCTTACTAAATTCAGGGCAAGCAAAGCAGCATGCCAAGAATAAAGACAAGTTGTTACAACTTCAGGACATTTTTTTCATGCCAGTTCCAGTTTGACATGTGTCCCACCCTATAAAATTATTTTATATTGCTTCTTCCTGCGTGATACCACCTTTAAAACAGTAATTAGAGGACGTGTTTGTTTAGAGGAACACAAATTATTGCTTTGCTTCAGGGCCTGCTTAGCATGTCAAGTTCTCCTGCAACCAGAATAAAATCATCAGTGAAAAATAAGTATTCTGTGTACAGTTTCATGCAGAATGTAACACCTCCCTCCAAGGTGCTCATGCATCATTTAGTGCTTAACACATTCCCAAGAAGCAGGAAATAACTCAGACAAGCATCAGCACTTAACCATTTGAGGGCAGGCATCCTACTGCAGTGATGTCTTAAGCAAGGTGGGACCATTTCCAGTTCCCAGAAAGGAAACAAAAGGACTTGGTCCCCACCTTGACTCCAGGTGAGCATATTTGCCTTGCCAGTCTGAGCAAAGAGTTCACAAGAAACTGGGCTCAGTGCCTGGTTTCATTCTCACTGTGGGTCGATCAAACATCCGTGTGCTGTATCACACCACAATTTCAGCCTGTGCTGGTCCCCTCTCTAGGGCACCCAAGAACAGGTTTTAGTACTAATCTAAGGAATTCATACACTAAGTTAAACTTTTCTTACCCCAGGGATCATCTGCCTTTCTACCAGACTCAGATATTTCAGCTATGGCAGTCAGACTCAAAAAGTTTGGCAGGTACAAGGGAAAGGGACAAAGGGTATCTCAGTGGCTGAGCCAACACTGTGGAAGAGCTTCCTGGAGGTGAGCAGGAGGACACACAGTGTGTGTTTGGGCAAAGTAATGGGTTTTTTCTACAGGAATCACTATTAAAGGATATTAGTCCAGGGTGGGGCCTCAATCACCACCACAATCCAAAGGATTCCTAGCAATACTTGTGTTCTTGCCACATCGGATTTGTTAAAAGACCTGTTTCCTCATCAATGCTTTTCTCATAGACATTAGTAAGACACTTCCATGTCTTCACAGGCAGAGAAGGATTTTTTTTGTACTTCATTGTTTGCAGTGTTGCAAACACAGTGCCAAGACACCACGGTGAGAGATAGCTATGAACTATGATGTTTAAGGATATTCCTTTGAGGCTGAGAAATGCACACACAAATATGTTTATAATATGGTCCATACCACAATGCACATCATGTCACAGAATCACAGAATCACTATGGAAAAGATCTCTGGGATCACCAAATCCAACTGTCAGCCATGTTCACCACTAAACCATGTCCTCAAGTGCCATATTTTTATGGTTTTCAAACACATCCAGGGATGATGACAATGACAATGCATTGTCATTCAGTGACAATGACATGCATGTGGCTTTTCTGTTTATAGCAGGCAAGTCAGTTGTGTGAGGAACACCATTAACTCCAACAAAGGCATGCAAAAATATTGGAGTTCTTCATGGGACAACACACCCAATGCTACTGCAATAATTTGGGTTAGAGCAGAATTGCCAGCCGGGGACTGGAAAAGAAGGTGTTAAGGTATCTGGTGGGCAGAGACAGCTATGAAATGGCTTAGCCTTTCCTAAGTCAGAAATACCACATGCAGATTACAGAAATCACAGTGTTGTCTACTTGGTGCAGGATGTCTCCTCAGGGCTTTCTTTCCAAGCAGCCCGAGCCACGGTAAAGGTCAGCATCGTTTACAGACAAATCTGTTTTGTAATACACGGAGCACACTGTGCCTCACACACAGAACTCGCTGCCTCAGATCGACACAAATCCTCATGGGCATCTCCCTGCAGAGCAGGGAGGGCAGGCAGAGCTCAGTCAAGCAGCAGGTTTGCCATCCCTGCACCATGCACACGTGGCAAAACACACCTGGGTTAGCTGGTGGTGTGAACACCTGAGCACCCATTGTTCTGCAGCCTGAGGGCTCATTGATCCCTGTTTGGCTTTGTTTTGATTTAGGCAATAAACACTGGGGAGGTTCAAGCTCTTGTGCAAATCTTTCTTCAGCCATGACCACAGCCTCCCTTCTGGCCATAAGTCTCAAACATATGGATGCACCTCTGACAACATTTGGAAATGGCTTCCTTGAGTGCAAGGATGATCTGGCACATACCTTTCACTTGGCTGTTTATAGCTTTTAGAGCCTACCTGCAAAACTCCTCTGTCTATGAAATACTAAAGGCGAATTTGAACAAGCTGAGATTTTGCAAGGGGGTTCACGGTTCCCTTCAAATTCTTGGCATTTGGGATCACTTTCAGATTTTTTTTCTATTTTAAGTGAGAAGTGCAAAAATATGCAGCAGGAATTAACTGTTTGGGAACCTCTTCAGCATCCAAGTTGGAGAAAGTCTTTTCTTGAATCTTCTCATCTTTCTCCATTCCCACTTTCTCCTGGATTACTCAATCTCAAAAGCATCCATGTAGCCATGTGTCATGCTTAAATATATTTTCTGCTAAAAATGACGTGTGTGTGTTATGCCTCCAAGGGAAGGGGGGATTACTACATCTGTAGTGATCCCAAGCAAGGAGCATTTTTGGTCTGTTATGGGCCAATAACTCCTATTAGCAGAGCTGTGGAAAAGCTTCTGCTCCCACCACAGCAGACTTGATGCAGCTTCTTTGATTGGCAGTAGAATTCTTCATCATTATCAAAAGTAAAGAGGAGAAAATGTGAGGAAAATTGTTTACAAAACAGCAAGAACAACTGCTCACAATGTTCCACTTTATTTTTAATACAAGGAGAAGCACGGCACTGCAAAGCAGTTTTTAATTCACTGCTTTCTCCCACAAATGCTTTTGGCTTTGTACAACAGTGCCACGTGCTGATATTTATATAACTCAGTAATGGTTATGATTTTGCTTCAAAAATGTTATTTCAGTGTGGCTATGCCACCACCCATCTAACCCAGATGCACATCTGGCATCAAGAGGAGTCTTGAGGAAGAGGTGGTCTTTCAAGACCCTCAAATGAAAAGTTTAGTCTGGAATAGGCTAAGAAATAGAAAATATTTTCTGAGCTTCTTCCTCCACTTTGGAGAGGGGAAACCATGGCCAGGACCAAGCACAAACCCACAGATACCAACACTCTCAGTGGCACCAAATCCCTTGTAGCACCACCATCTTCTCCTTTGTAGAGTGGCCACAGCACAGGAATGGGTAAGGACTGGCTGAGACTTTTGTGAGGCCAATTAAAAGTGATGTGAGCTCAAGTACATACTTGGAAAGAAAAGTTAATATATGGGGATTTCCTGAAAAATGTATCCAATACTAACTCCTTCACAACTTTGCTACTGGAGGTGCTTTAACATGCCACAGTTAGCTTCTGCTTTCTCCTGTTATTTTATTTGGAGGGTTTTTGGCTTTTCTTTTCATTCCTCCACACTTCAGCATGGTGGTTACCACCCAGGGGAGTGCAGACCATTGGGAATCTGTGGGCTTCACAGGGTCTGTAAAGGATAACTTAAGTAAATCCATCATTCAGGAGACTCAAATTAAATTGCTGTGGAGGAGCTGGCTTTGCTACTGGAAAAAAAAGTAAGTACCTGCCTATTCAAATGGCTGAAAGCCATTATTATAAAGCCATTTCCAGAATAAGCTTTTGCTCTTTCATTTTCCTAAAAACGAGACACAAATCAGAGCAGTCAGAGCACTGATTCCCCCACCAAAACCCCTCCTTTTGCTCCATTTCCAGATATTTCACGTGCTTGGCTATGTGTCTCTGCTGTGTCTCACCCACACAACATCAGTGTGCTCCCAAAATCTACCCCTCAGTTAACCTAAACTTACAAGGGGAATAAATGGATTTAATAAATGAAAACAAAATCTGGATTATCACCAGGAATTATTGCCAAATCAAACTCTCTTTTCAGGATTATCCTGCTCCAAAAATGCTTTTTTTCTCCTGCCATGCTCCCTGTAAATCACTGCATGCCATAGGAACACTTCCAGTTACAGAGTATGCATGAAGAATGTCCAAAATATTCTCCAAGTACCCAAGAGTGTCTATGAAGAGGAACCCTGCACTCAATTCTGCAGAGTAAAAACAGAGATTCCAGAAGACAAGGACCTATACAGGCAGAATATTAAAGAAAAATGAGACATTTTTATATATTGAGAAATACGTCCACAAGTAAATAGAAGTTAAACCCTGAAAAATTCCCAGACAGATGAGAATAATTGAGTATTTTTTTGGAAGGAGTATATGGGATGCTTTTGCAGCTCTAGTGTAGAAGCAGGAGACTCTCATGAAGGCTGATTACCTTTCTAACCACGAGTCAAATCCAGTTATCAAGATCTACGTAGCAAAACCAGATGAAATGAGACAGCCCACTTGCTGCAGTGGGTCACATCAGGTGAGTGACTTTCTCCTTCCAGAATCAAACACAGAGTTTGAAGGTGCTGAAACACAAAGTGTAGTCCAAAATAAGCCTGAGCTTTTGGGCAGTTTGGGTACAGTTTTCTTCTTGGTAAAGGTCTGTTGCTTTTTCACAAGAGAGTCTTACAGAGGTTTCCAAGATGGAAAGGCCCAGACCAGCACTGAGCTGAGTGCTCCCTCTCAGGACTGACATTTCTTGGTTTCTTGTTCAGGACTGGGAGAACTGTGATGGATTACCTGTGACCAGAGAACAGTCATTTCCCACATGGATGCTGTCAGCATAATCATGAAAAATTATAGGAAATTATATGGCTGACTAATAAAATCTGTGAGGTCTTCTAATGTCCTGTAGGTAGGGGATTTCAGTGGGATCCAGATCACTGTCCTGTGCAGATACTTTTAAAAATGCCACTCAAGTGTGCTTGAGATACAGATATGACAGTGCCAACCCAGGATCACATCACTAAAGCTTGCAAGATTTCCCTGTGTGTAAACTGATGCAAAGCACAACCATTTACACTCACTGGCATCCTCTTTCTGTTATTTACTGAATCCTCCCCAAACCATCCCACTAATAAGTTTACCTGTATCAAGGAGTATATACAGCACTAAAATAAAACAAATCTAATTATGTTAAAATAAAATGGTGTAGGTGTTCCAGCTTGAATAGTCATTTAATACTCAACTATAGGGAAAGAAATAGAGTGAAAGACTGCCAGAAATACTGACATCAATCTTCCATTTCAAGAGCAATTCAGAGTGATTCCAAATATAGTTGGTCCTATTAAGAAAACAGCTCTTGGGTAAGAGTGCAAACTACGTCATCATAAGAAAGAAAATCAGAAACATATGGTTCTAATGGTAGGAGGAATTTTAAACAAAGTCAGCAAATCAGTATCCTAATAGTAAAATCAAAGAAAAGAGGGGAGAAAATCCCTACGTGCCAACCCAATCCTTTCAGGGTGAAGTTTGATGAGCTCTTGTCTGGTCTTTCAGTTTCCAGAAGGAAAAACAACTTAATGACACCAGCAGGAGCAAGCCCCACTAGGTAAGACCCAGACCATGTTTCTCACTCTCTCATAGGAGCAGTCCTTTGGATTCCCTTGTTCCAGTTCTGTGGCTACATGGAGAGAGGAGAGGGGTCTGGCCAGTCCCTGGCAGATTCTCCCCCAGCAGACTGAAGTTTGGCCTCAGCCACAGCAGCTGAAATCAGCAGCAGCACCACAGAACACCCACTGCTCCCATTCATAATCCAGACACACACAGAGCTCTCGGTGGGAAAGCCAGGATCCTGTGTGGGCTCAGCCAAGCCTGAGTAAGGAGGACATGGAAAGGAGGAACCACCTTTGGAACAGTAAATCCCCATATGGGCTATGACCCTTTTCTTAGATGTATCAATCCAGGAGGCACTGAGGAAGAGGAAAAGAGGCTGTGCAGCACTTCTGCTGTGTATAAAGCCCTGAGCCCACACTGCACAATCACACAAGACAAAGCCCTGCAATCCACATGGGTGACCTCAGCTTGGGCTTTCTTTCCCATTTTGCTTTGGGCCAAGATTCTCAAGGGAGCCTCGAGGAGTCATGTAACCAAGTTCAACGACTTTGAATTTTCCTATTGACCAGAATAGCATTAGATCATATTACCCAAGCCTATTTGTTAATGACGAGTGCTCGTTTACCCACGCTGGTGCTACATGGCTTGGACGTGTGTGTTGGACACCATAAATGGCAAGGATGATGCCTTCAAGACATAAACACTGTGGGACACGCAGGAGCTTCGCTCAACAGCAATTTTCTCAGGAACACACAAAAAAACATAGAAGGAAGAGTTTCAAACTTCACGAAAATTTTCAGCTTCCCTCCCACCAACCCTCTTGTAGTAAATATAAATCAGACAGCCACTACTATTACTGTAACACAGGAAGGGGAGAACTGGCATTTCTATATAGATGCCAATAAAAGCTGCATCTTTTTGGATCGTGTCATATCCACATATTTGTTGTGGCTTGCATAAGAGAGAAGATATAAAACAGTGAAGAAGTCCTTTCCTCTTCATTTTCACTCAGAAATCCCCCATTATCCTCTTTAAGAGCAAAGCTGTGAACAGCCGCTGTTTTCTCTTCCAATTATCAAGTTTACAGCAGACATGAGAGTGACCAGATTGCTTCGGTCTGGAGAGATCCTTCTTGACAAAATGTATTATGCCAAATGCTGCTGCTGCATTCTTCTGCTTTTGGTGGAGGGGGAAAAAAAATTAAACAGCTGAGAAACAACCCCACACTGATGTGGATTTTTCAAATCAGTATTTCAGCACGAGTTAAATATTGCACTCAGAGCCCAGTCCACCAAAGCCTGAATCCATTCCAGTGGCCTGCAGGGAATGGCTGCTTAGTTGAGGCTGTAAAGATATGTGAGTCCAAAAAGGTCACAGTTTAATCCCTGATGCGTCAGCCAAGACAGGAGATATCACAAAGGTATGAAGATATTTGAAGCAGGTTGTTATTTTATTTGGTGGGAACCAAACAGATTATATATAGAAATTGGGACTAATCTCAGAAGGAGACACTGCTGGCGTGCAGAAATGTATCTGGCACAGTTCACCCCTACTTATTTGTCAGTTAGTTGTTTTGGTACAGTATAGACATGTAATACATATTAGATTATTTGCAAAAGCTTCCTACCAATATACCTTCTCAAAGTTTTTGAAAAAACTTTCAAGAAAAAAGAAATAAATTCTGTTATTTGTATGTTTAAATGCCTTCAAAGAAGAACCTATTAACCCTAAGAATTAAGGGGTAAGTCAAGGAGGCAAAAGCATTCCTGTTTGATGTAATGCTCCATAATTTTCATTTGATAAAAAGCTGGCAGAGTAAAAGCTGGCTGTCACCTATCCTTTGGGAAATGATTTCATAGTCCACTTACTGATACAAATTATCAGTATTAAAGCTCACCCAAAGGTTTCTGCACTTAGAGAGATTTAAGGTCTGGGCAGTATAGCCAGATCCCTCTGATAGCCAGAGACATAGAAACATGGATACAAACAAGGAAATTATTAGGCTTTATTTTGAAAACTGGTTTGACTAATAGGCCTTAAGTCCTATAGTTGCAGAAAGCACAACCCCTTACTAGAGACACTCAATTCAAAATAAAAAAAATATCTATTCTGATTAAGCCAATGCCTTATGAATATAAGACACAGTTAGAAAAATTAGAATTTCTGACTTTAAAAAGATAATCAGTGTTTAATTTGGAACAAAATTATCACCAGCATTTCTTTGGTCAAACTGATCACCAGGGCAGCGCCCAGATAAATAAGTGTTTTATATGTCTGCCTTTGCTAAAAGATAAACTCTCTACATACAGATTTTTTTACTTTTTTTTCCCTTTAAAAGCCTTTACCAAACACAAACAAAGTGTTGTATGAGTAAGCATTATAAGAAAAAAATCAATATATATCACAGTTGACAGCTGCAGACTTAGTTGGTCAAATAGCAATTAATTTATGCAGCTGTCAGTTTAGGATGTTTTGGATATATTCCAAACACAGAGGTTGCTGTCAGGTTTAACCTGATGCAGCAGAACGTGGGATAGAATACAAATATTTCCCCATTTTATTATGGTCAGAACAAGCCCCCTTCTGCCAAACTCTGGTTTAAGACACCTAGAACTGTTACCTTAATGAGACACAAAATTTAATCGTGATTCATCTTCTATAAATGAAAACAGGAGGTGTAAGTTGCCAGCTGAGTTATTTTAAATTCACACTGGAGTCTCAAAAACCTGCCCACTGATAACATCACTGTCTAATTTCATACAATGAAGGTCAAAAATACAGCAACTTGTGTTTACAAAGCATTTTAATATGCACCTAAGAGCAAAAAACTGCTTTGGACAAGGAAACCTCAAGAAAACTGTCATTTCTTATAAGATTTCTGTTTCTACCTTCTTGAACTGACACTTTTGGAATACTTGTTTATCCTCCCTGTACATCCTGATCCACTTAGAAATGCATATTTAATGATATCTATAGTGAGGTTTGAGCTTAGATGCAGCTGTGTACCTGGAGGATGCTTCCAGCTGGCCAGATGATTCTTACCTTGCATACACTTGTTCTCTTTATGCAGTGCTTCACAAATTATAACTCTACTTCACCACTCCAACAGTCCAGTGTTTTATGAGTTACTGATGTGCATTTTAATAGCATGAAAGTAAGATAAAGGATTATCCACTGAGTTGCTTGGACTATGCACCTAAAAATCTACCCATCACCAAAATATGGTCACCCTGAGCTTAGAAATTAACTGGTTCCCAACAGCACATCACAACAGCTTATTACAAAACACTGAATTCTTCCAGTTCATGTTTTGAGACTAAAGTAGAGAATAGAGGGAAAATGCAATAGGTTTATAATATTTCAACAAGGACATCTTCACTTCCCTAATGTCCTGAGGTGTTTAAACAGCTTGTACTTCTTCCAAATGAAGAAATTATTTCCATGGAAAAAAACCCAAACTCTTATTTTTGGACAAAACATTCCAGATTATCTATAAAGAATCTTGAGAGAATAAACAGAAGAGGAAGTACTTTGCCTAATGAAGCCACCTAGGAGTACATTGAGTACATCCTTAGCTGCTTTTATGCAGCAAGACATCCTTGAAGTTTTAAGCTGCAAGCACTGGAGAAAATGCTGTCCCTAGTACCAAAGCCATGTGCTAGCAAATTAGGTAACTCTTAGGTTTAAACATGTAACAGACCTTATGAATCCAGATTTAAAGCTGAGTCACTTATCAAACTTTTTTGATCTTATTAAAAAGGCTTTATGTATCTTCACAAGTCTTTTCTTTTAGATAACAGACAAAGGCAATATAATCAGATACTTGTACCACTGAAACACAATCACAACCACCTTTCTGAGAATTACATACTGGAAAATAGGTCACCTATTCTCATTCTTCAGCCAGGACTCTGAGAGGACCCTGGCTTTGTTATTCTATCTATGCAAAAGACAGGCTCCCCGGGGAAGTGGTCACAGCACCAATCTTGCCAAAGTTCAGGAAGCATTTAGACAATGCTGTCAAGCACATGATGTGACTCTTGGTGTGTCCTGTACAGAACCAGGAGTTGGACTAAATGATCCCTGTGGTTGCCTGCCAAGTCAGCATATTCTGTGATTCTGTGTGGCACCACCTAAGGCTGATATTCTAAACTAAAACTCATTCTGCTATTTTGGACCCTTCTTACAACTCTTTCATAAATCAGCTGTTACTTCCTGGTATTATTGTAAAAGTTGGAGCATTGAGTGACAATGTGCTTCCATGTCCTTCTTCTAACGTGGATATGCCATTTTTTGAGATGAGTCAAGGTATGGGGTGACCTTGAACGACAATAGTTGTGTCAGTGAGATCTGGTAAACCACCACCACCACCCAGGGGAGAGGACAGCTGTGTCACCACCCAGCAATTACAGTGAAATCACACTATAACCTCCTTGGAGGAACACAGCTGCCTGGGTGTGCAGGGTGTGAAGTCAGGCTGAGACACAGAAATGCCACACACCATCCTTAAAGCCTGACCCAGCACACTGCACGTGAATGGAATTGTGCAAGACCAGAGAAGATACAGAGGATTCTGTGATTACCACTTCAGAGAGGATTTTTCTCTTTCATTTAATGTATTTTAAGGATTTTTTAAGATGCCTTGATCTGTTTCCCTACATCTGCTTACATCTAATCTAGCATGAAATGCAATCCAGGCAGTGCCAAGTCTTCCCCTGCAAAGTTTCCAGCATCTTAGTGATGAAGAATGGTGTCAGCTTTGTTTCAGGTTTCACATTTTTTTCACTGGGATGAATTCTTTGCAGCAAAACTATTTGCTTAACACCGAGCCAACTGCGAGTGCCAAGGCAGAGCTGCCCTGTGCCATATCCACATATAGAGAGTCAGATTCCCTTTCTCCTGAAACCTGAGAAGGGCAATTCATCCAGTCTGCATCTCCTTGATCCAGGAGATGATCTCATGGTTTAGGCTGATGTCAGCCTCCAGGCATGCCCAACTGTCCCCCTACCCTGAGTTTTGCAGATCCTGGCTCCTTTCCACGCCTGCCTGCCTGCCTCCCTAGCAGGGATTTCTGCAGAAGTGCACAGCTGTAAGGGAGGCTCCACAGGCAAGCACAGGGGTCCCTCCAGGCATCAAGATCAGCCCAGAAGATGTATGAGGGCAATGAGGAAACAAATCTGTGCATGATGCCAACAAATATATTCTTGGAAGGGCCCTACCCTGACACCATGACATCAACATCATGAATGGTACCACTGGGTATCCCACTCTAGCTGGTGGCTTCGTGTCTGAGCACCCTAAGCCATCCTTGGGGATGCAGGGCCCCACTGAGGAGCAGGTTTTTGGGATGTCCTGGATTTGCAGTTGGCACGGCTTGGAGCATGGCAGCGCAGGGAGAGCAGAGTCAGCCTTCTGTCACCCCAGCACAACTGCAGTGGCATGAGCAAGCCAGGTTTTAACAAGTAAATCTACATAAAAGCTTTCTCAGAGAGTGATTACTTAATATAACAACCAGCTGTCTCTTCAATTCTTGCTGAGGCAGCCGATTCTTCTCACCATTATTCACAGAGGAGAAAAAAGCGGGGGAAAAAAAAAAGCAACGAGCCTGTTTTGTGTATAGAGTAAGCAAAGCATCAGAGAAATTATTGTACCTGACAGACAGAGATGTCAAGGGTTTTTTTTTTTTTTGTTTTCTCATTTCTTAACCATCTACCCATTTCTTCACAGAAAAAAAGAGCTCTTACTGCTGGGGTGCAATGAGTTAATTTGTCATTAACCCCTTAAAGGTCAATCCCACAGCTTTTTGTACAGCAGCTACACAATTTAATTACCATCACTTTTATATTACAACTTATCAACACAGGATCTGAATGTCTCCTCTTTAGTTCAGCTGGCCCTGTACTCTGCTGTGTAACCTTGTACAGAAAAACAATTACCACAGGAGAACATCAGTGGGCACCAGTAGAGCCTCCAGACTGGGAAACTGGAGTATGGGACCACCCAGGCCTGCAAGGGCTGTATTTTTAGACCCAAAGAAAATCATGGCTTGAATAGATGGGTCTGTCCCACAAAGTCATTCAGGAACATTCATCTGAATTAATTAAATGCCTGAATTTATGTTAGGGCACAGTAAACTTCTGCATGGCCAATTTTATTCGGAATTAATGTAGCCTTTGATTCCAAGTTAAATTGCACAGAAGAGTTTAATAAGAGGTAACTAATGGGTTTCAAAACTAAATTTGGATTTGTCTTCCTGGAGGCTATCGGGTCAGCTCCGGAGGGATGGGGCATAATAGAGGTAAGAATCTGGGACAGAGAGGTTTTACAAGGAGATTGTCAATGTGCTGCAGAAAAGGAGCAAAGAGATATAATTTTTTAACTGCCCTTGCAGCTTTCATGTATATCTTGAGAAGGGGTGATTCTTCCCCATTTATTATCTTTATATGAGGAACAGCACTGTCTCCTGGCATGGAGCAAGGGGCTCCTCTGACCATCATCTGATTTGCTGGAGAGCAGGAGCTCCCACACTTCCACCCACATTAGAAAAACTTTCACTGCTGCTTTTTGTTTAGTTTTAATTTGGGTATAGCCCTGACCTCCCAGGCTTTGCAGGAGGACACCTCCTCTCCTTGTTCCCTGCTCTTTATCCCAGCAGCAGCTCCTGGTTGTAGGTGCAGGCATATAAGGAGTGAGGCAGTGCCTGGGCATGAATCACTGCCTGCACATCCTGTCTCCTGAGGAAACGAGGATGGAAAGCACTGGCAGAAGTTTAGCTGACCTGCTGCAAACAGTTCACTCTGTTTAACAGGAAAAATAGCCTCAGACCTCAGTAAGGCATGGATTTGATTTGTAATAAGGAATTTAATGATGCCTCTTCCAGAGGATCTAGGATAGTAAAGAGGTGGGGGAGAAGGTAAGAGATACCTAAATAGGTTAGAAATTATTTTTAAAATCCCTGTTCAGCAGGAACTAGCTAAAGCAGAGTATGATTTGCTAGCTGGACAGTATTGCCTAACAAGACACATGTGCACATTACTGCCATTAAGCAATCAATAAACCTGGGTGCAGGGCAACACACAGTTCCTCCCCTGTTTTGCTCTGACTCAGCACTGAGTCTGTACAATTGGGCAGGTATTACCCAGGCAGCAGAGAATTTTTTGTGATAAAGAGTGGTGGAGCCAAAGGAAGAAAAAAAAAACAAAAAACAACCTCACAAGCAAATTGGGCATATTTTTCTCTATCTGACTTATGAGCTTTTTTTTTCCCCCTTTAACTAGAACTTCAGACTGCTGCTTCTCTGCAGTCCAATTCTTCACACTATGGACTGCCTTCAAGAACCCGTCTAGCAGATTATTCCTCTTCCAGTGTGTTCACACCTGCACAATTACCATAAGTGGAAGAAATTTCCTCCATTCTACAGCAAACAATGGAAAGGATTCCATTTCTCTTTCTGCTCAAAACCAGAACACAGTTGCTTTCAGAGCAGGTTATGAAACTCCCCACATGCCAGTTCAGAAAAAGGCTGTGTCACACAAAGGTGACTTTGTGCTGTTGTTCCCCACAGTTAACGGAGCTGTGACAGTCCAGTTCTAGAGATCCCATTTTCTTCCTCAAACAGATTCTGAGCCATTCTAAGTATGCCTTCCACATGTGTTAATGTCTTAATTGAAGATATTAAGAAAACTCCCCTCTTGATATAGTACCAAACACAGGTGCCCAGTGGAACCTTCCCCCTTCTCTGAAACATCCAAGCAAGAAAAGCTCAGCCTCCTCACCAATTTCACTGAACTAATTACTGTCTGAAATTAAACACATGCTTAAATGCTTTGTCAGGCCCAGGCTCCTGGATTAACTGCAGACTCAGTCTCTTCCAGTGCATCACTCGACAGCAAGCTCCTTCCCACTCTGTCCCCACCCATCCAAGTCTTTGGGGAATGTTGCCATGGATTTCCACGGGACACAGGAGTCCATATTGGAAGAACCCTGTTAAGGTTGCTAGGCGTAAATATTGACTTAACGGCTCTTCCGCCTTTTTTCTTTTTTAAGAACGGATTTGTTGGCCGTGGCTGGAAAAATAGAATTATGGAGTGTGCATGATTCACTCTGGCACTCACACAAACATGCAGATCAGTTGGCTGGCAGCTCTGCTCCTCTGTTCGCAGAACATCGCTCCGAAAATGTGTCATTTTGTTTTGGCAGCAAGAGCATCCAAGCCCACAGACAGAGAGATAAAATCTCCTACCTTCCCTGTACTTCACATGGGAGTCGCTGACCTTAGGCTGCACAGAATATTGGATTAATACCCCCAAGAGCTTTTTAGTCCAGACACACAGAAGGACTGACAGAAGTTTTGGTTTCACACTAAGAGCCTGGCTCAGAAACCTCCCCTCTCACACCCACTCTCCTGGGTCTGCCAACACAAGAGAGGACAGGAAAGCAACTGCAGGTAGAACTGTTTATTCAAAAGTCTTTGCAATAAGGGCTGTTTACAGCCAATAAATAGTGAGGAAGACAATAAGCAGAGGTGAGAGGGGACCCAAAGGTTTTGGTCACTAGATTCATGTTTTCATCACAAGTAGTCCATGCGCAGACTTTTAGTCCTGACTGCAAAAAATGCTCCTCAAAACATTACTTCGATACACAGCATCATTCAAACTCTCTCCCACATTGATTCTGCCAGATCTCAATGTTTTGGCAGGACTGGCAGGGGGATGAACCTTCACCAGAGATGCCTGAGGGTACAAAGTATATGGGACACTGTGGGCGTTGATCCTGGACATACTAGCACAATCTCTGACTGTTCCAAAAAACCTGCTCACCACACACAGGGGCATGAGCAGCTCACCTGAGAGCTGGCAGACACTGCAGGGAATATATTTGGGATTTCCTACCAGACCTCAATGCGATATACAACTGGGGGAACTCAAGAAGAGTTGTTGCATTTCACAACACTTGGCAGAGGTCTGCCAGAAAGCACAGAGCTTGAGAGGAGGGAAACAAAACTCTAATGATTGAAGATGGGAGGAGAAAGTCCCGTGTAAGATGAGAGATCCTTCTCTGAAGGATCTCAAGGAGTTTGCCTGCATTTTATCCAGGCAGGGTGTCTTTGGGACTTTTATCCCTTCACAGTTTAGACACCCTCAAAAGACATAATGCAAAACCAGACCAGGAGACTAGGATCAACACATGTGCATATTTCTGTTTGCTTTGCATTTTCATGTGCATATTTCTATTTGCTTTGCATCCATCACTTGTGTCTCAACACCTTCCCCTCGGGGAACAGGGACCAACTGCTCCTGCCAGGCATCCTCTGTGCACATCCTCCAGATGAGGTGGTTCAGTGCATGGTACATTTAAGGCTGTGGCACCTCACAGCTCTGCAGGGAAGCCCGGGGCTCTGGGGTCCCACCCATTCATTAGACAACACAAGAACTAGCCATTCCCACTCAGTGTTAAGCTACAAGAAAGAGAAGCAAGGGCGCTTAGATGGAGCATAGCAACAGCTGCTCAGGATCCATTCAATCGCTCTCAAATCTATTTTTACTGATAGCTTTTGAAGCAGAGAATTCATTAAACATAGAAACAGGTTGATATCCCTTCTCCTCAACTATAGGCAGAATTTAGTTTGTTATTTTCTAATTGTTCCCTTGGTGGCACATACAAATTCAATACTGCATCTGCAAGCAAGAATGTCTATTTTCAGAATAAAGACAATGACAGGCAAAGTTTGTATTAGCAACAGCTAAGTAGAAGACACCAGGGAATAAAAAAGAGACATTCTCTTTTAAGGTCCTAAAGTGCATAGGACAAGAGATTGAGTAGATCTAATTGCATGAAATTAAGGAATTTTCTGCCCACTCACTCTCCTGCCCTTGCAGCTGGAATAGCACAGCCTGGGTGCTGCCTCCTGGTTTCTCAGGAAATTGTTTTGCAGGGAACAGAAACATTTCACAATGCAGAAGCAAGAAAAAAACTAAATGATTTATCTGCTCTAGCAGCGCAGGATCAAGGCTGATGCAAGTCAGTTCTTACTGCACGTGGATATTGCCACTCTTACACCCCACACAAGTACCAGGGGACAAACCCATCAACACAAAGACTTTCAAGCTGTGGTTATTGCCCATTATTGCCTGGTTACAGAGATGGCAATGGCTGAGTTTTATGACAGGTTCTCAGTAACATTACACAGCAAGACAACACGCTGCATTTGTCACTGGGTTTTTTATATTGTACTGACCCAAGGTGGGCTCAGCAATAGGAAGGCACTGCTACAAATAGTTGTAGCTCTTTGGAGCCCCATTTATGTCTCTCTTGAAAAGGATCCTCTCTGCCTACTGAGATGACTGAATCTGCCCTTGAACCACCTCCTTTGACTTAGGCTGTCTGAGCTTTTCTTCCAGTTAGTTTTTAGGATCCTTTTTGTTACGTAGTGCCCAGATGATCAGCCATCAGCTCTGACATGACCAAGGACTGGGGCAAGAAGTCCCACTTTGGACAGAAGTGCAGTAGGAATAAGAGTGTCCAATGCAGAGTAGTTCTGTATAACTGTGCTACCTTTAACTCAATGAGAAGGTATTTTCAGAAGTCTAAAGCACACTACAAGAACCGATCCTAAAGTAACCAATCTCTTTCTGTTTCCCAGCATGAAAGTCAAGGGTGATAAGTTCAGATCCGAATGTCTCAAGTCAGATGAGATGAATTCCACCTTCAGGGCATAAGATGAGGAAGAGGAAAGGATCAGGCCTCTAATAACTACAATGAATTCATAGCAATTGTGAAATTAGTTTTTCTTATCTATGTATTCCAGCCAAAGTAAGGACAAAACACATCCCCCTTCCAGAAGTATAGAGGTACCACTCATCTGCATGGCACAGGTTAACACCATCTCCTATGACAATCCATAGCAGGTCATCATCTTAGAGCAATTAGTAAATAGACTGTTATAAGCATTTGAAAATTACAATCTGGTTCCTGCTCTCCTCAAAGCCTGTGACACAACTGCTGACATTCTTAGTGAATAAAGTCTTTTTATGGCATTGTAGACTTACTCTAGCCTAACTCCATTCCCATTTTGCAGTTATCTGCTGCATTAATATGAAAGAAAAGAAGAGCATTTCTCAAAACATTTTCAGCACCATTTAAATTCACAAGATCTTGTCTGCCTGTGATGGGCTGAACAACTTTTCAGTCACATTTGTCAATCACTGTTCCTCAAATGCAAGCAAAGAAATGGAAGCAAAGAGGCAGAAATGAAGGTCTGGTACTCACTTTCTCAGCACTGCAATTTCATTCTCTATGCTGCTTTCCTTTCCCTTCAGTGCCTTCTTGGGAATGCATTTGACTGCGAAGAGTTTCCCACTCGCTCTCTCTTCAGCCAAAACAACTTCAGAGAATGCACCCCTGAAAGAAGAGAAGAAAAACCCTGGTTTAAAGTGGGGCTTTTTTCTTTGAAAGCTGTTAACTGAAACACAACCATTGAATATAGTTCTTCTGGTGTGGTTTGGAAGCTGCTCTTGTTAAAAGAAATGACATTACAAACATCTTTCTTTGCCTTTACAAACATATGGAGACATTCACACTCACACAAAACATCAAAAGCTTACTAAACACAACAATTTTAATAAAGAACCATCGTCCAGCAGAGATATGAGCAAAGCCTGAAAATTAGAAAATACCATTTCTGTACACAGGGGCATGGACCACAGTCTGGCTACTGACTTGCTGGATGATGTACTTTTCCCCTTTCTGAGGTTTCTGGAGGTTTAGTTCACAAAGCAGCACAAAGTCCCCAGGACTAAGTGACACACCAGTGGCAGGAGTGCTCCTGGTTCCTCAGTCACCACAAGAGGTCAGGGCCCCCACTCTGGTCCTCCCAGGGCTGCCCAGAGCTTCTCCTCATCATTGGATCAACCCTGACTCAGACTGCATCAGAATTTCTCTATATATACAGAGTTACTCCACAACACAAACTGATGTGTGTAACCACTAAAGCCAAATAATTGGATTAAATCACAAGTCCATTGAACATTGGCCTTAGCAGCAACCTCCCTGTGTTTACCCCAGACAGGGTTACACAAATAAAGAAACATCATCACAGCAGCCACTCACTAATTGCCAAGAATGGGCAGTGCCTCTCCTTCATTAGGTTATTTCATAACAGTTTATTATTTCTTGCACTGTCAGTGCTTCCTCCCAAGCCTCTGGACCTGACCAAGAAGAGGCCAGGAAAATGTTACAGTCATTGCTATACACACACTGTTTTCAGTTCCCAGATTTTTTGAGCATCTGAGCATCATTCAGACTCTGCTACTCTGGACAGACTTTGCAGTGGTACATTAGGACTATCCTTATATTCTGGAACTTGGTACTGGTTTAGCAGCAAGGTACTGGGCAAGAGAGAGCACTGACCTGAGGAGGAACAGCAAATCATTGTTCCTATTCACCAAAAGCTCCTCCTGATGCACCCACTTTGTCCAAGAGAGATCAGATCCAAGGACTTGTCTAACCCATTGACAACTGAAGGATCAGGTTGAGCAACCTGGTCTAGGAGAAGGTGTCCCCTGCCCATGGCAGGGGGTTGGAACTGTATGATCCTTAAAGTTCCTGCCAACCCAAATCATTCTTTGATTCTATGATCCACCAGCTGAAGGTTTGTGTTTTATTCATAAGAAATAAAAAGTCTTTCCTTTATTATTTCCCCTCATCAGCAGATTATTCTACTCTCCTACATAGCTCACTCTCATAAATGCTTAGGAGGGAGCTGAGCAAACCCAACCATGCTCCAGCCCACTCTTAAAAGGTTAATGTTTTGTCACAGCCTCATCTGGCTGCCACTAACGTTCTCTGCCTTTCATTCCCCACAACTGCTGCTTATCTAGATGTTTTGTGGATAAGCAAAAGAATTTCCTTCCCTGGACAGGCTCCTCCTTTTTAAGTCACGTACTTGGATGACACAACCAGGCTGCTGTGACCTCACCAACAGCTCCTGAGTTGCAAAGCAGCCACATGAATCATTATGTGGAAAAGCAAAAGGAAGACGCTGCTGCTCTGGAAACAAAGTATCTGTTTACCCAGAAATGCTTTTGTAGCCAGCAGATAGGGAAACAGTGATAGGAAGTCGATGAAAAAAGACTTTTGCATGCTGTTATACAGCACATGTTTGACAGCTTGTCCACATGGGGCAGTGATCCTCTGAACCAAGAAATGTTTTGCCTCATTTTTTGCATCTGAACCAAGAAATGTTTTGCCACTTGGAGCAGCAGAAGGATTCCCTCTTCTCTGTTTTGTGTATAATCCACCACAGGACGTCAGAGCATCACAGGCTCCAATTTAAGGTCCACACAACTGATCCAAATGGTTTGCACAAATAAGCCACCCAGAGTGTTTTTAATTGTGTTCTTTGCTTTCCTCTTATCGACAGCCCTAGCCATTCAATTTACCAAATAAGGTTTTTATCCTGACCCTTATGCTTGGGACAGTCAGACCAGAACTGCAAAAAACCCTTTGGCTGGAAAGCCCTAAGACCTCTTGGTGCTTACCAGCTTTGGTTGCACACCAGAGGGTTCAGAAACTCAGAGGGGTGCTCCCAGCTGTATTTCATGAACCCCTGAAGTCCCATCTGCCTAAGCTTTCAGCACTGCACTTCGCTCCAGCTGTGCCTTGAACAGGCTCCCTACCTTCAGTTAAATGGTGTTAGAAGCTGCAATATTCTTACCAGTCATTTACTGATCACACAGCTCTCCCAGTGTTTACAATATCATAAAAATACAGGGAGCTACCATCCCAATCTGCACTTCATTGCTGACCTCAGACAACAAAATAGTGGAATTCCCTTTATTTTCCCTCTACACAATATAATTAACTTTGTGAAGCACCTCTTTTTCAGCTGGCTCCATCATTTCACTGGATTTCTTCCTCCACTTATCAGGACAGACATGGTTTCCCTGGTTGGAAAGAGCCTCTGTGAATTTAAATGAATTTTTTTTGTGGAGCTCTGCAATACTCATGAAACCCAATTCCCTATCTCCTTAACAACCTTCCTCATTATGGCATGAAATAACCTGAAGCCTCAGCTAAAGCATTTGGTCCCACGTCAATCCCGGGCATGGACAGGATGCTTTTTTACATTGATTTTTATATGAGGCCATGGCATGAAATTGCTAATGCTGGGAAGAGTTCCTGGGCAATGGGAGGGGGAGAGCTGGGATGATCTGCTGGGAAGGGAGGAGGGAGATGTGAGGAGGTAGAAGTGAGCCAGTCTGCACTATCCTGTGCACTATATATGCTGATGTGCTCACAGAGCAAAGGAGGGGGGCAAAGCAACGAGTTAGTGCACAAAAGAAAGAGAAGTGAAGTGCTGGAAGGAAAGAGAAGGAAGGGAACAGATGCAGAGAGGGATCAAAGTATTAAACAGACACTCAGCAATACAGGGCAAGAAGAAAGAAAGGGTAGGAGCACCAGCAAGGGAGAGGCAGCAAAGATACTCCTGGAGTCTGCTGGAGTCAGGGAAGAGTCAAAAATAATACTGAATAGATGGGCAAGCAATTATAATTTCAAACATGCAGCTGAATTCATCCACCCTTAATGACACAGTCCAGCCTCCACTAAATCCCTCTTGACTCAGGCATGAATAGGTAAATATCAGAGAGAAAGTCAGAAAGACAAGGCTGCTCATTTTCTTGCTAACAGCAATATATCCTACAGCAAATCCCCACTGCCTCAAAAAAGTTCCCCAGAACTACCAGCCCAACAGGCTTGCTAAAGACTTTTTTCTCCCCAAAAGGAATTAATATTACCTTTAAAATCATGATATTAATGAATAAAGCAATTTATCTCTAAGAATTACAATTCTTTATTGAGGTTTAAAGTATAATTGTGTACAAAGTTTTAGAAAGAAGTTTGGGGTAGGAAAATATTGCATCTTACACCATCAACATGATAGGACTTTTATGAAAAGGCCAAGGCTTTCATTAAACATCATCAAGCAGTGTTGTATGATAAGAAGGAAGAAAACCAAATATCACACTGTGATATAGATTTCTTTTTTTTTTAATTGGGGGAAGAGATTAACTAGTTAAAAATTATGATTGTAAATGTGTCTGCAATGGTTGGGATGCACCATTTTCTTCAGCTGGGAAGGAGATAATTGCAACCTTTCCAACATGCCCAAAGACAAAGTCTTCACCTCTCTGAAGAGGAGCTTCTAAATCCTTCAGGAATTTCCCCTGTCCTGTCTGCAGATGATAGCAAACAAGTAAAAAAGTATCATGGCTTTGAAGAAGTAGGACAGTGGTGGAAATGGGTAACAAGAAACTTCTGCAAAATGAAACCACTTTTAGCTGCCAACATTGTGTGCGGCAACAACTTATTTTTGAAAGTTTTGACCATATTATCATTTACCCTGGAGGGGTTTGCTCTTTTCAAACTTCTAATTAAGGCATGGAATAATTTTATGATGTAGGTGATTTTCATATGCATTAGGAACAACATAAGAAAAAAAAGAGGTTAAAGGACTTGATGAGTGACATTGAGATAAAGGCAAACTCTAGAAGGTGCTTGAGATGTTTTGACTCCTCATCCCTTTACAAACACCTGGACTATGCAGTATCCTGTGAGATGCCAATCTTTTAGAGTTTTGATTCATTGAAGTTATTTCTCATGCATTATTTTTCTTTTATATAGATTTAAAGATTAGAATTTCAAGATTAACTTTGAAATACGAACGTTATTCATACCCAAACAGACTGGATTTTCTATGAGAAAGCAGTGACTGCAAGGCTAGGCTGTCCTGCAGATCAAAGCAAAATAAAGAACAAATAAGTTTTTCTTTCTTCTGTTGGAGCTATAATTTAATATGAACATTTAATTTCTGAAATACAATGAACAGCATATATTGTGACAGTAAATCTGTCCTCATTCAACAAAAAAATTGCTGTGACAAAAATACTGACAAAATGAAGACAAAGCTGGTGGAGGGATGAAACCTCATTTTTTCCATTCAACCTCCATGTTGAGCAGTTTTCCACTGCATTAGCAGGTACTCTGTCACACTAAGTCAACAGACATAGCCAGGAAACAGATTTCACATCTTCAGGCTGCATATAGCTAATGTTCTTAATTATGATACAATTGGCTTCCCATGTGTACTTTGCTCTGGCTAAACCAGGGGGGAAAAAAAGAAAGGGAACACTCAACATCTGAAAAATATGCCATGTCTGTCTACCCTGAGACATGAGACTGGCTGAATCAAAGGGAGACCAACCAAACTAAAAGTTATTTTCATAGTGTGGCTTTGGCAACCACACTCAAATTCTGCTCCTTGACTTTCCAGAGAAAGGTGACTTTGGACTGCACCACAAACAGAAGGAAAAAAGTCTTTCTTAGCATTTTCACAGCTTCTTCCATGGGCCTCAAGGAGTTAACTGTGGGATGGGCTCAGGCTCTGTGTAACACAGAGATTCTGGTCCTGCCAACTACTTTTCTACTGAGCCACTTTTCTGCACAACTCATGTTCTCTCTTTTGGGTTTTCTTAAAATTTTCTACTCAGTTGTTTTTGTAAACACCTCCTCATTCTCCTCACACATCATCCAGGTGCATCCCAACACAATTTTCATTCCAAAGTCATGTCCATCAGTGTTCTGACAGCTGCATGAAAATGAATTTACAACTTAACTTTCAATAGCTTGGTGATATCTGAATGCAAAGTTAACAACACCTAAATGTGGAGAGGGTTTTTAGCCAGCCAAGAGGAAAGGAGGAGGAGTTTGGGACTGTGCTACACATGGTACAGAAATCAAATTCCCTACATATTCCCAAGAACTGAATGTGAATTAATGGGAAAAGCTGACTAATCTGGTTGCAGCCATCTATGCTTTAGAGCACAAATACTTTTTCTAGCTATTTTCATTCATCAAACACACAGTTCCAACCCTGCAGCCCCTTCTATGGCAATGCTTCCTCTGCCTGGGCAAGAGCACAACAACTGGGATCACTGTATTAACACCGGTATTTTTAGCCTCCCTACTCATTTAATTTCCACTAAGCCTCCCAGCCACAACTGAAAATGCTGTTTCCTACCTTGGGGCCCCATGAGTGCCTGCTCTAACACCAGACATGGCCCTGCCCTGGGCTGTGTCTGACCCCAGTTCCCCTCTCCAGGCTGATCCCAATCCCTGCCCGCAGTGATGATCCCATGGAAGTCCCTGATGCTGGAGGCTGGGGCTGCTGTTAACCCTTTACAGATGACGAGCAGCACTCCCCACTGTGCCAAAATGTTGCTGCCATGCCCTGATGGACACTCCAACAATGGCAAGGGGCACAGACACTCTTTGCTGGGTGTTCCTGCAGCAAGAAGATCCTTTCTGGAGCACTGACACCTTTCTCTGTGCCCTGAGCCGTTGCCCCGTTCCCTCAGCATTTTGTCCAAGTTAGGAGGTATCTTAAAACCACTGTGGGCTCGAAATGAGCAGTCACAGCCTGAAAGGACCCTGAGAATCACCATGCCAGGGATGGGCAGCACATCCCCAGCTCCAGACTTTTATTTCCAGTCATTCTGCTGCTTCTCCTTCAACAGAACGTTTAGGAGGAAGTAATACCTTCAATAATACCCCATCAATACCCAGATCTCTGCTGGGGCTTATAGCCATGACCATAACAGAGCCACCCAACAATATCACACTCCAGGCAGAGCTTCTTCATTCACCTCCTTATAAACCAGTTTGGTTTCCACTTACCATTTCAGTCTACAACAGAATGAGCAGCACAAAGCTTGGACCTTGTGCAGCCACCCTAAGTTTTCCTATTTGTTTGGATTTAACTTCTATTTTCGGGGGGGGTACTATTATCTACAGTTACAACAGTTTAATGTTTTGACAGTTTTTGTCACCAGAGTCAGCTGCAAGATGCCCATTTGAGGCTTATAATTTCTTCTAGTTTAGTTGCTCAATATTTAATTATCTCAGGGAAAAAAAAAAAGAGCCCACCCACTAAAAGAACTAGGATTAAGATTGGAAATCCATGCAGCTACTTACAGGAAAGCTACTTAGAGGAAAGAGACTTCTATGAAGCCAGAAAACACCAATTTAAAGTTGCACATCATAAAGCATGAATTTATGACAGTATAGTCAGGTAGTTTCCTTCACAACCCTGGACTCCCCTCACCAGAAGGCAACAACCCCCTTAGAGGGCAACAATCATTTTCACTCAAGGAAAACATCCCTGGAAATGATGTGAACCATTCTATAGCTGGAATTAGTTCTTTACTCCAGGATGAATTTCAAGGTCACAGCAGGGCATAGCACACACCACCAGCACCTCTTGTCACTCCAATTCACACACCAGCAGGGTGAAGACACCAAAATACACTATCAAGGAGAACTTCCAGGCAAGAAAAACCATCAGGTGCAGAGCAGAAAGAGGCATGCAGGCTTCAGTGCCATAAAACTTGGGTTCAAAGATGAATGAACCACACAAAGCACAGAAATTAAGCCAAAAACAAAAGTTTCTGAAGAACCTCTTCCCTTTCTGAGATGAACTAATTTGTTTGAGCTGGCTGGTGTATGCCAATTTAATAGGATGCTATGCAGTCTGTTCTGAGACAGTGATGCATGGATGCTAAAAAGGGAAACTGGCCCAGCTCAGAGCCCCAGTCATGTTTGTTATTACAGTCATCTTCTTTCCTGAACTGTTTGCTCCTTTCTGATCAATCCTGGCCCATATTAGAAAGGGAATTATTGTCTTTAAAGGCCTGTTACACTTACATTACATCCTCTGTGGCAGTGACAGTAAAGCTATCAAGAAAAACATACAGTTTTCTGTGCCGAGATCCTCCTTCCATTTTACACTTCACAAATGAGCTGTTAAGCAGGTTTTTTTCCCCACTGAGGATCACTTTCTTTCCAAAGTGAATATTTAAGTATCGTTTTTCCCACTTTCATCTTATGAGTCAAAAGGAGCTCATCATCTCCCAGGATTTATCTGACAGCAGCATTCTCACACGAAAATAACCTTTTTTCTTCTAGTAATGACCTCAAACCTTTCTAGAGGCATAAGTGATCTCCATAATTTTTTTTTTCAAAGCATTTCCCTGTTCTAGCACTGACATATGCAGGGTCTGTTATTCCTGGAGATCTTATCTGGCCATATAAAGTAGATTACACCAATTTGAAAAAGCCTGGTTCTTCTTCTTCTTTCTCCACATGCAAATTCAAGATCTGGCCCACTGTGGGATTCTCCAAGAGGCTGAATCAATTATGGGACAAGTAGATTATATTGTAGCAAAGCAAAACAAGGCAGACAGTCTAGTTTTGCTTTCAGCAACTCCTATGTTCCTTCTACAAAGGTCTGTAGTGAAGGTGGAAACTACCCACTGCCTAAAGATCAAATAATTTTGCAGTTGTGACTAATCCTAATAAGGGCTAATGGGAAAATTCCCATTTAGCCAAGAGTTTCACTTAAAGGTGTCTGGAACTTCACAAATCCAAGATGCAAAAGTCTGCCCAGCACCTCATTCATTCAAGTGGCATTTCTACCTCTACAGAATAAAGCCACAGTGTTAGTTCTGGTAGCCTTCCCCAGAGGCAAAGGATTGTATCTCTTGAGCTGTGATTTTCAAACACCAACCCTGCCTTTCATGAACTGCACTGCCCATTCCACAGGTGAGGGACTTGAGGAACAGGAACTCCATGAACTGAGGTGGCACCTAGGGACATGGTTTGCTGGTGAGGATGGCAGCATTAACAGCTGGACTCAGTGGTCTTGGAGGACTCTTCCAACTTTAACAACTCTGATTCTTTTGAATTTAATTACTTAAAAGCTGGGAGCTTTGCATCATCTAAAAGTGCATATTCCTGTTGTACTTTGAAAAGCATCTCCAGCAGATTCTTACATCCTACCCAAAATTAATGACAGCACACTGTGTGTCTGTAGGATCCTTAAACTCTGTCAGCCAAAAAATCCCTGCTCCATTTGCTGCACACCTTTGGTCACAGAGATCACCTGAGATGCCCAGACATTAGTGTAGATGATCACAGCATGGTTCCTGCCTGTTCTAAGGGCAAATTTGGATTAGATAACCACACCATGAAACCAATACACATCTCCTAGCATCTGCCTTTTCCACTGTAATCCTCCAGATCCAATGTAGAGCCCCAGTCAGGAGCACCTCCATGAATGTGATGAGCAGACACCAAAAGAGAAGGTCACAGGGTTCAGAGCTGTGACAAGCACAGCTGCACAACTCCCATTGTCTAAGAGCCCTTCTGTGCCTCTGTGAAACTCTAATTGGCTTGTTCTCATCCTGTTGTCTCAGCCAGTCCTGCATATCCATTTTAAATATCTGCACTAAAAACAATGTCCATTTTACATCCTTGCCCACTCCAAGTTGCAGATTAGAATTATTAAAAAAAAAAAGAGATAGAGAAAGAAAGTCAATTCAGTATGGTGGAAAACAAATAGTTTTGCAGCTCAGAACTTAGCTCTGGTAAGAAAAGGCACTGCAGGATACTCAGAGCTCCATCTGCAGCTTTACTCCCAATGGCCACTTCTCAAAACACTGGGAAGAGCGTTTGCTTTTCTACTCCCCAGCCTCTTCACTCATGTATCCACATGCGGCTTCATGTCTGAGCTGAGGTACATTAAGAAACTCAGCAAACTGGTTTGCCTAGCAACTGGCAAGCTTGAAAATAAACAGTGGCAAAGATTATTTTGGTCTAACTGTACACAAAGTTACCAAGGCCTTTGCAACTCACAGATACTTCTGCAAAAAGAATTGCCACACACTTTCCACATGTGCCACCCTCGGTCGTTCTCATGAAAACTCAGTGCAAAAAGGGGGTTTCTTTCAGCTTCTGCTGATGAGGAATTTCTCCATGGCTCCGTTTTTATGGTGCTGGGTTGAAATTACTGAGGTTACTTGCCAAATAGATTCAGCACCAACACACTTTTCCTCCCATAAAGTCATTGCCATGATCCTGCACGCTGCTCTGAAGGCACATCTTTTGATGTCATGGAGTTATACAGGGACTGCCAGAAATGAAACTTCCCAGGGAGATGTGAGGAACCAGAAGCTGTTCCATCCAAATCCTGCCCAGCCTAAGCCTGGATCCAGGTGAAGCAGGGAGCCAACGAGGCCTGGCAACAGTGATCCTCTGAGCTCATCCCATGCTTTTAAAAGCAGAGAAGGGCAGTGATCCCTGCAGCAATCCCATCCCCTGAGGATGGGAGCCATCCCTGCCTTCTGCTGCCTTGCCCATGTGATATTAGGGAAGAAGACAGGGAATGAGGGAATGAGCCCTTTCAGCATGGCAGAGCTGGATGAGAGCAGCTGAGCATGCCAGAGAATCACAACAGAGAAAAGGTGCTGGTGTTTCCTGCATTTCATCTGAAAGAAGGACAGACCTCCCCACCCAAAGAGGTCAGTCCAGCCCACGGAAGCAACAGGTTGAGATGGTCCATGAAGACTTCAGCAGTGAGACAGACACTGATATCTCCACCACACTCTTCATAAGGTCTTCAGATCCCTGCTGTAATAGCAACTGGTTTAGACCTCATGGAGAACCATCCTAATGTATTTGCCAAATTTGCTGTTAAGAAGGAGTCTGAAGTCCTACAGATTTCCCAGGGCAAGCTGCTGCTTCTGAGTTTTACCTGACTCACCAGAGCCATGACACACTGGGACTGCCCACAGCTCTAGTACACAGTAAAACACATGTAGAGCCAGGCTACTCCTCCCTCAGCCTTCCCCTGCCATCCTCCAGTGAACAACAGCACAGGGGGAACCATCCCCGTGCCTCAATCAGCTCACAAACACCACCCAAAGCCAACTGCTGCACAGGGATGTCCTTCTGTGTTGGAAAACTTCAGCAGAAACAATCTGATAGCAACACTGATTCCCTTTATCTGAAATGTAATCACAGCACATTATAGTCTCATAATACAATGAGAGTTTCCTAGGAGATGACTGCCACGCGCCCTGACTATTTTTAAAAATGAAGTTTCTCAGGACTAATTTCCATCTGGGGTTGACATGCTACAAACACACATTGACAATGCCACCACTGTGCTTCCCATCCTTCATGTGGGTCCAGATAACCCAGCCCAGACCTTGGAGAGGCACCTTAAAATGCCCCAAGAGCTGATGAGGGTGGGAAGAGGAGAACACAGCTCTTCAAACCTGACAGCAATAATTCCTGTGTTTCTTTGGAAGCTGTTGCATAATTTCATGGACAAAAAGGAAGCAGCATATTTTCCTCCCAGGTAACCTGCACTCCAGAAGTTTAAAGAACCTCAAAGGGATTGCAGGAGAACATGGGCAGAGTGACAAGGAACAAGTAGGACTGCAGGAATATCTCTCCTATTGCACTGTAAAAGTTACCTGAAAGCCAGTTGCCAAAAATACTGCAAACAACAGGCCACTGGCAGCAGGCTGAGGAGCCAAGCTCTGTGTGGTCCAGCTGCCAAAAGCTGTCACAGGTGGTGTGGGCTACAAATGTGCTCTGGTTGATACACCAGCCCACTAAAGAGATGGGCTGCAGAGTATTCAAGACAGGTTAAAAGTTGATTAAAGAAAAAAGTGAGAAAAGATTCCAGAAATTTGGCTTCCTGGGGAGCTTCAGTTTATTGTCATTGAAAGGGCTTGAAGGGGAAGATGGGTTGGACACTCGATGCTGACAGCAAGGGCACAAGTTGATCCCTGGAATTTAGGAATAAAACAAAACGAGGCAGCATGTCTGCCCACCATGATCATATAGGGAGGTTCACCATGAAGAAATAACCTTTGAGTCCATTAAAACATGACCAGTCAAAAGGATGTATGTGAAATTGTCGGAATAGCAGAAGAAACATGGTACTTCCTTGGGGAAAGTTTTGCTTTCTTCCAGGGGTAGGAGGGATTTAATTTTAACTAAGAGCATAAGAAATAGAGCTCATATAGCACAAGACTTTCTCCCACCCTGTTTATCCCCCAGCCTCCAGCAGTCAGAGATCCAGGAAAGGGATCCCTGTTCAGGTGACAGTTGTACTGACCCATCATGTCTCAGCTACTTGTCCTGTACTAATCTCTGTAACTCATTTTCTCCAACACATTTACATTTTAAATCTCAGTCTCCTGCAGAATTAAGCACAATTAAGTAGAAATTATATGAGAAAGCATACTTCTTCGTTCATTCTAAATTTGATGCTCAATAACTTCTTTCCATAACTCTGCAGTGAAAGGCATTTTAAATATGTTAAGTAACCAACTGCTTTCCCATGTCACAGGATGGGTTTTAATCACATATATACTGAATGGTTTTTAAACTATCATTTATCTCTTAGAGTCCATTAAAACATGACCAGTCAAAAAAGATGTACTAGAGGTTGGTGCTAGAAACAATCAGCAAAAGGAGTGTGCAAGAACTGAATTCCCCCTCACTTTCCATGGCAAGAAATTCTCAACCTATACTAGGATACATGAGACAAACCCAGAATTCTTAGGAAAGAAACTATCACTTTTTGCACTGTGTTAAATCTTCAGTGTTGTGTGTAGTTTTAAAGGAATACCTCTGAAAATGAGTAAAGTTGTTAAAACAAGAAGTGGGAGTCCTGGGAGACAGAACCAGGAAAGCTAAAACTTGCAGGAAGCATAAGCACTGTTTGAAGATATTGATGCTGGAAACACAGACCAGGCATATACTCCAGGTAAATAAATTCTTGAAACAGAAAAGTCTGGCGGGCTAAGCAGACAGGCAAGAGAAAGTGTGAGAAGTAAGACAACATCCCCAAACCCAGAAACTGTGTGTCCAAATGAGGAAGCAAAAATGGATTTCAAGTTCCGGTGGCTAAAACATAAGAGCTTTAAAAGGTGGGGTAAAGCACCTAAAGAACAGTTGCACCAGGCAGGGAACTCAATAAAGACTTATTCTGCACATATGAGAAGCCAGATGTGTGCCAGATACCTGATGGACCAGGAAGAAACCAACTACAGGTGCAACATGAATAAACCCACATGACTAAACTCCCCCAAAATTGGGGTTTTTGTCATATGTGATCACTGCAGGAAGGTTTGGGAAGGTTCTTACACTGGAAACCCTCTTTACAAGGTTGGTAGAAGGGGTTATAGACTGGACTGACCCAACCATTCCAGGGGAACGTGGGCATGAAACTAAACACAGGTTGGAGTCTCCCTCTTAAAGCTTTATGGGTACACAAAATTTAGAAGGCTGCTGACACAATGTAACTTTAGAAAAGGGATGCAAAGGAATATTTCAGGAGTTACAGAGTACTCCAGATTAGCAAAACTGACTTCAGCAGATCAGTAGAAACTATACGGAACATATGCCTCTCACCAAAGACAGTTTCTGAACACTTTGAATAATCTGATAAATTGAGGCTTTAGAGAAGGAAATCCAGGTTTCATAAATGCACTGGAATACTCTGGAAGGGTCAACAACCACGCAGATGGGAAAATGCTGTTGATGTGGTTTATTCAGATTTCAATGGGGTGCCTCAATGCAGGATCTCTGAGCAGATGAGCTGTCAGGGGATAGGAGGAACTTCTTGCAAGAACAAAGAAGTGGTCAGAAGACAGAAAACAGCACGGAATAAATGGTAAATCCATTTAATATTCAGTGTTAGGGGTCACTAAGAAAGTGGTCTGCCACAGCCTGAAGGCTTTGTGTTGTTGAGATCCTACTCCTTGCCTCAGGATATGGCACCAGGGAGGGTGACAGTGGTGATCAAAATTATGAAACAGGGACATTATGAGGAATTACTGAATCAACTGCAACTTTGCAGCCAGTAAAGGAAAACCAAGGGAGGCAGAATAAAGCTCTCTAGAGCTCTCCCCTTTATTTCAGCTGGAGCAGGGAAGTGGTCACTGCCCCTTCTAAGGCAAGGATGGGCTGACAGCATATGAGGGTAGGTAGCAAGGATACACTTTAAAACACTTCATCCAGCTTCTCTCCATAGGACACAGTGGCCATTAACAAGGATTCAGGAAACAGCTAGATAAATACTGGTTATAAAATTCATCCCAGACCACTAAAGGCACCATTTGAGTGTCAGAAAATGCCTGCACACCTCTCACAGAATGCTAGAGGAGTACCCACGGTATTATAATTGCATTATTGCTAAATGCTGACCTGTACATTCCTCCTTAGACATGGTCTGAGGGGAGGGGGCACTTCATGAGCTGCATTCTTGGTCTGACCCAGTACAGCTGTTCTTGGGGTCGATCAATGCAGCAAACAGCAGCTCAAAGGCATAAATGCAAAATGCATGGACAGTGAAGCAATCACAGACAGACAGGAACTCCCTTAGGGTTAAGTCATGGCAAAAAACCAAGGAAAAGTGCATGTAAAATACTGCCTAATTCCAATAACTGCATTTTCACCTAAGCAACCCAATCATCTTGTAGTACATCAGACATGTAGTAATAAAGACAACCTCTGACTTCAGAGGATTAGCAGAAAATTACCACAAGATGTCCAGGGAAAGCACAGTTTTGGAAGCTGCAGCAAAAATACATGGAGGAAACAGTCTCTGTGATCTTCTTGAGCTGAGATCTGTGGAATAAACAGAGCCTGTGTCTTCCTTTATCTTTGCTCTAAGTGATGGGCCTTTTATTACCACTGCATATAACAATCATCTCTTCCTTGATCAGAACAGTTAGTTAAGCTAAAGTTCACATCCCAAGGTTTAAATGCCATACATCAATCTGCCTTTGCATCCCTGCAGCTAGAATAGCCCAAACCCTCACAGTTTCTCATGCATTTATCCTTACAACACCCTTGTGGGATTAGGCAGTGCTGTCACATGTATGAAATACATGGGAATTAGGGCAAGGAAGGTCATAAAACAGATTAACCCCAGGTCTCCCCAGGCCATCACCCATTACTGAACTGGGAGACTGTCTTCACATGCTGCCAGATTACACACAGCCTCTACTGCCTACATCTTTTGCTTTAGCCCTCCTTCTGTATCACAGGCTGCTGTCCCCACACTTTTATCATCTGTGATAAGACTAAAACTCAATTCTTTGCCAGAAAAGAGATTCACTAAAAGGCTGGCATCATTTCCCTCCACCCCCCTCACCCCCCATCTTGCTATGAAAATTTAAAATTGCAGAAGTGTTTTTTGCTTTCTACATCACACGCTGCTAAAGCTGCAGTAAACAAGCAGAATCATCAACCCAGTGAGTCGAGCAGTAAACTTGTTTATTTTATTGGACCCCCATGTTTGCCATTGAACTTATTTTCCTAACTTTAGCAGGGTAAATACCCTTTGGTCGAGTTGCCATCAGAGTCTTTATAAAGAAGCAAACCTTTCCTCTGTGTTGACAAAAGCCTCAGAGTGGCACACACGAAGGTTAGCAGGTGTTCATATTTAACTTGTCTTTGTGGTTTTTTTAAGCCTGAGATGCATATAGTGATTGAGAATTACTGTTTATTCATTTCTGTGTAATAGAAGAAGCAGCATTTCATCTGTCTCATCCATATTTAATAGCTCCAGGCACAAGAACCATGAAAGGTCTATTTTTCTCCCACTGGGGAAAATATTATTATTATTATTACTACTACCCTGACTATATCTATATTCTGAAATTATTCATCCCTGGCTTTCTATATTATTTCCATGTTATCCGTGGGCCAGGTTCTTTCCTTGTACTTATCTGAGTTACTGTGTTGATGAAGCTATACTGATTTGTGCTATGCTGAGTCACATCAGCAAAGGACAGAGTCAATTCAAAGCTTTTCAAAGCTTCTTGGCAATACAAACCAGACTGAATTTTGCTGCCCTAAGGATGAGAAGGAACCCTTAGAAGGCTACCCATTTGCTGCTCCTGCTTTTACCAGGAATGTTGTTTAGGGAGGTCCACTCCTCTCTGCCAGGTTGAGCTCCAGCATGTCCATTTTCACACTTACCCATCTTGGCACACACACAGGGTGAAAAGTGGGGCCAGGGATGGTCTCTGCAGCTTTGCCTTATGTCACCCATCTCTAGAGAACACCTCTGCTCCCAAAATGGCCATTAAATATGAAGGATGGCACCTAATTCCCCCCAGCATAGTAGGGCAGCTCAGGGTCTATCCTGACAGCTCCAGTGCAGCCCAGGCTGTGCATTGCCCTATTTCATCCCAACTCCAAGACAGGATGCAACTCCAGTAAACTAGAGGCATCCCTCCAAGCATCATCCAATAAATCACAACAGCCTGGACTAATAAATGGTCCAGAGTGCCATTTATCCACTTAAGCAGGAACAGAGGAGATATAATCATGCAAGCCGTTTTTGCCCTTCCCAGTGATAGAAGAGGACTTCAACAAGCTCCAAGGAAACCTCTTCTTCCTCACCTGACCCTGGACAGCCTCCAGCACACCTAGCAACCATGCAGTGCCAATTCCAACCACAGAAGCAGTTAAGACATGGAGTTTTTCCGGGTATTTGTTCCTGGGAAAAATGTTCCCTGAGTGTACCATTAAAATGTTAATCATAAATCTGCTGAAGCCCTCTTCTCCAGGAGGTCACTTGTGCAAACACAGACAGTGTCAGCACTCCCTGGCACGTTACCACAAGTTGTTTACCCAACAAGAAACAAATTTCATTGATTCAACCCAGTCACATGCTGAAACTCACAAGCAGGAACTGAGACAGGTCCCTCAGGAACAGCAGCTCTGCCAGGGAGCTGCAAACACATGGGCAGCTTCACACAGGGGCTTTGCCCTTCCTAGGGCAGGGCTGAGGAGTGCTGGTAGCACAAGGGTGTCACCAAAGCAGGGACCAGCAGGATGCTTGATGCATCCAGAATCACCTGTTTAGTCTTAACTCCAGTTCAGGAAAGGAAAAAACTCACCCAATATCCCCCACAATTTTTTTCAGCCTTATTTGACTAAAGAAGCTAAAAAAAAATCCCATGTTAAACACATTCAGGGACTGAAAGTTATGATGAAAGCAACAGCACTGCAGAGGATATATATATACACACACACACACACACACATATATATATTTACACACATAAAAAGAGACACTTCTTTTTTCCTATTACTTGTAATTTGGAGAGAATGAGGTTGGGGGTGGAACACTTGTTATCCCCTTTCCTCTGCATGTGTAGTTCTCATTAGGGCCAATTAGGATGATAATCACATCTGGAAGGAGGCTACAAGCCAATCCATGTGATCAAAGCAGAAGTAAACACAACTCTAGGGAGCTTAGGGAGCATATGGTTTCCTCTCCCAAGTCCTCCAAGCTCGTATCTGGCTTGGTTCTACCTGAAAGCTCAGTCCTGTGCAACATTATTTGGGAGAGTATCCCACCTGGGAGGAGATGAGGTGGTACCATGGGTCTTCAAGGACCCACAAACCTGTCTCAGTGTGTAGGAGGAGAGAAATTAATTGCTCTTTCCAGTGTTTTTTCCATACCTAGCACAAGACATTACAATTTCTACATTAGGAATCAATATGTTGCTTGGGGTGAAGTTAAAGAGAAAATCCATCTGAGTTCAGTGAAAGCAGACCCTGCACTCAGCTCTCAAATGCCTTTTCCACCCTCCCTCCCCAGGGTGAAGTGGTGAATACAATTTTAATAGGAAAAGTCTGGGTGAGCTTTCTGCACACTGGTACTGCCTCTGTCACCCCCATCTCTAATATCTGCAATGCCTCCCCTATCCCAGCTGCCTCCCAGGTGACTCCATGCAATTACATTCCTAATTGTGCCACAGTGGTGCTCTCTGGGATGTTACACCGCTGTTTAATTTATAAATGTCAATTTGGAAGCACAATACAATGAGAAATTACCCACATCAGACACAGAGCAGTTCCCACTTATGAATAGGTAAGAAGGCAACAAAAATAATTAAGTACTTAACAAAGAGAGAAGATGAGGGAATGCAGGCATCCCTTTAGTGCAGCCCTTCCAAATTTTACACGTGCTCAATTTTGAGCTGTTTAAATGGAAGGGCAGAGGTAGCCAAGTGCCAGGTTTAATATTGGACATGACATTGCACAGTCTGTGCCTGTTTGGGAATCTATTTCATATTTAAATCTCAATTAAACAGTAGGACTGCCTTGACATTTAAAAGTCCAAACAAAACACTTCAAGCACAGCTCCACAAAATGCATCTGTAAAAGCATCTTCTTATTCCATCGACCTGCTCATTCTTTGCATCCTGAATAACATCTTCAGGATGAGAAAAATAAAAGAAAATAAATAAATGTGTTGATTTTACCACCATTCTCTTTGAATAGTCAGTCCAACTAAGCAAAAGTGCATTTGGTCCTTCTTGTATATCATCAGCAGAGCCTCTGCAGAGATATCTGAGCTTGTTTTGAATTAGGAAAAAAAAATCTTTTGCAGGAGGAAAAATCACTTTATACCAAGTTCTGAATTACCAAAGATGCTGCCTTCAGACTATCTTGTCCTTCTATGCAGTTGATCCCAAGTGACATAAAACATGAGAAGAAGGCAGATGCCAGAACCAGCAGCCTGGGAAATGGGAAAGGAGGAGCTGCATGGACCATCCTTAGTTCAGGCCATGGACACAAATAAAGAAGATTTGCCCATGCCAGTCTGGCACAGGCAAAGTCATAGCACTGGCTGCAGCCAGAGCTGGGTCAAGGAACCACCTTTTCCTGGGCTGACACTGCTCCTCCTGCATCAACACTGAGACAACATGGAGAATAATGTGAAGAGCACCAGGGAAAAGCACCAGGCATGAGGCAGATTGCTTTAGATCCCAATATTTTCTCTAACTCCAGGATTATAAATATTACTGTAGCACAGACAACTTTCCACTCTCCTGGGCTGGGCACCCCACGCTGCCTGCACAGACCCACCGTGTTCCACCAGGTGCTCCAGGGGGGCATTAACAAACAGCCCCACATTTAAACTTTCCTACTGTCTGCTTCTCAGTGGCATCACACCAAACGTGCTGGTGGCTGCCAGCCCAGCTCTGTGTGCCCAGCTCGAGGCTCCCGACGCCACAGCCAGGCTTGGAAACAGCCCCTTGAGAAGCTGTTGCTTGTCAGCCACAAAAATCTCAGCCTGGGTTTCTCATCATTTAACTGCACAAGCACGACCATAAAGAACCTCACACTCTGCAGGTTTCCAGCCCTTCTTTTTTTCATGTTTAACTCTAAATGCTACGTGCAATGAGCAACTCTGCAAAGGGGTTGTGCTCTTGCCTGAATGGAGATCATCCTGCACTGGCCCTGCAAGGGAGGCACTGTGATGCTTACACACACACAGCCACAAAAGTTCAACTGAGCAAGAGAGATAAAGTGGCTTCAGTGCTTTCTCTTTTGTCTGCCTAATGTGGAAATTACAGACACCCTCAACCAACTGTCTGTGTGGAGGAAGAGAAGACCCACCACACTGGGTCAGACCAAAGGGCAGTTCTAGCAAAATGCCTCCCAGCATGGAACAAACACCTGTATAAAAAGCATTAAAAAAAGAGAAAATATGGAGATATTCCCGATTCACTCTCTCAGTCTCACAGGAACAGCAGTTCAGAGGCTTCCTGGGTGCAAGGGTGCTCTGGGACCATTGTGTGCCCAGCCAGGCAACAGTCTCTTGCACACAGATGAGACATTTTCTCATACACACAACTTGGCAGGGGTTTCCATGTCCTGCCAGCTCTCAGACAAGCAACACACTGCAGCTCTGCAGGGAAAAGCCAAAGAAGTGCCTCAGCTGGTGCCAGCTGCATGCCATTGATGCTAATGGACTTGTTCTGCTTTATACCAGCTGATGATCTCCCTCTTTTCCTTTTCTGCCTTCTCAACAGATTTTCTGGTGCTCAGTATATAAAAATATCCATCAAAAAGGTGGATCTAGTCCAGCAAGTGCTGTGACGCTGGTTTATGTCTGTTAAAGGAAGGTGTAAGAGCACTGCCATAGGGCTGTCACAGAGTACACCAGCCCTGGGAAAGCTTTGTGCTAACCCTTAATACTTAAATATTGGCTTATTCCTTCAAGATGGGGCTTTCTATCCTTTGAAATCCCTTGGGTTGTTCTCTTCCCTGCTAATGTAATGCCTGACATTATGGCAGGAGAAAAAGTGTGGGACACGCTATAGCCCCTCACCCCCCTGAGCACACTGTCAGTCCCACTTAGGGACACTGCTTCTCCAACCTGCTTTAAAGAAAGCACCTGCAATTATTCCCAGGAAAAAAAAAAGTTCATTTTAAATCGCTGATAACATCAGTAAGCTCCATTCCTGCCATGCTTTCTAACAAGTAAGTGACCTCAGTGAAAGATGAAGGGAAGATCTGAACTTGTTTGGAGACATGACTCCAAATTTCTGCTTCCATCAGTTCATTACTCAAGATGACTTTAAGCCCCCGTGTGCCTCCTGCCCCCATTTCCAACTCCTGGAGTCATCACTGGGTGCAAACCATGTGAGGGTCTTCCCCAAACTGAAGTGCTGATGACATCCCTAACTGGCAGGAGGATTTCAGCAGCACCATCACCCCCATGGCCAGTCATCACCTTGGTTGAGCCCATTTCAAGTCCTTCCAGGCTGTGTTGGTGTGCAAGCTGTGCTAAAATGCCCAGTGGAGAGCGTGTCCTCCACTCATAGAGTGAGCCACAGAAACACTGTCACAGAAAAGCAGTTTTCTCATTCCCTTATGACCAGGGAAGCCAGCTCCAGTCCCCAGCTCTGATGCAAAACGTCAGCAGGAGAGCTATTAAGTATTTAGGGTGGGAAGCTCCAGCATCAACCAAAAATATTTCCATGTTGACAGGACTTACAGGATCAGTCAGTACCTGAGAGCTCTATGAACCTTCCCTGGAGAGCAACACAACACAGAGCCAAAGGGTTTTCCCTGAATATAAGATTCAGAGCAAAGTTCCTACTTTTGTCAGCTGGTGGGTTCAAGTTCCCACACTGATCCATGCTTGGCAAGAGAAGGGAAAAAGCTCCTTATATTTTCCACCCTCTTTCTCTGTGTGATTAGAGATGGGCCCAGGAGACACAGATTTGCTGGTAAAAACCTCCCCTTTGATCAGTTTAGTGAATTCTGAGAATCTGCAGTTAAAACCTCTAAGTCCGGTACATCCCAATTAGAGATAATCCTAAAATATAAGGTTTGCATGAAGATGGGAGCTTTTTCTGGTGCCTGGGAGGAAAAAAGGGGGAGTTTCTTGTTTTATTACCGATGCGTATCCTGTCATATTTCATAGCAACAACTGAGGTTATGTGCTGTTTGCCCTTCCCTTATTTTATGAAGAAGAAAGTAGAAAGGACACATTTAGAACAGAAAAGAAACCCAAGTAGAACATGGGTCAAATGAAGTTTGGTGCCTATTTTTCCCACAGGAAAATTTGCCAAAGAAAAATAAAAGTAAATCCAAGAGGCAAGTACAATGCTCTATATGATGGAATTCTTTTCCAGCTACTTTCAAGGCATAATTTCATCATGCAAAATGAGAAGGAGAGATACTATGCCTCTCTTTGCTCCATAAGTCTGTCACTGAAGAAATTTTCAGCTGGTTTATTCATTTTCAGGCTCTCTGCCCTGATCTTTCTTTCCCCATTTTACTACCTGTGTTGAGGCTGCAGTGCCACTCACTCACTGCCAAGCTGCAAAGTTGACTCACTACAGCTCCTTTTTTATTTCTCACTGGTCTCATTGAATTATTGAAAAGGGTACTGTCAAGTTGAAAAGAATGTATCTTCAAAAATAAAATAAATTTTCTTTCCTGAGTTCCAAATGGCACCTTAAACCATATATTTAAGGACAAAAAAAAAGAGTAAGAATTTGCAGGGGACTCATTTTCTTAACATTAATAATGCCCTTGGTTTTCTTTTTGCACATTTCAGACCAGACAACCTAAGTTCACCATCAATTTCTAGACAACTTCACTCTCTGCTTCTCCTATACTTGCAGTAATGATATTGCCAAGTGTCTTAAGTTTGTCCTCAGCCTTTGGGTACTTGTGGGTATTTTGTAAAGTCTGAGTTTGTAAAGACATGAGTAATGCTGTGCCTCAACTCTCATTTTCATTTTGTTTTATTTTGGTGTCTGTTAGCCTTCAGGCTTACAGGGAACAGTTTGGCTGCATGGCTCAAGTACACCCTAAAGGCTCGAAACCAAGAACCCAACTGAAATTTTTATATAATCTCATTATTTTTAGAGAGATTTTTATGATTCCAGGAAGACTGGATAATTTCTTGGGTTTTTAACTCTGAGACTCGGCTTCTCTACAGTTTTAGATTTAGCATCTGAATTTCTTTTATGCTGCAGGTCCTTATAACCAACATGTAAGTACAAAATGTCCAGAGCTCAAGACCTGTTTCTTTTTCCTTCCCTTTTCACTTGGGAGCCCAACATCTCCCTGGCTGATGGGAAACCAGAGCACTGCAGATGATGCTGATGAAATCCCTCTACTCTTCTATTCCTACTGAACACAACCTTAGCCTAAGTGTGCCCATAACCAGAGCCAGACACCTTCTAGAAACACTATTACATCCGAGAAAAAAATAGGCAAAATCCACATTGTTTGTTGGGCCATAATTTCTCAGTAATTAGACTGGTATAAAATGAGCAAAACCACAGTGCTGCTATTCAATCCTTAATCAGTATTTGAAGAGTGTGCTGAAATTCTGGGTATATAGAATAAAGGTGTGAGTTTGTGACAAGCATTGAACACACTGGTGACAACATAAATATGCTGGGCATTAGCAAAAAGACATTCATAAAGCTAACATGAACTGGTCAGGAATCTTTATGTAAAACTCTTACAAGAAACTGTGCAGTTAAAATACAGAACCTGAGATTAATTGAAACTAAAAAAAAAACAAACTCCTTCCCCCCATCCCCCCACCCTGGAGTCCACACTTCTTCCCTTGTTAGAAGTTCTTTTGGAACCTTGTTATAAAATCCAGCAGTGCATCATCTCTCCAACAAAGACTTTTCTCACAAGACTCCAGGAATAATAATAAAAAAAAATACAGTTCAATCAACCTATCTCTAGGGTATATTTACACAAAGGTTTTTATTGCCTTTCAACTTGATATATTGTTTTCAATACCTAACTGAAAGGTAAAGGTATTAAAATATACATTGCAGTGCAGTTTATTCCAGAAGAGCATCCTGAGCAATGCCCATGAAGACATCCAATTACTGCTTGTTCCAAACCTGACCCCAGCTGTGTAACCAGGGCTAAAATTTCAGACATGCAGCACAGGAAGTCATTTCTTCATTTTCACTGCAAACCTGATGCAGGAGAGAACACTTCAAAAATCCTTTGGTTTACTCTGATTTGAGAAACTTGGGGCCACACTCATTAAATCACGTATGTGATTTGTGGCTATGTGATATGTATGAAGGTGATTGCTGGTAGAAAAGAAATAAACTTCACTGTTTTCAACAGGTGTGGGTTGAGGGCTGTGTTTCCCTGGGCCAGACTGCATGTCACATCTTTTGAGAATTATACAGATACAGTAAAAGCCTTTGAAGATCTCCTTTGACCTACTAATAGCAGAGGCTTTAAAGGAAAAAAAACCTATTCTATTAAAGATTTTAATTTCAAATTTTGATTTAAAAATCAAGTGAGAATTGACTGAATAAATCAGTGGGAACCTGAGGCTGGCTTTACCATGTTCACCTCCATGAGTGGAGACGTAACTCCACCAAGGCTGTCCCAGAAAATTCAACACAGGTTCTGCCATGGCAACACACCTTCACTGGGCATTGCTCATACTTGGAGAGCTCACCCAAAACCAGAGCTCAAGCATGTCAGGCCTCCCACAAACACACAGTTTCTCCATGAGATGTTTAAAATCTCAACAGTACAACAAAAAGGGTGAAGATACACAGTGAGATTGTTTCACTCAGGATGTGGCTCACAGGGCAAACTCCAGATGTGGCTGCTACTGAATTAAGACAATTAATCCCTGGAATGAACGTGAGGTGATTGCTGGGTCTGGGAGATGTCTGCTTCTCTGAATCAGCAGGTAGCAGCCCTCCAGAAAGGCCCCAGAAAATGCATCTCTCCTCTTGGGTGCACAGACTAGACTGGCATGGACAGAGTCATCTTTCCCTCAAGAATCGTAAAGGCCACGTGGTTAAAACATCAATTCAATTTCATTTTTCACACAGTTGCTATATCTCGTTAATATATGTGTTAATATGCACTTGGTCCACTTGATGCCATCACTGATTGCAATTAGATGTTCCTAATCCAAACTTCAGCATGACACAAATAGTACTATTTGTAAAAAAAATGCCCTCTCAAAAATGAATTTACATCTCTTCTTGTACTCTCTCCCTTCATAATTCTCCACAGCCTGTTGCCAGCTCTCATTATGTCTGGTCCTCTCATTTTAATTGCATCCACTGTACAATAAGGGCCTTTCTAATTGGTTTTTCTGTAGAGCAGAACTCACAAATGACAAAGAAATACGTGCAAACATTAAATATTTTTAAAATGGGTAGACATCCAAAATAAAATGATACTTTAGAGAACAACTGGCTACCAACTGGATAAATCCTGTCACTGTTCAAGTTAATAAAACAAATTTCTTGACAGGTGTCAGGCAATTTTTAGCAAAGTTACAAGGGTGCCACTACAGCTAATGTTATTAAAAGCTTTGATTAGTTATAAGAACAGACTCATAGGTCTAAATCAAAGCTGCTCACTGAAGCTGGGGAGATAATTGATATTTACGAACAGAAAAACAATCTTGAACTCCAAGAAAACTCTACATAAGGAAGAGGACACATGCACTAGAAAGTAAGATAATACACATGACTTTTTACATGCTTTCTGGTCCATCTTAAGCTGTGACCTATCTGAGCAGAGACCTTTGGTGTGTGCTCAGGCTGCAAAGAGATGGCAGGATTACTGCTCACCCGGGTGACAGCAGCTGGTGTGAGCATGCAGTCCTGCCTTATTGCACTTGGGGCACAAATCACATCTGCTTTAATGCATTTACTCTGGACGAGGAGCTGTGTTTTCTGGGTGCTGTGGCAGCAGAAATAACATGGCACATAATGACAGAAAACAATAACAATAAAGAAACACATATGAAATGGGCACCTACTGAACCACTGGCAGTGCACAGGACACTGTGCAGCATTTCAATGAGGCTGATCCTCACTGCTTTATTTATGAGTAAACATTATTTCTTCCTATGCAGACATTTGCATTTCACCCCTTGGAGAACCTCCTTGAAACACAGAAACTCAGTCTTGTTCCCCACCCTTCCTAGGAACAACCCCTGCTGTGAATGTGCACAGTGGCTAAAAACTCAAACCTGCTACAGGGCATGCCCTGGCCCAAGGCTGGTGCTCAAGGGGATTTTCCTTGTTCAGCTGCTGGCCCATCCTCCCCTGCCACACAGCCTGCACTTTGGAGCAAAGAAAGCAAACCCATAAGCAAAGAAGGCAAACCCACAAAGAGGAAGGAGTTACACTGGCTTGCATTCTCAGAAATATGAGTCCTCCTGTGGAGCTGACAATCCCTCCAAGAGCCATTTCCCAGAGCACAGCCACGGTGACCCTCCTATGGGGAGAGCTGCAAAACAGGGCAACATTTGAGTTTGGAAAAGGGAAATGGAGCTGGGCAAGAGTCTGGAGCACAAGTCCTGTGAGGAGCAGCTGAGGGAGCTGGGTTTGTTTATCCTGCAGAAAAGGAGGCTCAGGGGTGACTTCATTGCTCCCTACAACTCCCTGACAGGAGGGTGCAGCCAGCTGGGGGTCAGGCTCTGCTCCCAGGCAACCAGCCACAGGATGAGAGGACATGGCCTCAAGCTGTGCCAGGGAAGGTTTAGGCTGGTTATGAGGAAGAATTTGTTCACAAAAATTCCAGACCTTGGAACAGGCTACCCAGGGAGGTGGTGGAGTGACCATCCCTGGAGGTGTTTAAGGAAAGCCTGGACGTGGCACTCAGTGCCATGGTCTGGTTGACAAGGTGATGATCAGACTTGATGGTCTCAGAGCTCTATTCCAACCTGATTGATTCTGTCATTCTGTGATGCAAAGCTCACTGGAAGGTACAGCCCCTGTGCTGGGTCAATGAGCTATACAGCCATACAACAGCTGAGGGATAAAATTGGCCTGAGTTAATTTTATAAGCCATTTTTAGAGTAAATAAGTTTCATTAAACCTCATGCAAAAAGCATTCAACCAAAGTCAAATTCACATCAGTGTACTTGCTTATCCTTAATTACATTATTCCCTTCTTTCTGTAAAGATGCATTGCTGTCAAATACAGAGGGATAAACATGATGATGTAATATTAATTTGTAGTGAGTGATATAATTAATTACTTCTCAGTAAATGTGAAAAGATTAGGAAAATCACATTGGTTTGTTCAGCTGGCAGGTGGAAGCTACTGCTTCCTTTCACATCTCTGAAAATTTACAGCAGGTAGCACAGCTTCCTAAACCCATTTGCCTTGATTCAAATAGACAGATTAAATAATTAACCAGAATTAGAAATAACATCTAATATGAGCAGAGTAAGGAACTACAGGTGTTCACTGCAGGCTATGTCTGCTCTGATTTTAAGATGCCCATGATATCCAAAATCCAAATTCACATGTGACAGTGCACATAGTGTATCTTGGGGAAATTTTCCAGGAGACATATCTGATAGATCAAAGAATCCTCTGTTATTCCTTGCACACCTCTGAAAAATGCTCAGCAAGCCCTCCAGGTCTAAACTTTGTTTAGATGAATAAAGAGCTCAATTAACTTCTACAGCAAATTTTTGAATTCTTTTTGGAATCATTCTTAGTAGACTCAGGTATGTCTTGTGTGCCATATCCTCCAAACAGGGCACAAGGTACAGGTAACATCATCCTCCTGCTCCTATTCTTACTTTTTCTTGCCTTAATTTCAGCAAAGTCTCAGGACCAGACCAAGACAAGGTTTACAAGCCCCTCACAACATTGATGAGAAGCAGCATCACCTTTCTGCTGTGAGTCTCAGACCTCTTTTGGCAGGTGTATTAATCAGTTTTCTCTGCTGTCTTAAAACTTTGTCCCTTTGTAGAAGCCTTCTACAGAGATGGCAATGTATCCTCCTGGAGATGAGAGCTTTGCCCTGTAGACATTCCCATCCTCAAATAAATTCAGTGAACAACTGTGACACGGTGATGACTTCTCTAGTTGCACAATGCTAAATGTAAATTAGCAACAAGACTACAACAAGGGGACCAGTAATTTAGAAGAGTTCAAAGTCATATACCAAAGGCAAAGCAATGTATTTAAGTACTTGGTCAACCTGAAATCCAGTTTATGCACTCTGTCTTCATCTACAGTATTACACAACCTTAAAATTGAAGAAAAAAGCTGCTAGGAGCAGCCACATTTGGAATAAAATTGATTCTGTTGCTCTTCCATCCAGTGTACGGAATCAGTGCAATCAAACAATCAACTGTAAGTCCAGAAAAAATTTAAAGCCATCAGTATAATAAGATGATTTCAGCAGATCACTCAAATAACAGCTCATTAAATCAGCAGAACAGAGAAATATTTGTGCAGGACATTTACCCTCAAAACACCCTTTTGTTTTTTTAAAGGATAGTAAGAGCAATACTCCTAGTAAAAAAGACTTCTTGGGTCACATTTCTTGGAAGTCTAATTTCAGAAGCCACTCTTCTCTTAATGTAACTTGAAATGCCTGAAATTGAGGCTGTTCCTTGGCCACAAGAGCAAAAAGGCATTTTTCAAATTCATTATTTATAATGTGTGTATGTGTGATATGATATATATGAGTCTACAGCAGCAGGGCTAGTGCTTGCCAGATGCAGTCATATTCACATCTCCTCTACTTGATTACAGTGAAAAAATTATTGCATCTGACTTCACAGAGGAGTTGTAACTGCCTGGATTTGTCAAAACTATGTGTACTTTAATAACTGAAACTCAACCACATTCAAATCACAAATGGATAAATGTAAAAGATAAACATCATCAAACAGAATCACTCTTTGCCCATTTGACAATATGCTCAATGCCAGCAGGTGGTGAGGGATGGTAGCATGATTCATATCTTGGCACCTCCTCTCTTCCAAACCCTAGAAAAGAGCCCAAGTGATGCTCACCCTATGCAGACACCAGCACTGACGCAGAGGAAAAACAACTTTTTTCACCCCTGCCTCAGTTCTTCCATGTGAAACACGGGACACCCAACAAAGACTGTCTTGTCTGGACTCAAGCAGCAATGGAGACTTGTACTGGTTTTGGTTGGGACAGAGTTAATTTTCTTCAGAGTATTGTACATGGGGCTGTGTTTTGGATTTGTGTTAGAAACAGATTGATGACTCAGGGATTTCATCATTGCTGGGCAGGGTTACACAAGGTCAAGGCCTTTTCTGTTCCTCACCCCACCAAGGAGGAGTCTGGGGGTGCATAAGGAGTGGGGAGGGGTCACAGCCAGGACAGCTGACCCCAACTGACCCAAGGGATATCCCAGACCATATAGAGTAATGTTCAGTTCATAGATCTGGGGGAAGAAACAAGAAAGGGGGCACATTTGGAATGATGATGCTTGTCTTCCCAAGTCACTGTTCCATGTGCTGGAGCCCTGTTCTCTCAGGGATGGCTGAACACCTGCCCACAGGAAGCAGTGAATGAATTCCTTGTTTCGTTTTGCTTGTGCGTGCGTCTTTTGCTTTACCCCAAAAGACTTTGAGGTGAGTCTTTACCCCAACTTCTGAGTTTTCTCACTATTTCTCTTCAAATTTTGCCCCCCCATTCCACTGGGGGAAGATGAGCTGCATGAAGCTGGGTTGTCAGCAGAGTTAAACCATGACAGTTCTTTCTCTTGCCCAACATGGGGCTCAAAGAGTTCAAGATAACAAGAGATTAGACTGAAACATGCTAGATCAAATTTATAACTGTTACTACTGATTAGCTATTAATTGGCAGACTCCTGTGCTTGCCATGGGGCTTGCTTCCCTCACTGGATATTTGAGTTTAGTGCTCATTAGTGACTGCTTTTTGCTTTCACTGCGTGCTGTCCCACTGTGTGGCTTATCATCCTACTCTGCTGTGCCTGGGAACATTCTGATAACAGCAACAGTGATGCAATGGGGCTGGCACATGGCCAGGGCATTGCTGCTGCTTCTGTGCTGCTGTACTGGGCAGGCTGGGACCCCAGTGTGAGCTGCAGTCAACATGACCTGTGGGTGAGCACACGTGGGAGCAGGACACCCCAAAGTGTTCACAGCCATGAACGTGTCCACACCACAGCAGGTCCGTCTCAGTTATGTCAGTGCCATGGTGGTGGCCCATGGGGACACAGGTGCACCTCAAGGTGACTGTGGCTGTGGGTAAGCCTGCACCACAGCAGGTACAGCCCTGGGAGAGGCCGTGGCTCAGAGATAAGGTTCCAGGTAGTAGATACACCCTCAGGGACATCAGCGTGTGGATAAGGGCAAGCCAGAGCAGGAGCAAAGGTAAGAGTTCATTACAGTGTCAAACCCTGGCCCAAAGGCACCAGGGTTGGAGGCTGTAATGGAAATACCTTTAAACTGTTGTAACCTGTGATTTGAGTTGTTAAAGGGATTCCTGTAGCCTTGTAGAAGCCTTACAAGAAGCAACCTGACCTGAGCTGGCTTTGGAGCCCAAAAGTTGCACACAACACAGCACCTCTCCTGTCCCAAGTGAACACCATGACAGATGGAGCCCAAAGTCACGAACCAAATGAACTCAACAGACATTTCATGGACATCTGTGCACATTTTATGGGAATTCTATGGACATTCTACAGGGGTGGTCCATAGACTAGAGAAATGACACTTGTGTTTTATGTCAAAAGATAGGAAGGGGGTGGTGGTTAAAGACATTGAATTGGATAGGGTGGTACCTGAGCATGATGTAAATGGTATGGAATAAGGGATGGAGAATCTGCTGTTCCTCCCCCGGAAAGTGGTGAATGAATTCCTTCTTTGGCTTTGCTCACATGCTAAGCTTTATTTTACCTATGGAACTATCTTTAGCTCAATCCACAAATTTTCCCACTTTTTAAAATTGCCTCCCCCATCCTGCTGCAGGGCATGAGAGAATGGCTGCGTGGGGATTGGTTGCCAGCAGGATTAAACCACAACAAAATCATTACTGCTCTTCACTCACTTCAAGTACTTTCTCCTTCTCATCGTTCATCTTCATCATTTACCTGGTTTTGGACTGAGTGCTTTTGTTAAAGGGTTGATTACAGGATAATTTGAAACAAGTATATTAATCTCACATTATGCCTAATTGCATTAGCTTCAGATGTGTCCTCTAAGTATGATTTACATTTTGAAAGATGTCTAAGACTCTTTTCTATCATCTCCTTTAATGAGATCCAATCTCTGAGGCCTTTTTCTCTTTCTGACTTCGTCATTCTCCCTGAATTTTCCTTCTCTTGGAGATACTGAATTTCTACAAAATTTCCCTGAGAATCTTTGACACTGACAGTAAAACGGCACTAAATCAATAAAACACTAAATAAAATAACCATAATTAATAGTACTTTCATTTAATATATTTTTTTCCTTAAATCTCAAAGTGTTTTGCAAAAGAAGGCAAATATTATTACATTTAACTGATGGAAAAAACAGAGGCAGAGATGGACCAAACATCCCATATTAAATCCCAGATATTGTAGGGACAATGAGTCCCATTAGGAGAGAAGACAGGTTCCTGCCTGGGGTGATGGGGCTGCTCAGTAAAAATAGTAATAGACACCAACTTCATCTTTTTGGCCTCTAACTTTCTCAGCACGTTATTTCTTTAAGCCATTCAACAACTGTTAATAGGTGCCAGACTCATCAAACCATTGAAATTATGTAACTTCCAAACCTGTCAGAATAAAGTATTGTTCTTCCCACAACCCCATTACTTTTAGTAACTACTTCCAAACCATCTGCCTATATGTGGGAGCAAGCAAGGAGTCACTTCAAACAACTCTTCCAACACACTCCTTCAGAAGTATTAAAGCCAGCAAGGCCTGTTGGGTGGCCATTTTCTGATTTGTGAGATCCTGGCTGGACTTACCACAGCATTCAGAGAAATTCACAGGTAATATTCAGAACACATCAGGTCTCAAACGTTTCCAGCAAAAGACCAAAAGGAAAAAACATTCACGTTACGACACAGAAATTCCAAATCTCAACATCACTGAGTACACTGAGATTCCTCCACACCCTGTGCAGATGGCAGGAATGACAAAGGGGGATTAATAACTGGGAATGCCACCGGCATCCACAAAAGGCCACACGGCACTGGAGAAAAGCACGAGGGAGGCGCTGACAGCTCCAAAAGGAACAGCTCTATTTCACAACCCTTATCTCACTGTAATTAATTTTGAAGCAAGTTATCTTTCCCTGTGACACTTCCGCACAACTCCCAGCTCAGAGAATGCGACCCCAGGAGCTTACCAAAGAAAGATGTAAAATAAGCTGTCCTGGGTCAAATTCCTCATGACACGTGGTTTGATTACACAGGAGAGATGGCCTGGTCTGCCTGTCTCAAGTTGTTTCAGCTGTTCAACAATTTCTTTTTCTGGGTAGATGCTGCCAAATCAACGCAAACCCAAATGTGATCATTTTATTCTAAATTTGTAAACAGACTAATAGCAAAGCAAGCCATACTCACAGAGTGTCCTCCAACCCTGCCATAATACCAATTTCCACACAGGTTTCTGCATCAGTCTGCTTTTGAAATTAGTTTGAGTTAGCTTGTGTGATGTTGAAAAATTTGGAAGGAAAATCCAAAATCCCACTGCAAGCCTTAGACCACGTTCACCGTGTTATTAACCCTATTTTTGCCAGTTTCCAATAACTTCCTGTTGAGCTGAGTGGTATGTCAGATCTTCCAGGGCCATGACTCCCTGGCCTGGAGTCACCTGTTGAGCATGAAAATGAGAATTTACCTATTATTTAGATATGCAAAATTACATTTCCTGCCTGTCTCCATGAGGCATGGTGTGACCCCAGGCATCAATCAGTCTTTTTCAGGAGCTCCAAAAAGTCTTAGGAGCAATAAAGATCACATTTTATTTATATTTTTTTCTTTTTCTTTAGATTATGCAAGAACAAGTATTTCAAAGCATGCAATACTGAAAGTCAGTGGGAGGAAGATAAAAACAGGAAGGGAGACAACAGCACAGCTCTGAACCCTTGCATGCTACACGAGATATGCACAAAGCCCTGTGCCACCACATCCCATCCCCCAAAGCAAGGCCCCATTAAAGATCTGAGAGCCCCAAACTGGACCCACCCCATGCTACAAATTTCCTCAAAATATTCAGGTGGTCAGTCTAATCCTGGTCTTCCTTTTACACTCTGGACAAACAGAAGCACAGATCAGGAGAATCAGGCAATGAACATTCATGGCTGAACAAAACTCCAGCATTTCTCTGTTAACAATGACAAAAACATGATGAAAACATAAAGAATGTCTCCAGAAGCTGAGACAAAGGTGTCTCCTTTTCTTTCCTTTCCTGACAAGCAGTAGCTTGTCTGGGACAGAACAGGTTTACAGGCAGAAAAGCACCAATCTAGATACTGAAAAAAAAGTGAAGATCAGTTTCAAGAGCAGCATCTGCAGGTACACAGTCTGTGTGTGAGCTTCTCTTGGCCATGGAGAAACAAGAAAATCCAGTGTTGACCTAGCCACTGATGTCCCTTTTTATTTTCTACAATCCTGCAGACTACAGAAGTGCAAGAATGAACATTCAGCTTACTCAACTCGTTATCTTCAACAGGCTGTGCTGTGTCAGAACTAGCAAAGCATTCAGGGCTCCATGCAGCCAAGTCCTCAGAAACACCAGACAAATCAGATACAAGGGACATAAGGGGCAATGCCTTATTTTCTGCATAATAATGAGTACAGAGGGAAAACCAGGATATTTTACATCCTCTTCCTCCTATTCCCTTTGAAGAACCATGGACCAGAGAAGAGAATTCATATTTACAATCCAGTAAATAAATGAGAAGCCAATGTGTTCCTAGGCAATCTGCAGTATGAAATAGCTTTCCTGGACAACTTTCAGGCCTTATCAGTTTGACAGAACTGTTTAATACACTTGGGACATGTGTTCTGGCTGAAGTGTGCCATGGGAGGCTGATAATTCATTCTGTCCCAATGTGTAAAACATTCTCCCTACCTCTGACACTCCACCAATGACATCCCCTCAATGACAGATATTTGTCCAGTTGCCCTGGTTTAAAAAAAGTCCCATCTTTCAACACATCTGTTTGGTAAACACACTGGGAAAACTAAATTATCAACATCAACACTGTTCACTTAGGCAAAAAAATCCCACCAATAATAACCATGTAAACTTCTGTTAGATAACAATAAGTTCAGAAAAAGTCATGGTAAGAGATTGGCCAGGAGATTTAAGATCACAACCTAGTTTTGATTCACTCTTGTTTTGCTGAGTGATTCTGGACCTTCTGGGTGTTTCCCCATCTGAAGACTATAAATAAACAAAGGCACTTTCATGGATTCCTTGGCGATCATATTATGAAAAGAACTGGATAAGAGCTGTGCTATTACTTTTTTGCATTGAACTTTCCTTTTTTGCTTGATCTGAATTATCTTCCATTCACAATCATTATGTGGTGTGACCTGGAGAAGGGCACTGAAACTGTCTGCAGGATATTGCCTAAAGGAACAATACCAGACATCAGCCTGTAAAAAAAAAAAGCAGATTCTAAGGGGACAGAAGTACAACAGAGCTGTACTTCATTAACAAAAAAAACACTAACTTGTAGATGAGAAAATCTGCTGGAAATGATCACAGTGTTACCAAGAAAGTTATATTCAGTGTGTGTACTGTTTTCCCCCCTTTCAAAAAATGAAAAAGACTGCATGGCCATCTCTTCTTACTGGGATTAGGTACATGCTCAACACTTAGGGAAAACTGGCCTGAAGTTTTAGATCACCATGTTTGGAAGGGAAAGACAGTCTTGTGGTTAGAAGACTGAATTCAAGAGACCTGGCTCCAAATCCCATTGGGTTACAGGTCTACCCTTGGTCTGGCACTCAGAGTTCTTTGGGACACAGATTCTCCTTTCACATTTATTTGCAATGGGCTTTAATTTCATATGGCTCTCCATGCACAACTTTAAATTGAGTTACGTTTGCAGGCAGTACACACAGATCTATGTGAGCCCTAACATTCTTGAAGAAAATTTCAATCTCCTATGTTTCCATCACATACATCAAAATGCCAAGCACAAATTTCTCTATTTCCGACATCCTTAGAAAGATGAAGAGTAATAGTAAGATATTGAATAATATGATTCATATTCCTGTTATTAAAAATAATTAAATATAGGGTTCTCCAAGAAGGGAAATGAGTGTAACTATGAAATTAATCAGTGAAGCTTCTGAAGTAAATGGATGGGTTACTACAGAACAGCACTGAAGCAGGCTTAGAAGTTTTTTCCACAAACCTTTACAGGAAAAACATGGATAGTTCTTGATAAAATTGCATCTTCTCTACATTTTTACAATATATAAAGAAGAAATATTTCTGAGAAAAATTCATATTAGTTTTCATTTTTAATTAAAACCCACCTAAAAAATGAGGCCTATAAAGTATTCACTTTCCTTACTAAGCAAGGAAAAGGATTTTCCATCCTAAAGGGCTTTTGCCATGGCAACAAAGTTATCCTTCATATAAGCCCAAAAAATAAACAGGTTTACAAATAAATTAGTCTTCAGCTTCCTAGAAAGTGTCTGCTTGCCAAAGAAGGCTGAGTTCCCTAAATGTTGTTGAACAGCTTCTGCCCTGGGACTGCACTGTTTTTGCTCAACACAGTGACAGATGCCCATTTCTCTGGCTGACACTCCTGCCCCTCATGTGGTCCAGAATGTTCCCAGCAGCCTCCTCACATCATTTTCCACCCAGGATGTTACACCCGGGCTGATGAGAAACCAAATTTTGCAGAAATACATCACTGCTAAATTCTCTCCCTTGTACAACCCCAAGCAAGTAGATTTCCCACTGGGAACCCTGCTGGGACATGGGCTCCTCTCCTTGACCCCACAGTGTTGGGGTGGCTGCTGTAAGAGCAGCTCATCCAGCCCCTCCAGTGTTCCATGGCACACAAAATGAGTGCCCACTTTATGGAACACATCCATGCAGGTTTGATAGTGTTCTTACACATCAGCCTCCTGCTCTTTGCAGAAAATGCCACTTCAGTGACACCCACCCCTGCAGAAGTGTCAGTTCATAGGGGAACAAAAGCTCCAAGCAGAGAAATGCCAGAGCTCTGGGCTCACCAGCACAGAGCTGCTCCTTATTATCACACAGCCAAGCTGCAGCAATTCCAGACATCCTCAGGCTTCCTACATCCATGCAAAAGAGATTTGCTGTTAAAAGTCTTTGAGACCACTGCCAGCCTTTTTTTTTCTTCTTTTTCTATTTCTTTTCCTCTTTTTTTTTTTTTTTTTTTTTTTTTTTTTTTTTTTTGTTCTTTTCTTTTTTGTTCTTTTCCTTTTCCTTTTGCTTTTTCCTGGCAGACCAGGGCTCTGTTTTCTTCTTGGAAGCCACATCTCAGGGCTCATGGTCCCCCCCATTCAGGGCTCTCACATCTGCCTGCCATGGCAATGTTCTGGCTGTGGTTTTAGTGGTGTTTATATTCCCATCAGACTTCCTCTTTAAAGGAATCACTTCCCATCACTGTGACATCTCAGTCCTGAAGCCAAAATTACACTAACCCTCATACAACGGCCCATGCCTGGGCTGGTTCCTTCGGTCCTCCTCCTGAGGAAGGAAGTTCAGCCAGAGCCAAAAGCACTGTCCCAGAAAAAACCCTCACATGCCACCAAGTCCCACAGTGAAAACACACAGGGCCAACTCCAGAGCTGCATCCAGCAAGGGATGTCCTGGTCAAAGGGAGGTTCTCCACACCAGACAGGTGTGGAGAATGCAGACATTCAGGTAAGCCAAGGGGGACCTGAGTCTTGCCTTGAGGTGATTGCTGCACAAAGAAACTCTGCAGCCCTGCAGCTGGGTAGACACAGGCTGTGTGAGGAGCTGCAGACAGGCTCAGTGACCAGCCCTGTGTCTTACCCACAACACAAGGGACCAAGCTAGTCTCTATAAAGACATTTCAGGAGCATCTGAACCAGCCCTGATGCCACCACTGTGGCATCTGGGTAGCCTGGAAGCTTGCAATGGCTCTGATGATGAGTATCTGGTAGCCAGGCACTGTAAATCCATCCCTGCTCCTGACTGCTCCTTTCAGAAAGCACAAACCTGTCCTCAAAGGTACTGGAAGCAATCAGGCTCAAAATGTGCCAATAGCTGAACCAAGGGAAACCACACTGCACTCCATTAGCCAAATGCACACTTAATAGGGAAGTTTATGCCTAAAGTCAAACATTTTTTAGGTCCCAACTGCTGGGGGCTGATCCAACACTTCAAAACATATCTGGAAAAATGTGAGCTTCAAAGAGCAGCCCAAATCAGGAATCAGAGCAGAGAGCTCTCCTAGGTCCTGGTCAGGTCTCAGCTGCCTCAGATGGGAGCAGCCTCACTCCCACAGCCCAGGCACCCTCCATTGCAAGTCAAGTGCAATAAAACATACATGGAAAGAAAGAGAAATAAACTGCTGTGACAGTGCATTCCAACAGCTAGCACTGTCTTATGTTTTCCAGTATAAGTTGATATAAATACAGACTGTATATATATATGGATTTATAGACTTGTATAATACATGTTCTATTTCAGAATACTCATTATCAGCAAAGCACTTATATAAAATACATATATGGAAGAAAAATAAAGTAATTTCAAAAGAATACAGAACTGCCTATATATATATAAACTCATGGTTTCAGCCCTTGTGGATGGGCCCATCTGGAACAGGTAGGTGGCAAGAGATCTTCATCTGAGGTGAACCTGGTACTCTGTGCAGTACAAAAACCTCCAGCAATCACTCCCCTCTCTGTCCTGGTGCCTTGGGAGCCTTGTTGTGTGAGGCTGTTTGGCTACTCCAGACTCACTTCCTACACAGTCTGCTCCAAAGCTCATTTCTCACAGAATATGTGGGATTGAAAGGGGATCCTTGAACAATCCCAGCCCAAGGAGCACCTCTCCTACACTCTCTCTGACCCTGAAGAATGGAAAGCTGGCACTGCTGGCACTCTACACCCAGACAAGGTCTGGCACAGCAATAAACCTTTACAGCCACAGAGCTTTCTCTGGGTGACAGGATCTCAGTGTCACTACGGGAGCAAATCAGTCTCAAGGATAACACCCATAGGCTCCCACATCATTCCTGAATTGTGTCTTGCTGGGAGAGACAGAAGGAACAGATAGATAGATGCAAGTGGACAGTTTAAAACTGCTAATACTCAGTAGGGTCTGCTCCCTGCAGCAGCTGCAAATGAGGGTACCTCATCGTTGTGAAATAGCAGGAGTGGGGCTTAACCTCTCTTAAGGCTCAAGAGAGATGTATTTTTTCCACACCATCCTGCTGGGCTGCTGGTTCAGGACAGAAAGAAAGCAAGCAGAAATTCTCAATTACTAAATTGAATGTGGAAGAAGCTTGAAATCCTAAGCCTTAAAAGCTCAAAAGTCAACCAGTGAACAGAGAGAATCCAAACAGTATTTATTTGCCCAAACTCCTGATTTTAATTTTTCTGATGAGTTCTCTGTGAACTAAAATTCATAACTTCTTTTTTTTTTTTTTTTAAACTTCCTATACAGAGAATCCTTAAATGAGGAAGGGAGAGCTCCAAAGTTTGCACTCACTGACACTTTACAGTGAAGCTACACACACAGAATATGCATGAGGAGATACCTTTAGAGGTGATTCTTACCCAGCATTCAAAATCTCTTTTTAAAAGAACACAGAAAGACTCTTTTCTGGGACTCTTTACCTGGAAAAGATTCAATTTTTCTGGCATCAGCATGAAAAAGTGCAAACTCTCAAAGCAGTCCATGCCACAGCTCTCTGTAGGGCTGGCATGTACAATTCTGCAGTTCTGAAACTCTGCATTTAAAAATCACTGTTCACCCCAAAACACTCCCTGAACTCCAGCACTTATTGCTTAAAGAGCAACACAAACAGAACAGTGATGACTAAGTGGCAGAGATCCCAGAAACTTGGTCTAATCTCTTTTACCACCTGAAGTGTCATCTTAACCTACATCTCACAGAGAAAACTTTGACACCTTTGTTCAGCCACTGGCATGCTGAGAGGACCCAACACCAAAACCAAGGCCCCTGACCTGTGCATATAAACATGTGAGATTCACACAGGGGCTGGCCTCAGATAAGCCTTATGAGGGAAAGTAGACAACTGGAAATAGATTAAGCACAGGTTCAGATGGGAGGGGCTGCCCAGTGCCCACAGAGGCAGTGCTACAGGATAGCAGAACCCTTCAGTCCTCTTCCCAAAACTCCATTTGGAGATGGAGCCCACCTAGAAACTTGTGAGAAGGAACTGATGTTGGTCACAGTCCCTGATCTGCAGATCACCTTTTTTTATTTGATTTATGAACCCCTTGAGTCTCTCATGCAAAATGCATAACCACATTTGGTCTTGCTGCATTATACTTGGCTCATTATTTATGAGTGGACTTTGTCTTTCCTCACATCAATAACCAATCACATCATGAGTAGCTATTGGTTAAATCAATGCCACTCACATCAGCAGCTCCCTTGAAGGTGGATTCAGCTGACAGTCAGCCAAGCAGGGCTGGGAGCCTGTCTCTGCTCAGGTGTCTCATGAAGTACCACAAGCACCACAGAAAGAAACTGATAATTACAAAATGTGGCAGCTCCTGGGACACGGGGTGGTGGAAAGGAGCCTGGAACACCCACATTTTCATTTGCTTTTCCTATTCAATTACTTTGTGACTTAGTATTTGTTTTTCCACGTCCTGTCTATTTAGATTACAAACTCTGCAGGGTGGGGACTGTCTCTTACTACCAAGCTGAAGAAAGAAATAAAGGTAAATAAAGTAGGATTCCAGGATGAAAAATAAAAACAAAGCAGATGACACCCTCAGCAAGGCTCTGCTCAGCTGCTGATGACTGACAGCATCACAAGATGAGTTGGCAAGTTGAGAACCTGATTTTTACTCTTTAAAGTCCCACATTTCTGTGTCAACTGTATTTTCTAAACAACTGACACTACTGATTCTCCACAGAAACTTAACAACTGCAAGTTGAAAATAATCTGCCCATGCATATGCTATGAATCTTTTATTCTTCTTTCCCTCCTCCTTCTCTGTTCAAATATTTGTTTGTCAGACTTCAGCACCAAAAGATGGAAGCGTGCCATTCTGCCCTTTTAATATTTTGCAGAATATTGCATTTATTTGCAATTATATTATCCCAATTAAAAATCTTCTTTGAAAAATCTTCTTCTAGTGAAATTTTATGTATTTTGGCTAGTTTTTTACTGCAGAATTGTTGTAATAAATTATTCTCACTTGCAGCCTGACCTTTGTAATTTTCACAATACAACAAAAAAAAGTATACTCCTTGTGCAGATGTACATTCACAATCTGCTCATCTTCTCTTTCCTCTGTATTTTGCAGCAAACAGACATTGATGAGGACAGCTGCTGTACAAGCTCCTCAATGCACTGATCTGGCATCTTGAATGATGCCACCTGAGCCTTGGGTCCCAGGGAAATCTTTTATACTTCTTTACAGAAAGCACACTTCTTTTTTGATTGAATACCAACAAGATATCTACAGTGCAAGCTTCAATCTAAAGATGTCTCCAGATCTACCATTAGTTCCCTATTAAAGATTCAGGCTCACTAAAAAGTGTAAATCAGAGAATATTAAAGCTGCTTTTTATAGCCTACCAGTCACTGAGGCTCTATGTACCACTCCATGCACCATCCAAACTGGGAAATACAAAACAGTCTTATCATTTCCAGATAGAAATGGGAAGAGAAGGGGAGAGGAGGGAAGGACAGAGAGCTGGGAGCTGTAGCAGTAAAGACACTTGCATTTCACATATTGCAAAGTGGTGACTGCAGCATTTCCATATTGTCTCTAATTTCCCTACTTCCAAGTTTCCTACATTTCTGTCTCAAATTTAAATAATAACCAACTTTTGAAAGTATACATTTCTAGTACTACTTACTTGTTCCACTTCCAGCATCCAATTCTTCTTCTTCTTGGACCTTCCTACATGAGAGCTATGTCTGTCTCTAGAAAAATGCATTTCTAATTGTCTCTCTTTGTCCCTAAAACTTGCCTTGGCATTAAGAAAATACAGATCTAAGCCATGAAAACCAAATAGGATAAATTATATTGCTCAGCTATATGGACTCTGTAGTGAATGTGTTTCCAGCCTAAGAAGAGACAAAAGGGTTAATCATGGCTCAAATCACATTATTGACATAAATGTTCTCATCTGGGCTCTCCCAGAGCACTTTCCTATGGATCTGAAAGAATTCTGTAGCAAAAATATGAGTTTTAGATTCTCAGAAAATTCAAATCACTCAACTGAGGACATTTAAGATCAGTTCTGGGAAGAGAATTCAGGGTTTACTAATGCTTCCTTAGGTCACACTGCCTTCCGAAAAACAGAGTCACTCCTCAAAACCAGATTAATAAACTTCATCATTACTTTGTTCCATGTTCGTTATTTCTGGTAAAGGAAAGGGCATTTTTCAGGGAAATCTTGGGGTTAATTTGTTACATGTATCTTCTATGTCATGTTTTTTTTGGCAAACGATCAGTGAGCTCATTAATTTCTATATCTAACTTAGTTTCCGTTTCAAAGTACTATAAAGCAGAAACAACCAGACACTCATGCCAAAAAGTAAACATTAAAGAGAATGAGACTATAAATGGTCCCTTTTAAAATTGATTCGGATACAACATAAAACAAAAGGCCATCTTAAAACTAAATGTTCTTAAAATAAACAATGAAGATCTCCTTACCCCCTGTTTCAAGTAAGTATTTAAGCTAATGAGAGCTAGGAAATCAATGAGTGGATATTGAATTGCTATCCAGCCAGACTTCAGACAGATTCTGGTAAACAAACACAAATCTAAAAATAAAAGTGATGGGGAAATCTTTTTTTCAGGAAATTGCACATTTATAAGTGGGGGGGGGGAGTGGGTGGAAAGCGATACTGTAAAAGACAAGTGATAAGGAAGAGATCACACTTGAGATTTTTCCATCTATTGGAAAAGTTGCTTAGATCAGTATCCAGTTTAATAACTGAGACACATCACTCTCCATGCTGAATCTAGGGGTTTACATGCCTTTGGCTCACATCTGCACACAGGTGGTATTTAGGACTCCAGGGAGGGGAACACAGTTCTCAAGAAGAGCCAATGTGGATGCAACTTCCTGAGAGAGAAAAGTCCTAAATATCACTAATGCTTCCTGCTCTAAGACCTGCTTCAAATTTCCTTTTGCTTTATTTTGTATAACTGACACTCTCCACTGAGAGGCCTTGTTGTTTTAGAGAGCAGCCTGCATATATGACACTATAGGAGAAAATCTAGATTTTGTAGCAACACCTACTACCACTACTCTCAGTGCTGCAAAATTTTTCACTAAGCTGAGAGTTTAGACTCTCCACAGTCGTGCCACACATTCATAACTTCACTTGTGCCAAAATAAAGTGCTGTTCTCCTGGGTTTGTGGCCATATTTCTCCAACAGAACAAAACGGTGACGGCTGGAGTTGCCATATATTGCCATATGCAATACTCATCTGTGCCCTTCTGGTACTTCCAAAGACACAGAACAGATGATCCCACTGGAAAGTTGCAGTGACATTCCTCCCCTCCAAACTGCAAGGTGTGCAGGAGGTTTACTGCTCCCAGCCTTGCTTCTTTGCTCAGCTTTGTACAGACCTCAGTGGCAGCACTATGACATTGAAAAGAGCCCAGCCAAAGCATGAAGTTTTAATTTAGTTTGGAAAGAGATGAGATCTGATAAACTGCAGCAATGATTCCCATGCTTTTTATTCACATCCTGGGAAAATCTTATATGCAATGGTACATCTCCAGTAAAGATTTCCTGTAGTAGGCCCAGGGCATGAACTGGATGATGTGCTTGATGTGGAGCCAGTGAGAGGGCAGGAGCAGAGCAAAATATCCACAGGCTCACATTGCTAAGTAGAAACTTGCTGGCCAATATTGCTAGTGCACACATTAGGTCTCTTCAGTGAAAAACATGAAAAGAAGTGTCCTCAAACTGCTAAATTAGTTTTTCATTGTGAATTTTGACTGATGCTCCAAACTGCAAACATAATTTACAGCAGAATATCGAGTCTTACCACCTCTGACAGTAGTGAGTGCATGTGACTTAGTTCACCACAGACACAACCAAGTACACAACCATGCATGAACATGGTTCATCCTGGCACTGCTGCCAGGAAAAGGAAAGAACCACCAGACCATTTTTTTTTCAGCAACCAAAATGAAGCTGCACTTAAAACCCAAATTTCCACACCCAGCACTTCAGGGGGCGCCAGCTGAGGTAGCACAGCCTCTTCTGTGCCCTTCATATTCTTCTCTGAACAGAAGAAACTTCTTGTCTACGTTTTATTTGATGGCAGAGATCAACTTCTGTCTGCCAGACATGCAGCAGTCTTTAACAAACTACTATTCTGCAGGCAATTTCAGAGAATCAGATAGAGAACTAAGAGGCTACCAAACCAACCATAAAAATTCAGATGGAGAAAACATTATAATGAATAATACTAGAATGGTTCTAAATTCAGAATTGGTGTCTCCTCACCCTATAAAAAGTCCATTACCGTGTGCTTCTCTCTGAGGTGTGAGGCATGAACTGTAACCCTTTCCATGACGAGATTAACAAAACAGTTTTCAGAAAACATCTGCTTCAAAACAGAACATTTCTGCATAGAATACTTTCTGGAAAACTGAAAAAGAGTATTCTTACGCTTTTAAGACAACTGTATTCTGTGCAGACAAGTTACACAGACCTTGAAACAGTAGCAGTGGATTTAATTTTTTTTTCCAAATCAAAAAGGCAATCCTGTGTAAGCAGACATTTATTTTGCTCATGTGTGAGAAGAACAGATGATTACACAATGCCTAACTGCAGAGTAACATATTTTAGAAAAAGGAATCAGGTGGTTTTACAAGGAGATAGAATTGACTAATCTAGAAGTTCCTCGACAGTCCGTTTAGTGCTCTTGCAGACAGATACTAGAAATGAAATAAGCTGATGCTGCTATTGCAAAGTTTTACTTCCAGCTTTGCTTTTTCATAGGACTATACGTTAATTTAATTGTACGAGCTCAGATACATCCCTCACTGCATTGTCTCCCAAAAGGGTATCAGAGAAATTGTGAGAGAACCAGGATAAGCCACCAAGGAACATAAAACGAACTTAAACCTTGGCTGACAATCCAAAGGAGGTCCAATCCTCCAGTCATCCCTATAGCTGGACCATTTACCTGGCACAGTGCTCACATGGGCACTGCCAGCAAGTAGGAAACTGGCCAGACACAGCATTCCTTAAAAAAAACGTGTCAAGGAAACTAAATAGAAGGGATTAGAAAGAAAAGGAAAAGATAACAGGTTGGATTATTTTCAGGGCAGGAGCCCAGTTTGGTTGCCTGATTTTTGTTTTGGCAGCTGCACATCCTGGGGATGCCTATTTAGGGACAGATTTGACTTAAAGCTTCCACAACGTTGTGTATAGAAGAAAGAGGAACAAAAACATGTCTCATGGACACGTACATTTTTAGAAACCCAGAGGAAGTGAGCCACTTGGGCAGCTCATGTTGTTTGCCTTTGATTTCTTAGTTATGAACTCGAGTGGCTTTTCACACTGAGTGGAAGTGGATCTGGGAAGAAAACAGCTTCTCCAAGCACAGCTCACCCAGATGAGGGATGCAGAGTTTCCACTCCCAGCAACTGTTTTGGAGATCAAAGCAGCAGCCAGTCAGAGGGAGCCCAAGCATTGTTTGCTTCATAGACTCTTACGTACAATTATGTAACGTCATTAAGAGGTGTAATTATGGAGCCCAACCATGCATTTCTGTTGTTGAAGCCAAAGTATGCTTAATGGTGTAATTACTTTTAAAAAAGAGCTCCCACAACTAATTACATCCACAGGGAGACAAGCAGCAAAAAGCTTCATAGTGAAATATTAGGAATGAATTATATGTCTGGTAGTTTTACTCCTTATTCCAAGCACAGCAGTGTAAATACTACTGGCAGACCCCTCAGCTCCCTGTGCACCAAAATTATCACGAACAACAAGACCACGAACAGCAAAATCCCCTGAATAACAGCAAAGGCCAAGTGACCTTCATGCTGCACAGGAATGATCCCATTTCACCCCAAATGAGTATGGATATGGCACCATTGGGGTGTGCAGGCTGTGATCAACTATCACAATGCCACAAAAAGTTGCTTATGGGTGACTGATGGAGTCCTCACATGCCCCTTGTGCCTCCTACCTGCTCAACCTTCCTGTTGTCCAGGTAGCTGTCTGAGGTTGATTGAAGTCACAGGGTGAATGCAAGGGGAAGACCTTGGCAAACACTTGCCCAGGGCCAAGCAGCACCTGCAGTGTCAGTGCTGTACTGGCCACCAACCGCCCCAGGGAACAGTCACAGGATGGTGACAGTCTTGGCTGGTCAAGAACCACATCACAGACCACATTACCTGAATCCAGCTCCTGCCAAGCACCCACATTACACTCCCATCACTTCCAAACCAACAACAGGAGGGACTGGCTGTAATTCACCTTTCTTTGCCAACCTTTCCCATCCCATGTCACTCATTAACTCAGGGCAGATGGGGATTTGGTCTTACCCCACCCAGGAGCTGTCCCCTCCAGCCCCGTCAGTGAAACACTGGAAAATACAGATCTACCCAAAACACTGGTCTGAAGCCAAGGAAGTATTACACTATTCCTCAGATCCATTTGTCTTGCTGCCTCAGATGGAGTTTATTACTAGGGTGCTGTGGCATCGTGAAATTTATGGGCAACAGACTCACTCCATGCATCCCAAGGAGACAGGGAACAATTAACACCTCCCTATTCCTGATCCTACTCCCTTTTTGGCTTGTTCTATTCCACTTTCTTTCTTCATCCTCTTATTGCAGAAATAGCAGAGTACAACCAGCATTTATCTTTTTTTTTTCCAGACAGCCTGTAAGAGAGCAGAAAGCCTCCCCGGGATGGACACTTGCTGTCCCCAGCTCCAGCCCCAGGCTCAAATGTTCAGCTCCACAAGCAGAGATCTGCTGCAGTTATTAAAATGAAATCTGCTAGGTTACGCCTGGAAATGCATTTCACTTTGCTAGCATGATTCCAGCACAGTTTATAAGATTGGGAATATGTAATGCCTAGCAGAAAGCCTGAGTGGTTTCCTAACAGAGCTTTACTAGCCAGAGCCACATCTCAACCCAAATTACTTCTGCAAGTTCCACTTAAGATCTACAGCCTCTGCTCCCTTCAGTGCTTCACAGCTCAAATAACCTCCTGCCCTTTAGTTTTGGGAAGAATATTGAAATTGCCATGATCACACAAAAAAGGCTCTCTCATTTTGGGGAAACCCCGGACAATTTCAGCTGAGCTGTCTGAGGAACAAGTGGGTCCATGTAATTTGAGGAAAGCATCTTGAAAAAATGAAGGTTATGTGAAAACCCAGAGCCTCTCAATTGATGACTTCAGATCAGTTTTGCTGAGTATCAATTCTACTAGTAAGTAAGCTGAATATTGATTTTTTTTTTTTTTTGATTTTTTTTTTACTTCAATAGAAGCAAAGGATGATGATCTTCAGGGCTACAATGAATTACGTGGGAAATGTGGAAAAAAACCCTGGGATAGGAAGAAATCTGTCCAAAGGCAGGACAGTGCTCCTTGCTGTGCTGGAGCTGATGCCAGGCAGCTGCCACAAGTGCAGGACAGCCCACGTGGGAGGACTGGACACACAGACTTTGAGGGAGCAGGGCAAGACTGAGTTTGGGATCCAAAAGGGAAAAGCAAAAAATACAGGTGCAGTGGAAAAATGAAGAAAATTTCAAAATTTCTTCCCCCACAATCCTCCCTGCTGATGTTGATCATAAATGATGGCACAAGTTCAATCTAGTGGTAAATCTTCTGATCCCAGATAAATTCTTTTTAGGTTGAACTGATAGGTGCCTACAGTACTTTGAAATTTTTATACAAAGCAAGTTTCAAAACTCCAGAAAGAAAACATCATGATAAATACTTTTGCTTTTTGAAAACACGAGCTGCAAAACTCCTCACAAGCAACTATGGAGCAGCAAAATGAGATAATAAAAGCAGACATAAAGCTGGTAGACAAGAAAATACATGCCAAGTATTTTGGAGCATTTGGCTGAGGACAAGTGGATGGTTAAGCACCCAAATGAACTGGCTGCATTTTCAAAATGTGAAAATTCAGCTTGTGGATACTGATTTCCAGGCAAGCCTGGTTCACTTCATTCCCTAGGGCTTAGCTGCCTTTGAAGGTCTTTAAGAGCCTGTCCAAAAAACATTTGCTTACTTCAGTGCCATTTTAACCATGGGTTATTTCTTCACTCTGAGGGCAAATCAGCAATACACTGACTCCAAAGAGATGCTCCAGTCTTCATTGAAAGCTTCTCCCATTTTGCCTGCAATATTGCTTTCCTGGGCACATTTTAACAACCACACAGCAGGACACAGAAGTGGCATCCTCCTATCAGCAAGGAGAAAACTTCCAATTTCGGTATAGAAAGCTCTGAACTTACTGAAAAAATAGGATCAATTTAGCTCATGTCTCCCCTCCATGCCAAGCTCTGAGGTCTCTCTTTGCACTGAGGTACATCCAAAAGAGGCAAGAGCCTGGGAGCAGCTGAAACAAGCAGGAGAGTTGGGGAAGCAGCTGAAAGGTCCTGGCAGGCTCAGAGATGGGTCTGGAATGCCCACGTGGCTCTGCTGATGGGGTGTCAATAAAACTGTGACACTCAGCAGCTGGTTGGTGTGTAGGATGGCAGATGGAGGCCAGCTCTAGGGCTAGGGCTCAAGGAGCAGTGCTCAAAATTAGCCAGAAAATGCAACATCCTTCAGCTACCTGAAATTATCAAGGAAGCAAAAAACACCAGAACTGGGCTTGCTAAATAGCTGTTACAATCCCATCACCCGTGCCCTCACTGGAGTCAATGTCTACTTCAGGTCACAGCAGGACTCCTCTACCTCTCCCCAGCCCATCCAGCCTCCAACCCCAAGGTTCTGCCCCACAGCAGGCATGGCGCCGTGTTGTGAGTTGCTTATTCCTCAGCCCATCTGTGATTTCCATCTGCCTCTGAGACACCCACATCTACCCTAATTCAGACACTACTTGGTCATACCATGAGCCCAGAACACCAACACAAGGTGGGGGAACCAACCAGAGAAAAAATGCTATTCACCTCCTGGGTTATGAATCTTCACTGGGATTTGTTACTAGTCACAGAGTAATTTTAGTAACCTGGAGGTCTCTAGTCTACCCCACCATGTAAAACACATCCAACTAGATCCTGTGCTCAGGGCTATGTCCAGCCAAATTTTGAACATTCCCAAGGTGGAGATGCCCCAGATGCCCTGGACAGCCTCCACCATCTGATGACATCCATGGTAAAAAAGCTTTTCCTACATCAAACTGGAATTTCCCATCTTGCAGCTTGTGCCTGTTGCCCCTATTCCGGTCACCACGAACCTCTGAGGAGAGTTGAGCTCCTTGTTCTTTACATCCTCCCATTAAGTGCTTGTAGACAGCAGAAAGGTCTTTCTTGAGTCATCTCCCCTCCAGGCTGAACAAAGCCTTGTCAGCTTCTGCTGGAGCACTCTGTGCTTCAGCCCCACAGCACCTGAGCAGTCTCTGAGTGAATCAGTGTTTGAGGGGCACATTCATTTCCATGGAGCCCAAAAATGGTGTTTTCCCTCTGGCAGCACGAAGGCACAGATGTACAGCCAGGATGAAGGCCTTGCTGCCTGGGGGGGTACAGCTGAGGTGCAGTAACCAGCTGTGTGCCCACTTCTCCCCTCACAGTGGGAAGTGAAACCAGACAAATAAATCCTGAAGCCAACAAACAGCGAACAGTGGAGAGTAACTAAACCACGGTAACGCAGCCACTTGTGGTTACAAACCAGAAACTGCAACATTCATTTGTCCTAAACCAAACACAGCACTAGACCTCTTTAAAAAGGACCAATGTGGGCAAATCTTCCCCTAAAAGCCTTTTTCTCTTTTCTGCAACCTTTGATTTTTAGCTATTGAAGGGAATTATTTTTCTGTCTCTACTCTGGGTAGTATGTTTGGGTCGTGAATGTTGAATTTCACACTAAGAGAAGGGGACTATATGCCAGGTAACTGTAAAAATACAATCAGATAAAAGATTTTCTCTCCTCAGAAAGGAAGGCTTTGGAGGGAGTAACCTGTGGCTACAGAGACTTAACTTCACTCACTAAAATTCAGAGCAGCTGCAGCATCTCTTTAAAGCTGGTTCAGGCTTTCAGTGAAGGTTCACGTGGCACATTGGGGATGTCAGGACTCACTGTACTGGGTGGGCACAGTGAAAGTTGATGGTGGGGCTCTCCAAAAGCTAATGCACCTTCATTTGCAGCACAAATGATGCAGAGACATCATTATTTGCAATAAATATTTTTAAGAGCATTATTAGCAGCAGCAGTGATTGTTTGGAGATATCAGTTGTTTAAATACAGCAAGTGTGGCAGAGTGATTGTTTGTTCATTTCAGGAGAAAGAAGGGTGAGACAACTGCACAATGCATCATGTAATTACAGCAGCAGGGCTGGGCTTTTTCTGGTGATAAAAAGCTCCACAGTAACTCCAAAATGTGTTCAGCTGGTTTTTATTTATTACTGGCATCAGCACAATCTTTCTTAACAATTAGAAAGAAAAAAAAAAGTGAGAGTATTTCACAAAATTCACTTACTCTTTTATCTGTGACCATTAATGTGTCTTAACACTGACTTCTTTTCTTTCTTCTTTTCATTATTTTATGTATAAGCATCTCTGAACATGCTGAATGTGGGCATTGAGAACACTAGGGGAGCTCCTGGTTTGAAAGTTATACCAAGGCAACAGAAGTCTTAATCTTATTCTTGAAAATGTTTCAAAAACAAAAGATCATATTCATTCTAAGAATAAATTTCACTTGATCTTGCCATACTCAGACATATGACTCAAGTCCTTGATTCTGAGAGCATATATAAGGATCAGTTCAAGGCTGAACCTAGGACTTCTTACATGTACAAAGCAGGAGAAATAGGTGCTTTACTTTTCAGTTCACTGTTACTTTCTTTGGCTGTTTGCACAGGCGACACTGGGATGGTTAGTAACATTCAGTTGCTTTGCTAAAGGCATTCCACCCAGCCCTGATCTCCTCCAAAGCTACTATAAATGGATTTAATTCAGACCCTGATATGGAGCTCTGTGTAGTCAGCCAAAGATTTTAGTGGGCAACAGTTTTACAAAGTTCTGAGAGTGGCACACTGGCTCCCAGAGCAAGGCTGGCTTAAACAAGTGGAGCTATTCTCGAGCTGTGTTTCCATCCCCATGCTCCCTATTCCACACTGGTCCAGTGATGGTCTCAACTGCTCTTTGTCAGGAGGTAAAGCTTGCAGTGTGAGCTCTGCCTTATGTCAGCCAGGAAAGTTTGGCTTTTTTGGGTTTTGTCTGAGCACTTTGTCTAATATACATAACTCTTTTTTTTTTTTTTCTTTTTTCTTTGCCTGGGATTCATTTGGTCCACTTCTTGTTTTGGTTTGCTCGATTTCCTAAGAAAAAAAAACCCAGATGCTGCTTATTTTCCTCCTGTAATTTTCAATCTGTTGGAAATGGCTGGTACAGGACTAATCCATTGCTGGTTTTCTATTTAAAAAACATGGATGTTCTCAGTTTGTACAACTCTCTAAGCAGGAGTAAATGTTACTCTCCTAACCCCATGCTGGGTTGTAAAAGACCCATCTCCATCTTGCCTAATATAAAGCTATCATGTTTCACTATATGCTGCTTTCTTCTTTACGAGATATTTCATCATCAAGTCATATATAATTAATAAGCCCTGACCCTCAGTTAATAAGGAGCGAGAGTACCCAGATTTACAGGTGGCTGGGTGTCTGGTCCACTGGTTCTGGCTTTGGCAATGTTTCCCTCTCCAAACTGCAATCCCTGTGACACTGTCACAGATCATAAACACCCAAGGCAAGGCTCCTTGTTGACCCAGGCTCTGCAACATCACCAGTGCTCTGTGCCATTGCTTCTCCCCATTAAAGTCAATTTCTCATTATTTCATAAGTAGCACAAAAATTAAACTGCATCTGAGGCAGCAGGGAAATCAATCGTCTCCAGAGAATCACTCCATTTAAATTTTCTATATACCTTTTATCCATTTAGGCACTGTGTATATTAAAAAAAAAAATAAAATGTAACAAGAATGCATTTAAAGAGAAGGCAGAAAAAAAATATCCCAAGTATCCAGCATCTACACTGCAATAATATTCTTCTTTATACACTCAGACAAGTGTTTTTAGGAAGACAGATGATGTCTAAATGTTCTTTCTTGATAATTTCTTGTGTGCTTTCAATTTTCTCCAGATAATTAATCATTGTAATAGGAGCATTTAGACTTTTAAACACACATTTTTTCACCAAAAAAAAAAAAATCAGTCAGGCTGGTAATGTGATAACTGTTCTCCAATTAATTAGATTTTCAGTGTGAGGTATTCTATAAAAGTACATCTATTCAGAGACGTGGTGTAACACCAAGCAGTCTTGTAGCTAATGTTGGGTCTTTGCAGATTTAAATGAGGCTGCCACATTTTGTCTGTGGTTCTTGAGCTAAAACATTCAACTTTGTATGGAAAACCCCATAATCAGCCCTACATTCCCACACAAACGCTGGTTATCGATGTGACTTGCTGAAGGAACACAAGTTTGACAACTCCAATCCATTTTAAAGAGCCAGGAGTGAAACAAAGGCAGTGTCTAACCTGATCAATGAGAGGCACCATATCAGACCCTATTCCCCTGCTTAATTTAAAAGCTGATTCAGGAACCCCTGAGGATTCTGCTGGAGCGAGAGCTTTCAGCAAATCATAACCTGGCAACAGAACTGGGGGTAATTCATTTATATCCATCAAGAGAAGCAGCAGTTTTTAAGGACGACTCCCATACCCTCAAAATAATGAATCCTGAGCTGTAGCATTTGCTTTTACAGCTTCACACCCCTCAGAGCTGGAATCAAGAGTTATTTATATGAGTAGGTCATGTTTTTGCTATGGTTCCCTACTCTTCCCAAGTGGGATGCAATGGATTTGGGGGAAAAGACCAATATCCAGAATCAGAAACTTGTTGCCTTAGACTCTGAATATCCACAGTGAGCAGTGTCTGTAAATCTTCATCCACCAGCCCAGCACCAAAGCATCCCAAAGGATACAGGGATGGGTTTTACTGCCATTCTCAGAGGAAGCCAAGGCTGGCAGTGTCTGTGTCTGACTGAGCAGTACCAGGGGCATAAAGCAACAATGCCACAGGCTGGAGACCATTCCCAAAATGCAGGGTGTATGACCATTTTCCCAACTTTTGCAGCACTTACAGTTACTTTCACAGAAATTTTACAGCTACAGAGGGACCCTTATCTTTCCTGGCAAAGCCAGAACATTTTTTAAGAGCCTGCCTAGCACAATATGTGGGTATTTTTTCTCTTTTCACCTTGACAGCTGCACACTGTCGCCCTCATTCCTGTTCCATTTATCCCACTGGGAACTCTTAGATTAAGTAACTCTTAGGTAAAAGTGGGAAATTAGTCATCATAAACACGTGGGCCCAATGAAGAACTCCAACTCTGAAACAGCAAAAGAGCTTTTTGCTGCAGTGCTAACACTGTGCTGAACTCCACAAGTCCTGACAAGATTGCTATTTTTTCGTAGGGTAAAAAGCTTTCAATCAGCAAGCAAGAGGTTCTCCCAGAAAAAGAGTTCCTGTTGATAAAGGCTGGAGAATTATTTTGTCTTTCAAGATGTCTAGGACAAAAAATAATTCCCAGAACCTGTGTCTACCATGATTTCTGAGCAGCATTGCATTATTATGGGCATAGTCTGATTGATTTCAGCAAGATCCTGATTGACCACTCAGCAGCAAGGGCCTGAATTCACAGATTTTCTGATGATGCATCAAGACCCGCAGAATTTGGAAGTTAAATTGGCTTCACACCTTTTTAACCTTGGCATTCACCACACAAAACTGTTCTCTAGCTGAAATTATGAGTTCTTACAGAAAGACTTTTCACCTACCATCAGAGCACTTCAGAGATACTAAATTCATTCAAGCTCATAGTCCTGCTGTGACTATGAAATGCTGTGGTCCCCTTTTTACTGGTATGGAAATAGAGATCTTGAACAGTCATAATTTTTGGACATGGGAATGTGAGGAATCACTGCAAGAAACAGCAGTAAAGCTAAAATTTCCTAGCACCCAGTCTGTGCATTCAACCTTAATAAAATACATCTGCTTTAAACAATGAGGGTTTGGATGGATTGTTTGAAGAAGGATTTAGGCTTTAAAGAAAGAAGATGAGGTTTGTTCTGATAACCTTCTTGCCTCTTTCACACTTTGGAACTGCAGAACTACACCTTGATTTTGTATCCACACAATATGCCGAACTTCCAGTAGCTCAGCTCTTGGCACTTTTCTGCCAAAGCTGAAGAGGTTCTCCTGCCAACCAGAACTGCTGTGTTATTGTTATTAATCATCTGTACAGGCCACTGGTGTGCAAGAACGTCATGCTGGAAATGCTCCCTTTTCTCCATGGCTGACCTGTTGTAGAGAACTTCCAAAAGCAGAGCAAATTATGAGCTGAGTCTATGGTGCTGCCAATAACAGCCTTGTGTCTGTGAGGCCATTGTATCACATTCTCCTGTTTATTGTAAATGGGTAATTGCAGAAGTGGAGAGCAGCTTCAGAGATGAGGCTGCACTGAGGCTTCCACTTAAAGCCAGGGTTCAGCCTCTTGGTTGTTTAGTAATTTTATAATAAAACTCAAGAGATTTCATGGATCCACTGTTAGTTGGTAATTGATGCAGTGTAGGAATTGAGGAAGGGCTTTGCTCTGACAGTTGATTTCTCTGTGTTTTCCATGAGCAGAACAATAATAATTGGTCCAGGATTTTTGATGCCATGGCCAAAGCCTGTCTGCACTGTTCTGCAGGCAGTGGGCCTGTCAGCAGGGCACAGGAGAGAGAACCAGCCCTGTTACCCCCCAGAGGCCAGGTCCCGTGCTGCCCTGCTGCATGGCCAACAGGAGCAGAGCATCTTCCATATGTCCCTCTGGTGAATTTCCCACAGCACGGACACCCGGCTGCCCCAAGCAGAGTCATGACCTCCAAACCACTGCACAAAGGCCACTGGCTTGGGATAGCTGCTGTCCCCTGCCAGCCCAGGGCACACCACAATGATTCCAGAGACAAAAGGTTCAATATCCCAACCTCAGGCTTGCCTCCACTCAGCCCTTTGTCCCGTGGATGTGTCGATAAAACAAATGATCCACGCCCCAGTGAATCGGCACAAATGCACCACGCAAAGAAGCAGCTTGAAGCTCAAAGAGCAAAATTTGCAGCTAAGGACACTAATGACTCAGTCTAGTTACTGTGAAAGCAGCTCTTGTGGGTGGTAAGAAATAGATGCAGGCACCACAGACCCTGGAAATGATGACAAATAATCCAGTATGCTTCAAGTGTTTGTGCTTCATACGAATAACAGAATTTTTGCATATTTTCCCGTATTTCCTGGATATTATAGAGCTAAATTCTGATGAGACCTGATGTTTATATTATTTTGTTACAGAAGTTAATTTTGTTTTTAAAAGTTGGCTCAAGACACATGGAGAGCAACCTGTAAAAGCAGCCTATATGACTGGAGCTGCCATTTTTTGTGGACTCAAAAAACTACACACTGAAATTCTACTGGACAATCACTATACATTTTATAGAGACAGATCCTGGCCAGAGGGATTTGCAGAGCAAATAAATGCAAACAGAGCAAAATAAACGAGACATCAGAAGGTCAGATGAATATGGAAAGATTAATGGAAGTGCAATGGGGAAATATGGCTAGTAGGAGGCTGCTGTATGGGAAGAAGGTGCAGCTACACCCTGGGGATTGGAGCCAGCTCAAGCAGATTTCAGTAAAAATACTAGAATTTTGAGGAGGAGCAAAAGGTGGTTTTCTGACAGGCACTTTTCACTCTTCAGCTCTGTCTCCTAGCACGTGCTCAAAATGAATCAGAGTTCTCCTTGGACATAGAGGACCTTTTTCTCTCTCCTTCCACTCATGCATCAGTATCCTGTAATGTTTGAGGGGCTGCACAAGCCCTGGCAAAGCTCTGGGATCTCAGTTTACCTGGGATCTATATCAGGCAGGATATCCCAAGGTGATGGCACTGAACAGCCTGTCCTGTCCCATCCCTTGTGTGCAGCCTGGAGCCGTCCCAGGCATCTTGGATGGGTCCTACAGGGCAACCATTTATCACCATTTATCAACCATTTATACTGCAGCTCCTCAGAGGTGGCAGCTGTGTTCTCTACATAAAGCTTGCCCAGGAAAAACCATAGAGTGAGGCATAATTTTGTGATCCTTGGCTGTAAATTTACACTTTCCAAAGATGTTCATATCCTACTGAAGACATAAAGGAAAGACAGCTGAAAACTGCTGTCTGCTGAGTGATTGCAGTCTGAAGCCTCCTCTGAGTATAAAGGAAGGAAAATATTGTTCTCTTCAAGTTTATGGATCTCACCAATCCAGGGATGAGCTTCAGGGTCAAACAATTTCATGTTTCACAGATGAGTGCTCAGAAGCCCAAGAAGAAAATGACCCCGGTGTGAAAAAAATCCCCAAACCAACCACAAACACCTATTCAGCCTGTGCCAGGAGGGCTGTGCAGGCTCAGTGCACTCATGAGTTTAACTGCTGCAGTGGAGCAAGAGCTGGCTCCTGCAAAATCCTGGCAAAAACTTTCCCCTGGTATCCACTTGTACTGCCAGAGCTCAGAACAGAGGTTTCCATTTCCACTCCCAGGGGATGTGAGGGTGAGATGGGACACAGAGCTGGGCCAAAGCAGGGAGCTGGCACACACAGTCCCTGCCCTGCAGACAGAGATTATTTTCTTTTCCAACTTATCTGTAAAATCTGTTATGTGGGGACCTCTTTTTTTGCAACGGCATTTTATATTAAAAATAGATGTCTCTGTGATCTTACAGTGCTTGTTAGCAGAGGTTGTTAGCAGCCTGCAACATCTCAAAAATAAGGTTTGATGGAAGGGTAGTGTCCCCAGAAGCTCAAACACATGGACATATTGACATGGTCTAATCCAGCTCCTGTCCATCAGGTAGCCACCACTCACTTTGCAGCAGCCCTCTCCCATTCAGTGGGAATTTTGCCTTTTTCTTTGAAAAGAAACACAGCTGGGCTATCAGTCTGGGTGTACACATCCCATGAAGCAGCAAATGAGATATTTCAACAAAATAAAAAAATGCCCTGTGGGAAGTTTGTGCCTCAGAGGGATGGAGGAAATGCAGCCCTGGGACATGAGGCTTTCCATCCTACACCACCCTTGTGACAGGGAGAGGCCCTGGGCAATTATTTGAGGATTGATTGCAAACTCACCCCATTACAGGTGGCTGAGCAGCCTGTGCTCACCTCCTTGTACTGTGCTGGCTATGAACAGCAGGAAGAGCAGGACTAATCTTGGGGACTTGAACTTGGGAGAGAGGTTTAAATGAGGTAAAATTAACTTTGGATGTAGATTGAGGATGAATCTACAACCTCCCTAGCATCCTGGAAGATGCAAGAAGAGAAGCCTTAGGATCCCTCTCACTTGAGTGAATTTTGACTACTTTGGACAAAATGATGGATAATATTTTGCAGGGAACAAACCTGTGGGTGGAAGGGATGATCTCATAGGTCTTTTCCATCAGTGATTTCCAGGTTTTTCGTGCCTCTGACATAAACCCCCAAAATAGCAGCATTAGTCTAGGTCAAGATAACACTAAAAGCATGTGTTTAATTTTACATCTGGAGAGGAGTAGATGTGCCACACAGCAGCTGTATGAGTCATTCCCAGACACTGTATACCACCCCCAGAGTGAGCCCTGGGATGAGGGCTTCTCTTGGGCTGATGGAAAACCAGAGCACGCAGCACAATGATCACAGGTATAAATACCAGCATAGAGTCTGCACAACAACCAGGGAAACTCCTTGACAAAATGAGGGCTTAGCAAAGCCTTCAGGCTGCCGTGTTCTCCCTCCACAACTGTTTCTGACAGCTTTGGAAAGGCTGGGGCATGCAGTGGGAGCTGAGACCCAACCTCATGGACCTGAGCAGACCACCAGGCCAGTTCCCACATCCAACATTGGAAGCTTAGAAATGTTACAAACACTCTCACTAAGTCATGGGAAATGTGCACGCACATAACCTCACCTGTATCAGCTTCATTACCTCTCCTCTCAGGCTAAGCCTGAGGAAATTACCTTAGGAGGTCATTTCCCAGCAGCTGCCCAGGTTAAAAGGACACCCACAGCTCCTCCATGAGCACGGCTGAGGAGAGGTGTCTTGTTGAACCACAGCACCCTGACTATACAATAAAAAACTTTGCAGCAGCTCACATTCACCCACTAAACAGGCAACAATTCAGGTTTCCCATCTTGAAACGAGGGCAGTAATACTTGTTTTTACCATGCACCAAAACTGAATGAAGACAAAAGCACTCCAGAAAGTGTGGCTGTCATGAGAGACAATCTGATCATTAACTAATCCCCTCCAAATGCACAAATAACTCTTATTATGGTGAAAGAGCCACAGACACATCAAGGGAAAACCAGACACCTCAGGGATCAGCAACAACTGTCTTACTGCAGTCTTGTGGCTCATACAAATGGCAAATATGAGATGAGGTTGAGGCAGATCAGACAAAGTCAGTCTTTGAGTGCAGCACTGAGAAAGCCAGAGAAAGCTCACTAAATTTTCTTAGATGTCACGCAAATGCTGCCCCAAACGTATACAAAGGAGAAAAATGTTTATTGGAATCATTAATCCACATAGAACTTGATAAAAATGCACTTTTACCATCTGGCTTCAGTTGGTGTGTTTATTAGCAGGGGATTTGAGGCAGCGCCAGCACTGCCCACTCCTGTGATTCCTGGTCCTTTTCCAAACGCCCTGGCTCCCAGAGTGAGCCTTCCAGCAAAGCTTTCTAAGCAGGGTGGGGGAAAGTGGGATGGCATAAGCCTTTCTTTTTTCAAGCTCCTGATCCCCTCTGAAAAAAAGAAAATTCAAGCATGTAGATCTAAGTTTCATAACCTAGAAACTAAATTTGAATTATAAAAATTTAGATTTTTTAAACTTCTTTTTAGATCTTGTAGTTTTGAAGGCATGAGTTCTGAATATTGATGATCATCATAAAAGAACACAATGAGTCCCAGGTAAAACATTCTCTTCTGTTTTTCTTTCTTTTTTTTTTTTTCTTGATAGAAAGGAGTCTTACCAGCAAAATCTTTCTCAGTGGTACAAATAATTCTTTTCCCTTATGAGATTCTGATGGAGTTGGCTTCTCATTTTAGAACACCAGTGCATACTAATTTAGAGTATGAACAAACCAAGGAGTAAAATGTACTAAGAGTTGACTTTACAAAAAGATAAAAAAAAAAAAAAGAGGCTGTTTTGCACACATTTCTATGGATAGGGTGCAATTGATACAGCTGGTTTTAGAATGAAATCAAGAGGCATCTCCTTGTAGAACCCAAGGCACTCCAAACTTTCTAGGCTTAACAGGGCTTGCAGCAGAGTTCCAATTCCAGTCCATCCTTTATCATTGCATCTAAACATGATCCCACCTCCCACAGACAGCAGTGGACTCACCACCGTGGAGAGACAGGCTCATTTTCCTATCAGCTCTTGTGGATTTCAACAGCCCACATACACAACATTGGATTTCCACCTAATGCTGACTCACTGTTTGACTTGTTTGCAACCCCAGAGGCTCAGTACTAAAACTCCCTGTTCCCTAAAGTGAGAGAAGCCAGCACCCCCAGCACCCATGGCAGATGAGGGGGCACCCAAGGAGACCCAACACGGATCCATCAGCTTTGCCCCGGGCTGTCAATCCCCAACACGCAGCTCCTGCCTCTGAGTCATCCCTGTGCTGTGCATACAACAGTAGAGGCTGATGCCAATTTATATAACTGCAAACCCATCAGGTTTAGTCACCCTCTCCTCGTGGCATAACCCCCACACAACACAAACCCTGCTGTGTGCTCTAGAAAATCAGTGTGGCTTGGGAAGTCAGTGCTGGGGTGCAGCTCACCCCATGCCAGGCATGAGGGCAGCACACCGAATTATTTTCCCTGGGGATAAGAGGGTTAAGTTTAGAAACTGACTCCAAACGCATTCCCCGGATTGTTTTGAGGATTGAGAGGAAAACAAATATTCCTCAGAATTCTCTCACTGTTTTCTAAATGACCTCTGCTAGAGATCATAATCTGGCTTTTAATAGGTTCAGCAAAGAAATCTCATCTCAGGGGGCCACGGCCAAGTTGGAGCTGGAGTTAAAACCTACCTCAGATGAAATGGCAGAGGGGTCTCTGGAGATTCTACCCCCTTTGGAAATACTGCTGCCTTTTCACTAATGAAATACATCCATCCCCAGAGACCTAAGCTTATGAACCACCATTGAGGTGAAGGTCTGCCAGATGTATCATTGTGATTCAGCAAGGGCAAGAGTCAGCAGCACCAAATACAGTGATGGAGACTCCAGGACTTTTCTGTGTGTCCATCTCCCACCATGAACTCAAGGGCTGGGGAATTGAGCTGAAAGCTCAGGCTTGGCAAGACAAAATTTGTGCTGCACAAAACAGCATAGCTGAATTTCTGTTTCTAAAAAGGGCAGAAAATAATTTTCTTCCAAGATTACTAACACTTTCTTTACTGAAAGCACATTTCAAGCTTCTGGTTTACTGTGACTCTGCTCAGCTCCACAGGGAATGGGAGTGCTATACTGGCTGGCACCAGTCACTTCTGTCTTGGGGAAACCAAGTTTGGGTCATTAAATTTTGGCTAACTAAACTGCCCTTCTCCTCCCATTAAAAAAAAGAGAGTTTTACATCTCTTGCCACAACCTAGAGATAAGCAGGATAATACCTGTGACAGACAAAGCAAGCCTTGTGCATAGTCTGGGGTAAATGTAGTCATCAGATACAATTCTAGATACTATGATCCAATACATTTCCAATTCTGTCTCTCTGCTTGCAGTTCCTGTACAGTCTTAAGAGAATACCAATACTTAAATAGTTCCCTGCTCACAGCACCTGGACCAGAAGCACCATTTCATTTTACAGTCTGGGCACTAAGGCATAAAGAAACATAGATTTGCTGTATCCCCCACAGGATTTCAGAGTGCAAATCTTACGGATTTATGTTGTTGCTTCCAGCTATGATGAAATCTTCTGTTCCATGTTCTTTTTTCACTGTGTCCAAATGAATTCATAGTGGGGCCATTACCAGGTTACAAAGTCAACCAAAAACTGGGCCTGAAATGTAACACCAGAACTGCCTCCAAAAGTGAAGTTAGACCAGTAAGAAGCATCCACAATGGAAGAATCTATATAAATAGATACTGTGACACACTGCTTTCTGCAGGGTGACAATCCTTCCCCAAGGTCAGGACAGGGTTATTAGGAGATGAGGGGTTACACTCCTGCATGCCTGTGTTTGAGGCAGTCTAGAGCTTCCACAAAGTCAGGGTGGGATGGTCTCTGCAAACAGGGTGGGGGCTTTCCATGGGAACAGCTCCTGGGATAGGGATGAGCAGGGGACATCATCCCCGTGCTGAAAAGCAAAGCAGCCTCCATCTCCCTGCCAGAGCCAAACACACGTCCTGGATTCGATGCACGCTGCAGTCTTCAAACTCTCATTGGTACAACTGTCTCCCAAAATAGAGACACCATGACACATCCTGGAGACCAGGACCCTGGTGTGATTTCCATCGTGGGATGAGAGGCACCCACCACAGGGCTCATCTGTGCACAGCTTACAGCCTGACTCACAGAGGCTACACAGGGCAAGGCACAATGGAGCATTGCTGTTCTGGGGTGTGTAGAGTCCATGCAGGAGCCAGCAGCAGCACACAGGGAATACCCCCTGCACCCATAGGAGCTGTATTTTTGTTTGCATTTCTCAGGGAAACCTCATCTGGGAAAATCGTGGAGTTTGCTTATGCAACAACCTGATCCTAAGGTAAAGCAGAAAGAAATTCCATGCTTGCATGACTCATTAGTTTATTATGAGCAAGCTGACTCTTACAGGAGGGCGTCCACGGAAAACCAGACAGCTGACAAAGGTCTACAGGCAGCCAGATACCACAGACCTGAAATCCAAGGTCAGCCACACCACGCAGGTTACAGGGAGTCAGGAGGCTCCTGTGCCCTCAGTGGAGATGTGAACATCCAATTTGGACTCCTACAGATTCTAAGGTTATCCCCAACCTCAGCATTTTAGCCCTCATAGGGAGTGAGGGTTGCCAATAAAAATTACTGCAAAGTGAGAGGAAGAAGGTAAAAACAACAAGGGAAGCCAAGGGAAAACGCTGAGTTTCCTGGAGGCTTTCCATCCCTGCCTGCTTGGCCTGGTGGACTCCAAGTCCTCTGATCAAACACAGGGGCAGACAAGTGGGAAATGAAATGCCTCTTGCCTGAAAGCACATTTCAGATCACAATGCAGGCACTCCCACACCTCTTCTTTCTCTCCTGCAGTGGCTGGCCAAGGAACTCCAAGTTGACCCCAACATCACACCAGCAACGGCCAGGAGTGCTGCACTTCTGCTTTATGTGAGAAGCAACCCCTGAGGCCATCCACCAGCTGAACAGCCACCAACCAAAGGGGTCTCTTCCATAGTTTGGTCTTGGTCATCCTTAAATCCCACTCCTGCCCCAGTCATTGCACAACCCTTCACAACACAGCCTCCTGTTTCTTCCCAGCATGATTGCTTAGCTGCACCAGAGCCCATGACCCTCTCCTGGCTGTTTGCTATCAACACACTCTATTAAGAGCTTTCTCATCAGGAAATCGCTTTCCTATCTGCATTAAAATTAGTTTTGGGGGTGGGCAGACTTCTCATGGCTTCAGCATTAGGCAGGATTCATATGTTTGCTTTCCAGATTTGACTAAGCATCAAAATACTTTGCTTTAGGAGCCTCTAGAACACCCAGTACCAGGCAAGTACCAAAATCCTGATTTATTAAGGAATCAGCTAACGCCCCTTCACTACACAACCACAAACATGATATGTATGCACTGGGGACCCCTAAATTTCCCTAAATTCCCCCATACTGGCTTCTTCAAATGTAGTAGAATTATCTCCATAATACACCCTCCTGCTTTCCCCCAGTCAGCTCCACACCAGGACTCTGAGACTCCCTCCCCATTAGCTTCTTTCCTACTCTACCCTTTCCACACACTATCTCAGCATAACCTGCAGCATTTGCCTCCACACTATCCTAGATGTCCTGCCCTTCTTATATAGATAAATAGGGTTCTTTGCACAGCCCTACTCCAGCCAGCTCCATCCTCATTTACTTTCTGTCCCTTAGGGAAATATGGGCAGCAACATTTTAATTTGCATGAGATCATGAGTGCAAAGTAAAACTGATGAGAAGGCAAATTATGCTGCAATGCATCAACAGCTGCCATCATCTCATAGCTGTCAGATTCCTGACAAATTTGGTGGCCTTTTACAACGGGGTTACAGCATTGTTGGAAAAGGGAAGAACAACAGACATCATCTACCTGGTTTTGCACAAAGCATTTGACATTGTCCTGCACAACTTAGCAGGTTTGGTGAGGACACCAAGCTCTGTGGTGCGTTCAAGACACCGGAGGGAAGGGACTTTCCAGAGGGACAGACTTGAGAGTTGGGCCTGTGTGAACCTCATGAAGCTCAACAAGGCCAGGTGCAAGGTTGTGCAGTCGGGTCAGGGGAATCCCAAGCACCAGCACAGGCTGGATGGAGAATGGATTGAGAGCAGCTCTGTGGAGATGGACTTGGGAGTGTTGGTGAATGAGCAGCTTGACATGGCCCATCACTGAGTTCTCACAGCTCAGAAAGCCAAACATGTCCTGAGCTGCACCAAAAACTGTGGGCAGCAGGTCAGAGTAGGTGATTCTGCCCCTCTACTCTGCTCTCATGAGACCCCACCTGAGTACTCATGTTTGGCACTGGTGTCCCCAGCATAGGAAGGACATGGACTATCTGACAAGTGCAAAAAATACTCTTTTAGCTGGATTACCTTCCTTTCTTTCTTACTTCCAGCTGGATACTTTCAGTTGGATTAAAATGACTGTATATTCATCCAACCACCTGCTAGTTTCAACATACCCCTCACCTGCCTTCTCCTTTCTCTTTGTGGCTGAAGACCCAGCTCATGAAGTCTCTTCACATAAGGAGCTGCTCCATCCTTTCAGTCATTTTAGTTGCTTTTCTCTGGATCTTCTCTGCCTCTGTCCTGAACTGCACATGCATTGCCCTGGCACAGGTACACCTACAGCAGCAATACACCACCACACACCTCGTTCTCAGCACCCTCCCTGACCACACTCATGGGTTTTCCTTTGAATAACACTGCACAATGAACACATGATCCCAAATAACTACCAACCATGACTCCAAGATCTCCTCCACAAGATACAGCTCTCAGTTCTGGAGTTTAGCATCATGAAGGCATGCTTTAATTTTCCCTTGATGGATTACTGTACATTTATCTATGCTGGAGCTCCTATGCCCTATTTTTGACACTCAGTCATTTTTATGAGGTCTGTCTGGAGTTCCTCACCATCCCTGTGGCATCTGACTACCCAAAGGAGCTTGGCTTCATCAGGAAATCCAATTTTCTCTTTACATTTGACCTGATAGATTTTACAGGCCGTCCCCATTCTCTTCATTTGAACAAGATTTCTCTTTCTCAGAGGCCAGTCATCTCCTGTGACACGCTGCTTCATTTTCCTACTGATTCTGCTGGCGACTTAGGGGACAACTGTTTTTTTTTTAGCTTCTAAGACACTGTTATTAACAGCCTCCAGACTCCATGCAGGTTTCTTCTATTTTTGAGCTGCACCCTCATATTTACCTCATTCCTCTCTTGAAACTAAATATCCACATACAGATATGTGCCTTGTTGTTTCCTGCTGTGATGTTAAAACCAATTGTATTGTACTTGCTACCAGTGAGCTCTGCCACTAATTCCTCCTGGTCCTGGCACCACTTCAGGCTAAATCCAAAATAGCATCTCTTCTTGCAGGACTTAGGATTAATTGTTCTAGGAAGCAACTACGTACTTACTCCATTGAAAACTTTCTCACTACATCTCATCCTGATGAGGCACTGACCCATTCTACGTATGGACAGTTGAAATCTCCTTCTATTAATACCTGTCCTAAATTTTCAGCTTCTTTAATCTCACTTAATATTTCCTGGGGGGGAAGGAGGGGGTGTTCCTGTAGTACAATCCTACTACTACATTTATTATTAGAGTTGGAATTTCCACCCACAAGGATACCACAGCACTTCTCTTTTCCCATGACACTTCTACGCTGCTGCATTTTGTATTATCCTTCATTTGCACTGTCACACCTCCTCCTATACATCCTACCCCAGTTCTCCTATAAATCTGGTATCTTGGCAACACCCCATCCCTCTAATTGCTTGCTCTCCTCCAGGTCCCCACAGGGTACCTGTGCTGGGTTTGGCTGGGATAGAGTTAATTTTCTTTACTGTGGCTGGTATGGGGTTGTATTTCAGATTTGTGCTGAGCACAGTGATGATAATATAGAGTTGTGGGGTTTTGGGGGGTTTTTTGGGGGGGTTTTTTGGTTTTTTTGTTTTGTTTGGTTTGGTTTTTTGGGTTTTTTTTTTGTTTGTTTGTTTGTTTTTTGTGGTTTTGTTGTTTGGGTTTTTTTTTTTATTGCTGATCAGGGCTTACACAGAGCCAAAGCCTTTTCTGCTTTTTACATTGCTGCACTGGCAAGAAAGTTGTAGGTGCACGGGAAGTTGGGAGGAGACACAGCCAGGACAGGGATATTCCAGACCATATGGCATCATGTTCAGTACATAAAGCTGGGGGAAAGAAGCAAGAAAAAGAGGGGACATTTGGAGTGACAGTGCTTGCCTTCCCAAGTAACCATCACGTGTGATGGGGCCCTGGTCTCCTGGAGATGAGGCCCTGAACTCCTGTATACCCCTGTGAAGAAGTGAATTAATTCCTTGTTTTGGTTTGCTTGCATGGGCAATTTTTGCTTTCCCCGTTAAGCTACCTTTATCTCAACCCATGACTTTTCCAGCTTTTACCCTTCCAATTCTGTCCCTGATCCCACTGGTGTGGGAGTGAGCCAGGGCCTGTGTGGTCCTTGGCTGGAGTTAACCCATGACATTGCCACACCTTGGTTGTCAGTTGTGACCAAGCCCTTTGCTTCCCCTGTTTTTTCAGGCTTCCATCACTGGGTGAGAGCACTGGTGTGTTTTGTTTTCACTCCAGCACCTGAGAGTGTGCACATCATTCAACTGCTCTTGGAGACATTACTTCATCTCTTTAGCAACCACTGTAGTTTAGACACAGAACCAAAGTCCCAAGGCTTAGGTCTGGATTCACATTCAGACACAACAAAAGAGCTCCACTGCCTAATTCAAAGCCAGTCTGGATTCATATTCAAACTTCCCTAAAGGTCAGGCAAATTTGAAACCATTACTGCTACCAAATCCACTTATCCACGAAAAAAGATGATTTAGAGTGATTTATTCTACATTTTCTGGACTTTTACAGCTATCAAATGCAGTACAAGGCATCTGTAAGATCTGTACTTAATTTTTATCAATTTTGCACCACTTCTATGTTTTTATCTACTGTCTTTCAAGGATGAAAGGTAAAAATGGGCCTGATATGATAAAAATTAGCTACACAACTTGTAGTAAGATACATCCAGCTACAACTTGAAGAGACTGAATAGAATACACAAAACAGCTGTAAGTGGATCCACTTCATCTGGATCTCAGAGCCAGAGAGCAGAGCCCTGGCTTTGCTGGAAGTTTACAGAGTTGTAAAATACAGCATAGTCATATACCTGTTTGCTGAGTGCGATGGTAAGGGAAACTTATCAGCAGCCTCCCAATTTCAACCCATAAGCACACCTTAAAGTCTCTCCTTGAAGGTCTGATTTTTGCAATCAAATTAAGCAGTGTTAAGTGGGCAGCAGGACTGGAAGTTACTGTGGCAACAGAGACCAAAACCAGGGACTGTAGGTAGTAGTTTGCTCACCCGTGACAATTTTCTGCAGCATCTTCCTGGTGCCAGAGTTCCTCCTTACAGGAATGAAACCTCTCTAACAGGCACCCCTTACTTCTTCATTAGAAAAAACAAACAAACAAACAAACAAACAGAGAAAAAACCCAAACCAAACCAAAATCACCATTACCCATTCAGAAAATCCAGTAGGCTTAAGGGTGAATGAGTTAGAGCATCCCAACTTTTCCCAAGATGCCCTCCCAAAAGGCACATCCTGATGGTTAATGTAAAAGGAAAACCTGACTGAAGGGAAATCATCCAAAAGTCTGAGCATTGTTGACAGACCCTTTAAGAGAACTGCAGTAACACAGAAGCTACAAGACTCATATCATCCAAACTGTCAGCACCTCTCCTCCTCACAATATTTTTGTCACCCACCATATAATCCATTTGGACTTAAACCCTCATGATACAAGACTTGCTTGGTTCTCTCCTAACAGAGTCCTTGGATATCAGAAGAGCAAGTTCTTCTAATTTGGCTCCAACAAGTAGCTCTACAAAGCATGTGTGAGAAGGTAAAAAAACACCCTATCAAACTATGAAGAAATCTCTGTGTTTCCTGAAGTGCACCTACAACTAAAATCCACTGCAATCCCAACGAGACAAGGAGAGAGGCTCAGATAAAGAACCCTGGAGTGCTCTGGGGAGAAAAACAACAACCTGACTACGTAAGTCGCCAGCAAGTGACAGACCCTCAACAGACAAGTCATTAATGTCCCCTGTGACTGTCTCTGCCTATTAGTATAAGCTGCATTAAGGGGAGCAGAGCTGTAGGGAAGTCGCAGAGATTAACTAAAAATAGTCAAAGAGCCAGGGAGGCACACTCCTGCTCTAAACTCTTTATGAAACTTAAAATAAAACCGCCCCCAATGACTGGGAGACCCATGTGTGAAGCAGTTCAGCAGCTCCCTATTACTAGAGAGGAAGTCTGGTAAACACACCATAACTTTCACATGCCATGGGGTTCAGGGCTGGAGGGGGCCAGCTGGGGGAAGGACTCTTGTCTCATCCAGCCCAACATATACAAAGGAAGATCTGTTTATTTAGAGAATCATTCATTGGTTTCAGTGGGGAGGGAGGTTAAAGCACTATTTGTGATTCTCTAAAACCACTTGCTTTTAATTCACTGCCTAATCCTCAGGAGGCATGTAAACCAGACATTTTTTTACATCGAAATAAAAGAAGCCATTCAATTACATTCAGGCTGTGTTGAAAACAAATTGGAACGGTACGAATGAGCAAAGACTGCCAAATAAAGGAAATCTCTTCCAAGTGTAAGGCTACCAGTTAAACACAGCCCAGAGAGCAGCACTCTTACAGGTGCCTCCCCTTGTTCTCCACGTGCCATGCACCCTGAAAATACATCAGTGTTCTACTTGTATGTATGGATTACAATGTGTTCAATGAGTATAAACACACTATATTTGCAGTAAGACAGGGAGATCACATCCAAGCCCAACACAGTGATCAGCTAACAGCATCTGCTGGATTAAAAGTCATCAGACCAAATATAAAGCAAGAGATAATTAAATATATGTACAAAATGATGGTACTCTATGATATTACTGGGCATTTATACAGATAACAAGACTAAGCAGAGTTACAGATAATGATTAAACATCTTTTGAATGCATTTTAAAGGTCACATTCAGGGCTTATGCCGGGCTTTGAAGCATAAGAAATCAAAAAGGGCCAGCAACAAGGTGTGATGGGGAGAGGTCATACCCTGCACAACTGTTTCTGGTGAAGGACACTGCCAGCAACAAGGGAAGAGGAGAGATAATGCAGTGGCAATGGAATTAATATATCAATAGCAACAAAAATCATGAAGAAATTACATACATGGTCAGATCCTCACATTCCCCCCATCTCACTTCCCGATGCATCCACATATAACTTTCTTCCTACTACAGGTACAAGCAAAACTTTATACTTTATCACCTCTTTGATCTGTGTTTAAAGGGGGAAATTCAGGAGGATGGCACCAGGAAGAAATTTTTTCTTGCCACAGACCATAGCTACTGCTCCTCTGAAAGCCCACACTGCTGCCTCCACTGCAGCAGTCAGAATGTGTCACCACAAGCCAGGGGACACATGCTGGCCTTCTGCTCAAGAATGACAGCCTTGCCCATTGCTTCTGCTTGGGCTTTATCACCCTGGATAGGACAAGCATGGGTCTCATCAAGAAGCACTTGACAATGCAGGGTATCTTATCAACAGGCAGAGCTCAGCATGGAGAAAGGGCTGGTAGGAAAACAGGAACAGGAATTGGGAATAAGCCCCCAGGCTCTTCATTTCTCCATGTGGCCCTGCATGCTGGCTCTGCACACTGGGGAGGGATGACTCTCTTCTAGTCACCCTGGAAAACAAGAAACCTGGACTCACAAACAAGGGTTTGGTTATCCCAAAACTTGAACTTTCCCTGCAATGGGTTTGACTCTGCACATTTCACTCACTCCATATGCCAACACAGCACTCTCCTGGCTTCCAGCCAAACTCTGCTCTCCCTTACACCATTGTAAAAATTAAAAGAACAAACTCCATTAAAGTCAATAAGCTGCAGTGGGATCAGATGCCTGTGTTTCAGAAATGAGCCAGTTATGCCTGTGCAACCCAGAAGAAGTAGAACTGTCCCTCATGCAGCAGCAAGTTTGGTGGTGCACAGCTCCCAGTGCTCCTCAGTGTTTCCCAGCCAAGTCTAAATTCAACAACCCCATTATTATCTCCTTGGTCATTTCAACCCAATCAGAAAAGCAGTCACACTTCAGCACAGGGAAGAGCTGAGATCTCAATGGGTGCCCCGAGAACTGAGCAGACTTTTATGCTCATAAAATCCCTTCCAAATCAAATGGGAGATTAAAATTCCTTGGGAACCCATGCAGGTCTGGAACTTTAAAAGTGTAAGGGCAAACCCTCTTAGCTGGTATTTCTGTACTGCTGACAAAAAGGACTTTCCACCAGGATTTACAGATAGTTAGATTAATTTGAATTATTTCCTCAACATAAAACTCCTGTGCTGGCATTTTTGCGTGCCACAAATATAGGAAAAGATTACGTAGATAAATTGTATTCTTAATATGTGGTTTCCAAAACATGCTAAATCCCTAAAACTGAGCTCAAATTACATAGGCGAGGATGAGGTTTTCAGATAAACATAGCCCCACGCTCTAAGCAACACCAGGAAAGAAAATACAATGATGTCATGGTCCCAGCTCTGGTTCCTACATTCCCTCTCGTCTCCTCCTCCATCTCTGGCCTGAATTAGCCCACCCTCCAGTTATGTGGTAGGAAACTATGGGCAGCAGACAGCCCTCAGTCATGTGAGAAGTCCTTTTCCCACTTTTGCACTTTTATCTTTAGCTCCCACAAGCCTCAGGTTGACCCTCAGGCTTGCTCTCTTCGCCAGGGAGGTTTTGGGGTAGCCCTGGGAGGTCCCAAGTGGTGCTGATCTCTGGCAGGGAAGGATTAACCCTCACCCTGTGCAAGTTTGGGAGATGGTTGTGCAAAGCCTGGGTGTGCTGAGTGAAGGAAACATCACTGAATGGGAAGTAAAAGCTCTCAAGCTCTCAGCATCCCAAAGTCCTTCATGCTTCCTTGTAGGTTGGATTGGGCTTGGAGAGATCTGGTCTAGTGGAAAGTGTCCCTGCCCAGAGCAAGGTGTTAGGATGATGATCTTTAAGGTCCTTTCCAACCCAAACCATGGGTTTCAGTGATTCTATGTTAGCTGAGGGTGGCACAAACTGCAGAGGACAGAGACCCACCACACTGTGTTCACACATGCAACAGGAGATGGAGCAGCCATGCAGGAACAGCTGGTCTTTGCCAACTCCTCAGGACAGGAGATCATCCCTGTAACACACCTGTATTCCCATAGGTAGCAGGTAACTTCTGCAGTCACCCCATGGCACGAGAGGACAGAGGTGAAGGACACCTCTCAGCCAGCACTTGGATGAATGTGTCTTTCAGACTCAAACCCACCTAAAAACCATAAGGGAGAGGGTATGACATGAAAAAGCAGATCTTTGAACACCCAGGCAGAAAGAGCAGGGCAGTGCATTAGCTGAATGCATGGGCAAAGGCCAAATTGATTCCTGCAGTTACATGGTAAAGAGGAACCCTGACCAAATTCACTGATCAGAGCTTCAGTTCTAGGTTATTTCCTTCCTGAGATTCCCCACAGAGATCTTCCTTTCTGTCTGGAAATTTTGTCTCAGTGCAAGAAAAGAGAGCTGGCAATTTGTGCAAGAATTTTGGGACATACAAAACCTCAGAAGTCCTGGTCAGAATGGACTCTATGCATGAAGCTCACATACAACCATAAAAAAAACAAAACCCACAACACTGTACAATTTCATCCAGCACATTGAAACCCCAGCTTCAGACAAGTGTAGTAAATCCATCATATCCCAGGTGCAGTGGATATTCTTGACACAGCAGACAGCATGTGCACACATGTCCCAGACTGAAACAGCAGTGCTTTAATTTGTTATATTTGGTGTGTTCCAGGGAGAGGACAGAGGAGTTCTGAGCTGTAGACATCCTTCCTCATTTACTAGGTTGTAAAGTGAATTTTCATTCTATCACTGCTTCCCCTTTTGCAGAACATGTCATTCTAAGGTCATTAAAAATATGGGGACAGTCTATGTCACAGTTTCTTAATTCATACCCAATGGACTGGAATTTTTTGAATAAAGATTTTATAGTGAAAACCATGTGAATCAATCTATTTTCTCCTCTTTCCCAACCAGCTACTGAAACAACCAAAAAAAAAAAAGCAAAGACAATTTACCTTTTTTTTTTCAAAGCAATCAATTTAATCTGCTTAAAAGAAAACATTAATTAAACTGAGCCTAGAGCCAGATCCAGATGAGCCAGATCTGACTTCTCAGCACAGGCACCTGAGCAAAGCTGTCCTGGGGTCAGGCGTCAGGGCTGCTCCCAGCACTGTGGCCCGTGCACAAAGCCTTCACTCCAAGAAGATAATTCAGATAATTCAATCCCCACTGCTGCCAGCCAGGTTGGAAATCAAAACCTTGGAAAGCCAGCACACTTGTGGCTGTCTGCAGCCCAGTGAGGCCATGGCCCTTCCAGGGGCTGCTTCCTGCTCGAGGGCATCCACACGGCAAAGCAGGGCCCAGTGCTGGCCCCTGACCCACAGCAGATCAGCACAGCTGTGAGGGGAAGAAATACAAAGTATGGCAAGAGGCAAGCACTGAGGGATAGTGAAAATCGTTCAGTTAGTGTTTTCATAAAGACTGACATGCAGGAGATACCCCTTGATCCTGTCCTCCTCCCACGCCGCTCACTAACTTCAGGAGACTCGGGAGCAGGCTGGATTCTGCAGCCTCCAATCCCATCATCTCTGCAAGAACACTTTGTGTCTTCAAGTCTGTCTCATTAAACGTTACAGAAGCTTCAGCAGATTCACTCCACCAACTGCATCTTCTTTGAACTTTGCCATTGCAAATTCCCCAGGATACCCACTCTGACACTTGCGTGGTGCAAGTTCCCCAGAGTCAAAACAGATTTTTCTACTCAGACTGGGGAGCAGAAGGTATGGAAAGTGCTCACCAGTTACTGCTGAATCTGGCAAACAACTTAATTTCTTTGTTTCAGCTGCTACTGCTTAAAGACAGACACATCTGAGCTGTGCATCCTTCCCAGCCCCACACTACAGGAATTAACCCCCTCGGGGGTGGCAACTTTGGGCTGTGGAGAGAAGGAGCCTTGGATTCACAACCACAACCTCTGCTACAGGGTTCAAATGCTGTGCAATGGCAAAACTTCTCCTCTGCTCTTTCAGAATTATTATTTTTTCTTGTTCAAAGGGCAGGCTGAGCAGTAAAGTGATGAGTTTTCACTCGGCTGGGGCACGGTGCATCCTCACAGCGTTTCACAGACAGACAGGAGGTCTCCCAGCTGTGCCCCATGCCAGCTGGACACTGGCCAGCCCTGAACTGGAAACCATCTAACAACACAGTCAGAGCTTGCACAGCCCTGCAAATGAGGATGCTGATCAGTGCTTCTCACTTTTTTGTAATCCAACAATGGTCAAGCTTCTTTCTATTTTCTTTGAATTATTTTCTTTTTTCTCTTCTTCCTCTTTTCCTTTTTTCCCCCTCTTTCTCCTCCCTTTTAAGGTTTTTTTTTTTCTTAAATTATTTTGTCTTCACCTTTTTTTCAGGTCACAAAGCCATTTCATGCAGTGATTTTTCTTTAAAACCACCTACAAAGTGTTTAAAACTCAGTCCATCCAGCTATGAGTCACACTTGCCCCATTTTCCTACCCCCCTCAAATTTTATTTGGCTAGAGTTGGGAGATTTGAGGTTTGGTTTTCCAATTCTTGTGTGTTCTCACCCTCTGGCCCTCAGCCCCACACAGCATAACACTGGTGCAGCCAGGCTTTATGCAGAAAAGGACAACAGTAACAAAACTTCAAAGCCAACTGGGCATCAGGTGACCAAAACCAGCCACTGCTCCTGTGCTTGACCACTGCATCTCTCACTACACAGGCAGGAAGATTTTGCCAGCTGGAGGAGGGTTCAGAAAAAACGGGGCTGAGGCATGCCCAGCTATGGAGTTGGAGTTTCCATTTCCCACCCACATACACTGCTGCAAACAACCCACATTTCCCTACAGAACCACCCATCCAAAGCTGTGCAGGGCCAGCTGAGTCTCTGATCTTGGTGATTTTACCATCTGAAGGCAGAAAACAGGCTCCTCCATCGCCCACTTACACAGAGCATCAAAAATTCCTGGTTTTTGCGTAATGACCCAGAAGTAATTCCAAGCAGAGCAGCCACACTGATGTGAAATTGCAGGATTCAAACCACCTTTCAGTGTAAATACCAGCTGAGACAAAGAGTGGGCAAGTGCTTTAAAAGCTTATAATCAGTATCCATACAAAAAAAAAAATCACAAGTGCAAAGAGTAATGATGACAGCTCTTTTCAAGCAAAGGTAGTTAATGTTTAATTACTCTGGAAACTGCTTTTGCAGAACCAGTGGATCACACGTGTTCCAGATTACAAACCCAATATGAAATTCTCACAACAGAGCTCATGGTACAAGTGGGGGTGTGTTGTACTACCTTTTTGCAAGAGCTCCTTTTTAAACTACCAATATTAAAATAATGTCTTATTTGTGCCAAAACCAGGGAGAGGAAACAAGGCCACCACCACTTCAGAAGGCTGGCAAAGGTTGTCTTCAAAGTTTCCAAAGACAATTTAAAATCTGGCAAATGAAGCCACAAATGAAGAGAATAAAATTAAAGCCAAGCAAAATAATTTTGACTTTTGATGACATTATTTAATGGAAGAGCTTACATGCAGTAAAGGGACTGGACCCAACCTAGAAAGAAGAAGCTGCTCTACCCAACCCATGCCTGGGACCCCATTCTTCATAAGCTAGACTGCCACAACAAATAACAGTGAATTCTTAAATTCTTAAATTCTTAAATGCACCTAATCCCTGTAGGGGCAGCGAATCCCACCCAGCCTCTTCATTGCCTCTAAAAGAACCAGCAATTCCTGGGGAACAGCAGTACTTCTCACAATCTCTGCAGATCCTGCAATGCACAAGGTGAAGGGATAATGAGTCCTTTCTTTTATTCCCTCAAGACTTTGAAAGACCGCCAAGTTTTATACTGTCCACATAAAGCACAGCCTCAGAGGAGAACAAACCCAAATTACATGCAAGAAATTGGTTTAGTTCAAGGCCCAAATTATTGTCTTGGGCTATTCTTTCTGCTACAGTCTTATTGCCAGAAAAACTAAAGCTATCCAAAATAAAAAAACAACACAATTCCTTCGCCTATGATGGAGAAAGTTACTGTTCTGAGCACTCAGAGCTTATTTTAAAGGTTTGCTTGAATAAGTAAGAACCTATTAATATATTGAGTTTTCTTACTGCATTTTAAAGGGCATTTCATGAAGGCTGGTGTTCCCTTATTGCAGTTTTTATGGAATGGAGAAAAATATTTATGGTGCACCAACAGTGTGCTGAGCTAAATAAGTTTTTCCCTCTCACCCTGCCACGATTCTCCTACAAGGATGTTTCACCAAGTGGCTCTAACTGGTGCTGGTTGTGGTGGTGCTGGGAGGGTGCAGGACACCAAGGCCAGGACCTCACCAGCTGCAGCTGCTTCTACCCAGATTGGGCTGCCCCATGCAGGTGTCCCGGCAGGGCTGAGGTCTGACCCACAGCTCCCACCCCACTCAACTGCAGTGGATAGGGAGGAACAAAAAAAAAAGGGGCTTTTTTTGTCTGCTATGATGAGCTCTGGGTGGGTGAGGAAACCTGGTCCTTTTGCATTATGTAGAAATGTACTGAAATACAGAGGATGGTCACTCAGGAGAACCCTTCTTGGTCACCTTTCAGCGGTCCATATCTAGTAAAAAAAGACATTAAGGACCTAATATTTTGGGTCCTGCTGAAATCCCTTAGACCTCACACCTCTAATAAGACTTTAGAGTGAACACATGGCACTATGAATGAGCAAAGTAATCACATACTAAACAGGGTGAAGCTTTAATAAATGTTATAGTGAGCTATGAATTTCCCTAAGTCACTAAGGAATATTCACTTCAAGAAAATCTCTACACATGTGAAGTGCAATCACTGCAAGATTTGTTAGTAGAAGTGTCTTGCAAGAAGTATAAAGCTGCATTAATAAAATCTGAATGGAAATATCCAGATATTGGGATTCTAATTCATGAAGATGCCAATGGTTTTCTAACACATTTTTTGAGAACCCACATGGTTTCTTGAGTACAGCTGCTCTCTCACCCACAGCCCAGCTAAGCACCCTTTTCCCTTATGGTTTAGAGCAGCCATAGGTTGAACAGTGAGACCTACAGCTATTCACCTTCCCTGCAAGTATATGAGACATTTGATGGGACATCCATCATCTATCCTGGTTCACCAAAGTGGAAAAAGACAGAGTGTTTTACCTTCCAACTATATAACTTTGCATAATAAAACTGTTTAGACTTGGAGATTTTCCTGATGAATGCCAAATGCTCTACAGCAGCAGCCTTCACCAGCAGATCTAAATCACACAGCTTAAATGAAAGCCTGCTTGCCAATTTATGCATGAACTTTACTTTTTTCCAGAATCAGAGAAAAAACCTGAATGCACTGTGCCTACCAAAAGGCTTTTTAAAACAGTACTGCTGCAGTGACTGGAAACACAACTCTATTCCTCTTGCATCTCGCAGGTACAATTTTTTTCCCCCAAGAAGACATGGAAATGAAGACATTCCTACAATTGCTTTCCTTGGTTTTTTGAAGGTATTTCAAAAAGCTTTATCACTTCAGTAGCCACTCAGTGTGCTGGCTTTAGCTACTGAATTGATTTTCAAGAGGCACAAACACTGTGAGACATTAAAAAATATAATTAGCAGATAACACATGGCTAATGCTACAGATGTCTCTTCCAGGCAAGACCACATTGTCTTATCACTGGAGGGCTCTTCAGGGCAGCACAAATCCTTATCCTACTCTGCAAATCCCACTCTGTTGGCAGCATGATGCTAAAAGGGCTGCTATTTTCTGACTCCCACTAATAACATGGACTGGAGGGGGGAAACTGCCTCACAGATTTACAGTCTCTTATAGGTGTTTCCCTAATGTCCATCCACCCATGAACCTACACTACAAAACCCATCACTGGCTGGTGCTGAGTGCTCAGAGACATTTCTGGAAGGTCTTTCTGCTTTGCTGGGGTTCCCAGCACACTAAAAGACAGGAACAGTTTCAGAAAACAAAATGCACTTCTGTTGGGTTTACTCTCTCGTCCCATTTCTAGTGTTTTTGAGGTGGGGCTGTCCACCTCTTTTTGGAGTGGTATTTTTAGGAAAGGGATCAGATTCTGGCTTTGTGTTTCCCACAAAGCATCATCTGCCAAACACGAGCATTGCAGCTCAGTTCCCAACATATCTGGATACAAGAGGGGAGATTCTTACCATATTACCATGACAAAAACAACACCTTGCACAGTACATTCTGAACATCTCACATAGCAAGCTTTAATGAGTTAGATCTCAAAGTGAGTTACAAAGTAGGTCGGGAAGTGTTTGACAGATGGGGAAACCAGGACAGTGAGGTGCTGCAGCTTCTCCAAGGTCACAAAAAAAAAAAGGCCAGTGCCACAGTCAAGTCAAACCCAAGTCTCCCAATTTGTTATCTAGTGCTCTTCAACCCAATACATGTCTCCACCATTAGTCCACATCATCCCTAAAGCTCATGACTTTAAAAGGTCTGACTCCTGAGTGGGTACCAGCATGGGAGCACCAGACCTGCAGATATCAGCAGTGGAAAACCAGCAACAGCAGGGACACTGGGTCAAAGAAAGTGACTGGCAAAGTCAAAAGAGAACCTGTACTTTTGCCATTATTTTCATGTGAGCTCTAATACACATGCAGAGCCATGAAGGCTCTCTGTAATTAAGTTTTCACAGAAATCCTGCCCATGTGAAGCAAAGGCTACTCCAGCTCAAGGGCAATCCAGCCCTGCTGGGACACAAGTATTTCAGACTGGTGACCCACTTGGACTGAAACACTGAGCACAACTGTCTCCCTGTCTTCAAGGGTATTTGGAGGACTCTCATTTCTCTGCATGACCCTGCTTCTCCCTGTCACCACTGCATGTGTCAGGTGTGGAGAGGTAAAGAGGTCACAAGCATCTCAAAACTGGATGAATGCTGTCTCATTGACATCAAAGGCCAACTCTCACTACTTTTATTGGGAGCAGAGTTAGGCCACAACAGATAAATCCTGACCTATATAATTTTTGATGCTTGCCTGCACTTGTCATGAGCAGAGACAGGGTGTGCCAGGAAATGGAATTTCTATTGCATTTCACAGTTCAGACACAGACATGGCAACTGCAATAAAATCCACCATAAATACTGATTCTACCTACTAGGAAGGACAGAGTGGAATATGGAGAGCTAAATCCAACAGGACAGCAGGCTACTCAAAAACAAGAATTTTGTTCTGGACCCTCAGGAGACAGTACATATTTTCCTAGTTGCACCCTCAGCAGATTCCTCATCTAGTGCATATCCAGGATTGCTTCTGCCACCAAAATCTTCACATCAGAACATATCTATCTATGTTAAAGGCTTACAAGAAGACCATCAGCCTTACATATACAGCAAGTGATGTGTTAACATCATTTATTTTGACTATTTGTTAGACAATTTTATGTAAAGGCTTCAGGAAGATCTGGAAGTGCAATTCACATCCTTCCATGATCAATGGGGAGACAAATATAAAGCCAAATACTCTTTTTCTCCCAAGCTGCAACTTTTGATATATTTGCAGACACATGAGCAATACATTAAGAAAGCCCAACATGGACAGAGGGCCTAATTTTTGCCTGAAATATACTTTTTGTAATAAACTGTATTAATCCACATATTAAATTATGTAGGTATTAGGTTGTCCAGTGTTCAAACTCTGGTCTCATTTATTTCAGAAACAAAAAAAGGACATAATATCTTGCTGACACTTTGTAATTTGTCCTTATAGACCACGATACACACAAGTATTCAGCAAGAGCCACAGCAGAAACAGATGCCAGCAGATGGTGTTATCCTGAACAAAATCAATTAAGGACATTTACAATATGTCAAAAGTGCAGCTACAAAAACAAAGTGTAGACCTGTACGTGTGTTTCTTAATGAAGCCATGAGTATTTGACAGTTAGCCAACAAACCACAATCTAAACACTACAGCAACACCAATAATAGATAAGGAAATACCAGACGTAGTCAGATTCTTCAGCAGTCACCACAAAATACAAGATGTTGAGCAGAAGCTGAATAACCAGATACTGGAAGTCCATATGTCATGCATTAATGTAGCTAAAATATAAGCATACGAGTTTTCAGTATCACAGATTTTGTAAGGACGTGATTTGCTCAGAATTTACAGTTACAGGAGTCACATGGTAATGATAAGTTAAGAAATACTGTTCTCTTCCATAACACAGTCCTCTGGTGTATTTAAAAAGCTTCTTGGAACCCTGTCACCTTGACTGAACTAAAAAGTACTCACAATTCCCTGAAAGTTGTTACGACATCTCTGTTGAGTGACAGTGACAGTACAAGAGGCATGATGAGATACACAGCCAGGTATGTCAATGGCATCTTGTAGATTATACAAAACACAAATGGACTGAGGAATTCAGCAGTTATTTGTGCAGGGAACAAAAATCTTTGAGTTCCCCATGAAGAAGACAAGAGGTGAAAACATTTCATAGGGGGGAAAAAAATTATCTCTTCTGTGCCACAGCTTCATTCAAAGTACTGAGGACTCATTTATGGAAGAAAAGGGTAAGACCAGTGAACAGCTGCTGCTGAAGATGGCACTTAGTGCCCACTGTGACAGCTGTGATCAGTGTTTGCTGCAGATTGCCACCACTACAAACAGGGGTGGGACCCACTCACAGTCTGCTGCAACAGAATGAAAGCTCTGGTGTTAAAAGAGGTGATGGTATCCATGGACAATGGTTGTTCTTTAGTTCCTAGGGAACTCATACCAAGTTTTTCCTACATTGGCTGCCAAATGAATAAAATATTCAGAAATATTTTCATATTAAGTGTTAATAAGGGCTGAGGGATAGGTTTCTTTAATGACCCTGAAAAAATACGGTCTTAGCACTGAAAAACATACTTACACTGTACACCAGAGCAATGCATCATTCATTTTTACTGAGGCCCAGATGACAGTCTCATTAGACCAGAGACGGATTAAAGACAAATGATCTGGTGAATAATGTCACTATGGGCACTTCATCCAAGTAGCATCACTGAAAACAAAAGACTGGGTAGGGATTATAAGGATAAAAAAACATAAGGCCTTAGAATGGCATTCCTGAGGGGAGACAAAAAAAAAAAAATAGTGCTGCATATTTACATTTAATCTGCTTCATAAATTGATTTTTGTCATGTTACCTGTCAAACCACTGAACAAACTGAATAATTGCTTAAGCAGCACTGATAGAGAAGTGACAGATTATTCAAGCATTGTGATTCTTTGTTCTCATATATCTCATTAAGAAATGATGATTGGTTCCATTTACAGCTCTTAAGTTGAATTCAGTAACCACTGGCACATGAACTCAACCTGGCATCTGCTGATTTTTTATTGTTCTCAAGCAGAAAATGTTCCTGGCAAAGTCACTCTTGCAAACCATTTCAGTGTAGTGGCTGATGATTTCTTAACGATGCAACACAGAAGGGGAAAAAACACTGCAACTGACTTCTCCACTGATTTAGAGCATCTGTGGATTGAAAAGAAACAAAACTTTTTGTATTCTGTACTTCTCCCCTTCCCCCACCTCCTTTTTAGAGAACTATATTTAACCTGTATCGTTTCATTAAATAAATTCACAGCACATCCCTGCAAACAACTGAGCTGGCAGAAGATGGGAACTGTCCTGTGGGATGTGTTCAGCCCCTTCCTCTTCTGTTGTGCAGTTGCAACCTGTCCCTTCATAGCCTTATAACTTTATAATGGTGTTTGAAACCTGAGCGTAAGGTGAGTAAAATGCTGCTGTTCCAGCCTGCTGCTGAGTAGTTGGGGCTTCCCCTGACTCACACAGGAAAACCTCCAAGCTGTGGAAATCAAAGGCAGAACTTTACAGCAACGTTGAGATGCTACAAATTATTGAAGAGAAAATAAGAGAGAACCAGTTGTGCTTTTGTGTGCTACCCTCTGACCTCAGGGAAATCTACTGTGACCACAAAGCCAATACACAAGGAGACCTCTAAGAACACATTTTACAGGAACCCTCCAAAGCCAAAACTCCAGGTTTTAGACAAGAGATGAAAAACAGGGATTTGCTGTTGCAGAGGTAATGTGGAGAGGGAGGACAGGAGAAGAGGGAAAGACCATTGTGCTTTTAACTTCTGATTTGTCTGGGTTCATCCCCATTAGCTAATTGAGCACAGGGGCACTGCAGCTTCTGCCTTGCCCTAAATGTAACCCAAATATGAAGAGAAATTCAAACTACAGAATAAATTAACAACATTCACAATGCTCTTAAACAGCTTTTGCCACATGGCAAAAGTCATTGTCTATGCATTCATTAATGAACCAAACAACATGCTGTTTGACAAAAAAACAGTGTTATTTATTGAGGTATGTCTCTATATATCACTGTATAAATAGTATTTTTAATATGTGAGTATAAATGAATTTATATATATTTTATATATATATATATACACAAACACTGTATCTACTTATGTGTATATAGAGGGCTCTTCCACATTCCTCACAACCACATGGCAATGCAAGACAAAGATGTCACAACACCATACAATTTCCAGGGGAAACACTGGCACTGAAGCTGCCAGTCATTTTAGTGGTCACTGAAAATGATGAAAGTGTACTGGTGCAGTACAAGCTGTCCATGCAAAAGACCCATGTCCATGAATTTTTCCAGCTCATGAACAAGGAAGGGCACTCAAAAGTCTCTTGAGTCAATTAAGCTGCAGCTGAATCCCATTGCCCTGCTTTGCCCCAGTCCTCTCCTTTCATCTTTCCCCCAGTGCTTCTCCCCTCACCTGCAGAACCAGCCTGTTCTCAGCTTTAGTGCCTGTTATGTTCCCTTCCAACAGTGGCAAAAGGGCACATTTGCTTTCTGGGCACAAATGATCTCAGCTGTTACTCAGAAATCGTTGAATCCTTTTCATTGCTTTCCATTAAAATACAATATTCATCAGAGACACTCATCCAATGGACTTACCTACAAAGGTCTGCAAGATTTTTTTTTCAGGGTTTCTCTCTTAAGAGCATAAATTTATGTCTATGACATAAATTACATGGCTATGGACAGGAAAATTAGCCAGTAAAATTACTCCAGATACACCTTAACAGGCCCCAGAGCAGAAGCCTCCCTGCAGCACCTCTATACCCTGTGTCCATGTGCTTTTGAGGACCATTTTTTCAGCTCATTTCTTGGTACATTCTCCCCTGACATCTAAATATATAGTCTCCTCCTTCCTAAAAGGCATAAGTCAAACCTGTGACAGGAGACATTTCCCTTCCTTCTAAATTATTCCTCTTGTGCTCCAGTGCCTGGGTCATTAGGCCAAAAGGGGTCACACTGTTTTTCTGCTCCATTAATGTTTTTATCTAAGCATCTCCTCATGGTGCTTCAAGCAATTTGGCTAACAAGCTGTGTGTTGTTTGCTCCCCGTCTTCTCTCCCTAGAAAAGAGGGGTTTGTGCTGTTTCATGGTGCTTTTTTTACATTTGAGAGTGTTTTATTTTGGGAGGGAGAGCTTGTTTGCTTTGCAATATTCAGGTTGCTATGTAATTATGCTAGAGAAGGTGTCTCAAAACACCATGGCTTGCACCCAGAGAAGGAGGTGGTGTTTTTGTGATGCTCATCATCAGCCCATGGAAAAGCTTAACAGTGTCAGATCTTCCCCTCAAAACATGTTGAACAAATTAATTACACCCCTGGGGCAATAAATCCCATTAAAGGACACGTGTGAGGCTGATCCTGACCCCAGAGCTTTAGATAGTCCTTAAGATATCTCAGGCTGCAGCTACAAAATGTCCCAAAGTAAAAGACAAAGCCTTTGAATTTGTACAGGTGTTATTCAAGAAAACAGCTTAGAGAGCACAAATCAAGTTTAATGAGCTCACAGTGTCTTGTGCCACTGACAGCACACACCAAGCACTTTGCTATGCCTGAAATTTCCAAAACACCACAGGCTTCATGGCTGGGCACATCGTGCTGAGTTACTTACACTGAGAGGCAGGAGAAGACAAGAGTGAGCAGTGGGAGGGAATCTCCAAGCCAACTCAAAATAACAGGGAAGGATTATCCAGGGATGCTCCAGCAATCTCTCTCAACTATGGCTGAATTTGATTAGCAACCTGTGCCTTCCCCAGAGGAGTTTTGCTTGTGGCTGCAAATCGTCTAAGTGCTGTCCTCTCCCTTCAGCTCTCTTTTCTGTTGTTTGGATTTCCTATGTAATTTGGGGTTTCTTTCCACAGATTTTCATCCAATAGTTTCCATAATTTTTGCCCTTGCCCATCACAGTGGGGCAGCAGGGTCACCGTTGGTGAGTCTGTATGGAAAACATGCCTGGTTGAAGCTTGGTCCTTTGAATTATTTAAGCTGGGCTGGGAGGATGGGATCCTGCTGGGAGCAATCCCACATCTCCCCAAGAACTGCCTGGACTGTTCCAGCTCTTTATAGCTCTGGGCAGACCTGGATTCCTCTGAGCAGCTGAAACAACACAGCAATAAAGCGCCCACGCTGTTACCAACAGCACAGAGACAGTGCTTTGCATCTCCAAACCTTAACTAGCAAAAGACATTTATATGTGATGACCCTCAGTAAATCACATACAAATAAATATATTTTGAGGACATTGGTGCTGACAGTGCCCACTACCCAACAGAAGCAGGAGAGTCCCATGCATAAGGCTGGAGTTAAGATTCAGGCTCAGCTCTGGGTTTACGAGTGACACGCTTGCTTGTCTTTAACAAATCAGAGTTAGCATTTTTGTCTTATTTATTTAGATTATAAGTTCTCCTGGGTACAAACAGTCTACTCTGGTGTTTGCAGTAGTCCTTGTTCAACAGTGCCTGATCTCATCTGAGGCCAGTAAAAGGCACAGTAAAGAAACCCAGGTATTTTAGACCCTTCACGCTTCCCTTGCCAACCTCCAACCTTCACATATGCACCAGCTTCTCAGCCTTTGCAAATCTCTGCATTTGAGCAGGAGTGGCTGTGCTGGTTTATTTTGTACTGCTGTGACCAGCTGGTGGAGAGGGGCAGCCACATTTCCCAAGTGCCGTGGGGTGTCAGGCAGGTTTTACACACCCTGCTCACCTCAAAACAGCCAATACAGTTGTCACACAGCAACTCCACAGCAGTGGGGAGTTCAGTCTTCAGGGAGATACCTGTGATATCCTAGAACCTTCCCTTTGGAGCTCCCAGGAAGGCCTGCAAACCTTCACACCCCACCACTGATGAGCAGGCATTCAATTACTCTCCTTGATCTAAACTGCTACACCAGCCCTCACCAAAACAAACAGGGAGGTTCAAGGCTCCCAGACCTCAGAAATTCCACTCATCCTGACCTCACTTCACTCCCACCAGCCATGGATGAAACTTCGGGGTCTTCTGCACAAACAAACTGCACTCTGGCAACTGAGCATGAGATGGAACTCCCAGCTTTTGGGTGTTCAGGCTTGAAAGAACAGATCTTCAAATTCTCAATCTAAATTATTGAGAGCATTAAGAGCAAAAAAATGAGAAGAATCCTGCAGAAAAAAAGTGCAAAGGAAAGGATCTAGGGGGGAGACGCCACTAATCTTCACCCTGTTGCTGTTCATGTTCATTTGCATCATTACAAGTACCTCCTTTTTGTTCTTCCTGGAAACTGTGAGAAGACTGAAACTGGTTTATCTCCAAGTGGGGATATAAGAAAATCAAAACAAAAAATAAAATAAATCCCCAATACAACTAAGCCAGCATGTTTTTTCTCATGTACTTCTCATTTCACTCTTGAAAAAGGTATTTTAAGAACTAATCTTATGCAGTCCAGTTGTCCAAAACTGCATTTTAACTATGACCCATGATATTGCTCAGGACAAGATCAAGCAAAATCAGTGAGCTGTTGTTATAGAGGATCCCCAGTGCTGTGCTCAGCTGTTCTACACACAGATCCAAAACTAGATCCAAACAGAGCTTCCCAGTAGCTGCTACTTAGCACATCCAGTGTGTTAAAAAAAAATAAATTAAAAAAAATAAAGGCTTTTTAACTCAGCCAAAAAATTCTGCTTAAGAATATTATTTTGATTTAACCTTATACAATCTGTTTGGTGAGTAATTCTGGCATAAAACTCAATATGCAGCTTTCAACATGGAAACATCAGTGAAAGGGCCTTCAAAAGTTTATTAACAATCTGTTATTTATAGCTTTCTTTTTCAAAAGTGATTGGCACAACATTCAGAGGAAAATTATAGGAACCGCCAAGTCAGATAATAAAAAAACATATTGGTTTTTCTGATGGAAAGATTTGATGGAAAGGTTTTAAGGAACACTATGATTGCTAGAAACGAGACATATTCTGATTGCTGCGCCAGCTATTTGTCATTCAACAACAGCCCAATCACACACATATGTTTGCAAATTATTGTTATTGTTGTTAATTATTATTTACAGAGAAGCACTGAAATGCAAGGTGGTTTGAATTCCCATGAAAATGACAGATCACTGCCCCGAGGAATTTTTTATCCCTCCTTTCACACGTTACCTGTTTACTAACAGTACCCGCTTAGTTCTAACTTGTTTTCCTGCTATCTAAAATGACTAGAAAATTAGGTCCTATTAAGTAATCATGAATATAAACTGTGAGTCACCGGTTAAGTGAATACCATTACAGGCAATAAATTCAGAATCCTATTATAAATGACTGTTATTGTCAAGCAAACCAAAACAATACCACTTTATTCAATATTAATTGTATCCTTGGATGCTTGAAAGGATTAAGTAACCCCAACTAATATTCCACACGTAGTCAGGAGAGCTGTGTGTGAAGGACAACAAAAATAATTGAGGTCAGTAACCAAGGTGGAGAGAAAAAGAGGCAAAAAGGAAGGAAATCATACACAGAGAGATATTTCAGCTCCTGTGTGAAAGCAGATGGAGGGTGAAGGAAGCAGACAGGCTGCTCCAGATGGCGGGAGTGGCGGCGAAGAAGGCTCTCACACCCACTGTGTTGTGGCTGTGATGGGAACAAGAGACTTTTGGTTAAAGGATTACTGTAGGGCTCCAAAGAGTTGGGTTCAGCTCCATCCACCACCTCTCCACCCTCTGGGTTTTGCTTGTTGGGAGCTTTTGGGGTGTCAGCTACCTCCGTGGCTGCCAAAAAACACCGATGCTTTTATGCATGCTTTGCCCTACACAAAGAGAAGTTGTGGAATAGGTATTTGTTATATTGAAGTCCTGAGGACTGAGATTAAGTGTTGGCAGAAGCAAAGATCACATTTTTCTAAGCAAAAAATAGCAGGAGAAAGCCCAAACTGTCTATTCCAACCCAACCCAAATATCTTTCTGTCACCTTGCTGGCCAAGCACCCTCCTTGGATGCACAGGCATGCAGGTGAGCAGGTATCCTTTGGCAGCAGGGAGCTCAGACAGGACCAAGACATACTTGAAAATCCACAGAAAAAGAGACAAGGCAGGAAAAAAATGAGGCAAGGCATCAAAACTAGTAGACAAACAGACTAACAAAGGAGGCATGAGCACATATGTGAGCTGACAGTACAGCAACTGTGTGTCTCCAGAATTATGTATTCACCTGAAAGCTTTTGATTATTGAGTATTTTGAAATCTTAATTTCAGATGATGAAAGAAAATTGCCCTTTAGGCTACACTGTTGCCCCCAACAAGCACTTTCCAAAATGCACCTGTGAACCAGAGTTGAAGAGCTGTCAAAAATCCCTTCCCACCAATGGCTGCCAATTTTTTTTCCCAATCCTCACCATCAGCCTTTAAATCCATCGGCAATCTTACTTTTCTTTCTTTCCCATTTCAATTCCAGCTGAACCTTCAAACCTGTTATTTTCTGTAACTGTCCAAGGAAGACCAACAATTTACATCAAAAGATACCAACTCATTATTTTTAAGCCTTCAACAACAAACTAGATAGAAACCTAAGCCAGGCAATAGCAAGCAGGATTACTTGGTTGAAAACCTTAAAGGAGTCCTAACAGTATTTTTCTGCTTTCACTAAATAGAATACACAAACTAAAACATCTGAGTTGTTTCACACCACTAAGTTAAACATTAATATTTGGCCCTCAGCTTTCACTCCTCCCACAGATGCAAGAGAGGTGTTACGAGCACCTCTTAGCACGAATTATCCCTGACCCCACATGGGTTTGACAGTAAGATTCCCAGAGTTATGGATTTTAAGGTCAGAAACGACCATGAACTATCTCCCTCTGTAAACATGGACAAGAGGCACTTTTCTGCTGCTTGAAGCCTGAGAGCTTTCAGAGCTCCCAGAAAATCACTCCAGAGGAGATGACATCCACTTGCCTTCATGCCTCCAGTGGTTCATCAGCTTTCTCCTGAAAACCTGCACTTTAACTTCAGCCCTTTGGGATACTGCATTTTCTCCCCTGAAGACTTTTTTTTAGGTGAAATGTTTCTTTAATAAAAAAAGAAAAAAGAGGGAAACACTGAACTAAGGAAAATATGAAACAATCTAACAGAGCCACTGCTGCCTCACTGAGGTGCCATAAAAGAGAGCCAGCAATTGCTGGCAATATCAGCAGCAACTCAAAAATCAGACAAACCTCTCAATCATCACAGGGGGCATCGAGCCAAGGAAAACACAAATACCAACATCTTTCTTTATGTCTTGAGAACTTCCAAAATCAGAAGGGAAAAACTGACTAACTTGTTTGATGCCTCAAATTAAATGGCTAAACAGGGCTGATCTATTGTGTGAATCCAACACCAGTGCTTTTGGCACCCAGCTGATGAAAAGGCAGGACCTTTGACCAGAGGCAACCAGATCTTGAGCCCTCTGGTACCTCCCAGCACCTCGCCTCTAGAGAGGAGCCCCCACCAGGACCTGTCCTTACCACCAGCACCTTCTCACTGGTGGGAGCCAAGGCTGGCCAGAGGCACAGCCCCCACAAGGGTCTGAGCACCCAAACACAGAGGAGAGCAGGGGGTGGATCAGCTCATGGAGTGGCAGGGTGAGGCTGCAGGGAGGGAAGGGACGGTGAGGGACGCGCGAGGACAGAGACGCCGCAGACAGCACGTAAGGGCTGGTGACGACGTGTGTGTTTGTGTGCACGTGGGTGTGTGAGAAAGAAAAGAGATGTGAGAAGGAGGACGAGGAGTGACTTCATTTCACAGCATGAACGAGCACGTACTGGTGTGTGGAAGAGCCATGGAGAGTGCCAGGAGCCCATCAAATGGCGTAAGAGGATGGAAGTGACACAGAAGAACCAAAAATTACCACAGAGCCCCTGAGAAAAACAGAACCACCCATATGTTTTCTCTATACTGTATTTTAGGAAAATACTGGAAACTCATTTGAAGTGTATTTGTCTTCCCACCCAGCTCTTACTATGTTATGGCTATATCCATGCAACTCCCTCTGTTATCCTTACTAAGCTTTAAGGAATCTACCACATCATTTTTAAGGACAACGTCGGTGTTTTCACAATTACTACCTGTAAGCCTTTCTAAATATTAGAACTTCATCATAACTCTGATGTCAATTAGGCCTAATTACAGATATTTTAGAAATGTGGGGTTGATCTAATTGGGCACACCAAGAGATGGAACCTTCCTCTGTGACTACTGGATGACATGGTGTTTCCTACTATTTCTCAGATGTCAAAATCTAAGGTTTAAAATGCCTTAGACATAATATACTTTAAATGTGGAGGAAAAAAGTGATATTTCTGTGATCACTCACCTTATCAAATTCCTGCTATTGTGAAACTTCACATCTCTCAAGGGCTGGGGCAGAAATCCCCCTCTCCAGGTAGGCCCTCAATTCCCCTCTCAATTTGTCTTCCAGGGGAAACTGATAGAGCTACAGTAGGTGAATTTGTGGAAATTCAAAGAGAGAAGAGTCAGATCCTCTTCTTTCATCAAGCACACCTGTCTTGACTTGTAAGTGACTCTAAATTACATTAGTTGACGATCTGGCCTGTTGCTATGATTTTATTTTATCTTTGATTTATTTTGCTTATTTTTTTCCTAGATACTTTTTCAGGATCTGTAATTTCACTGTGAATGGTTTAGCAGCAAACAGATCCAGTTCCAAGAAGGGGCACTTAATGATCCTGTGCAAATGGAGTGTGGTTCACTGTCCCACAGGGACTGGCACAGCCTAAGAATGGATCAGGACCATCATGCACATTGTAATATAATAATACAAAAACTATACCAAGAATCATGTATTATAAAATATATTGATTAGTATTACAAAATCTTTTGTTGACACTCTGGTACCTGAGAGGTTGCAGCCCCCAAAGATGATTGCACATGCTTTAATATCTGCATAAATACAGAACAAGCTAAATACAGGTTTGGGTACATCTGAGCCAACCATTGCATTGCTGGAACTTCTTCAGGACAACATTATTGTCTAACAGCACAGAGCAGAGCAAACAACACAGACCTCAGCCACCAAAGAAAACAACTCTTTGGGTGGAAAAGGGCTCCTCTCTTACATCTGGACATGATATCCAATCCAATTTCAGCATCAATGTGGCTGGACATGATTTACAGGGACGTGTAAATAATTTATTCCAGCTCTGGAAGGGAGAGCTGGGTACTCATTAGAGGTTCCTTGAAGCCCAAATGATGTAATGAATAACTGACTTAGGATCTTCTTAATAATTCCAGCAAATTTCAACTCTCCCTTGTTAAAGCTCTGCTGAAGAGCTTTTGTTCAGATGAAAGGCTCTTTTCTGAGAACAAATCAGTAATAAGGTGTACACATAGATTTAACATTCATAAATCAATGCACTTGAAATAAAATATGCTTTTAAAGTTTCTTTTTTACTTTCTTCCCTGATTTGGGGGTTTAGTGCTTTTCTTTCTCTAGCCAGCTTTACCACAGGCAGTTAAGACAGCTGCATGAAAAAGGGCTGTTTTTCTGTTAAAAGTGCTTTTAGCACTTTGGCATCCTGAAACGGAATGGCAGAGACATGCAAAATGCAGCTACTACAATCCAGTACATTTCATGTGACATGCCAAGTTTTTCACTCCATGCTAGAGAAAAATCTATTAGACAGTGAGATCAAGTGTTGGCTGTCCAACATGGTTCAGCATTACAGTGCAGGAAGGATCAAAGCAGATTTTAACACTGCTCCTGAATAAAGCCAGAAGAAAACATTTTTGTACAAATACTTTAAAGCTATTTATACTTATATAGCTTAATTCCTATTTAAATACTTTCTTATCAATAATTGAGAACGTTTCCCATCATTTGGGCTCCCAGACCCTGTGTATCTGTTACTTCAGTCAGCGAACAGCCCTTCACTGCCTTCAGTGGAAATGGAGCAGGCACTTTAATGATTTGCACAGCAATGGCCTACATTTTTTAGAAGCTTCACGTCCTGGTAAGTCACACCAGACCTGGTAGGAGCTGCAGGTGCTGCACTGGTGGGTGGCCAAGGACACAACCAAAACTCAGATTCAAATCTTCTAATTATCAGCCTGCCCTTGGAAGCTAAGGAATACACAACCAGAAGGCAACCCACGTGTAGGCTGTTAAACACACATATACCCATAATTAAATACAGCTATGTCTGAAAAAGAAAACAGCTCTGTTTTCTTTATATGGGCCCAGGTTCATAATCCAATTATTTTAATTTTCTGAAACTTTCTAGATTGACTGTTAAGTCAAGTTTAAAAACTTCACAGCTTCCACTCCCATTAGAAAGGACTTACCAAACTGTGATGCTCAGACAATAGTTAATAGTTTGAGACATTAATTTGCCATATATAATGAATTTAACTTGCAACAGCCATGCTAATATGCATAACTATTAATTCTGACCAGCTTTACCTTCCTTGGGACCTACACCAGCTCCCATTAACTACAGTGGGATCCAGACCAAGGCCACAGCATTAATTCTTCCTGAACTTCTTCAGCTGCACAGATTAACCCTCGCAGGTGGCTTCAATGCCACAACCACAGAGATGACAGAGAGCTGTACAGTGGGAACCCCAGTGAATTGTCCTGCTGCTCCAGCAAACCTCAGAGCATTAAAACTTTCCTCCCCAGCACCCCTTTGCTCGGGAAGGGAACTGCACTCTTAAGGTGACATAGCAGGGCACGTTTCTCCCAGCACGAAATTCTCACAGCAAAAACTCAATGAAGGTGACAAGAATACATCACAACACTTGGCTTTTACACTGCATTTTGCTTCTTCAGAGACCTGGACAGGCATTAATTTGGTTTACTAAGTGAGTGTTTTCTGAGGGCTGTGCTATCAAGCCCATCACGGCGGAGCTGCTGACCCACCTCCATGTTAAACCACCAGCCTGGTTCCTACTCACAGCCTGTTTATAGCAAACCACCGAGCCCACGAACCAGAAATACTCTGTTTATAGGGAGCCCTCCCTTGGAAGCAGAAAGAAACTCAAATATTACAGTCAAAACTTGTTCAACTGTGTTTTGGAAGTGGCACGGAGCGTAGGAAAAGCACTGCTCCGTATTAACAACGCTTCGTTTCGAGACACGCTTGAAGTTTCAATTAAAGCGGTGGGGACGCAGCTACGCGGAGCACTCGCAATCCAACCCAACTCTAATTACAATGTATACACACACACAGCAGCCCGTGCGCCGGCTCCTTCAGCACTACCGGCTCCCTACCTTTATCATATCCTGAGTGCAAAAATTAGTTATAACAAAAATAAAACTCTTTGCTCAGCCAAAAAGGCACCAGCCTGTACCCCGCTCCCTTGCACCATCTGTGCGTGTTTTTTTCTCAGCCTTAAAAAAAAAAAAGAAAAGAAAAAAAACAACACTAACGTTTTACTAATCTTTATGCCCCGCCACTATAAATAAAACAAATAAAGCCCAACAACAGTTAAGCGTCGTAGCTAAAACACATCCAATCCACTCCGATTATTTCTGCTCGTCTGTCCACGAATTGCTGCAGCCATGGGCTTTAGGGGAAGCGTGCAAGTCAGACTGCATTTATTTACAGTTGCACTATCAAGAAAAGACCTTCCCCTGTCTCCTCGTTCTATGAATATTTTAAAACACTAAGGTTGTTCCTTATTATCGCTTTTTGGGGGGTTATGGGGGGAGGGTGAGGGGCGATGCTAGCCCAGCTCCTGCCCCACAATCCTATTTTCCTCCGTGTTCCCAGGTCGCTCCGACGTCTTGCTAGGATGGATGCGCAGGGCGCGGAGCAGCACCCGCGGGTGCGCAAATCCCCGCGCAGAGACCCGCACCCACCCGCGGGAAGGGACCGCGCATCCCCGGGGGAAGGAAGGGACAGCGCCCGCGCCCGGCCCCGCAGCCAAACCCCGGCACCTACGTCCCCAGCGTCTCCTTGAACTCGAAGATCTTCTTGATGTCCTCCGCCTGCTTCTTCCAAGAGCCGCCGCCGTCCCCGTTCTCCCGGGCCATGGCCGCGCCGCGCAGCCCCGCGGATGCCGCGCCGCCGGCTCCGAGCCCTCGGGCGGCTTTTGCTTTCTTTTCTGCCGCGGCGGCAGCGGCTGCCGCTGTTTCTTCTTCTTCTTCTTTTTCCTCCTCCTCCGCCTCCTTCTTCTCCCCTTCCTCCTCCTCCTCCTCACACTTCCTGCCCGCCGCCGCTTTTATTTCCTCCGCGCTCCGGCGGGCTCCGCGAGTGTCACTTTTCCTGGGCTATTTCCTCCCAACTTTCTCTTTCCCCCCCTCCCTTCCCTCCCCTCCTCTCCCCTCCTCTCCCCTCCTCTCCCCTCCTCCGCGTCCCCCCCGCGGAGCCGCTGGCGGGGCTGCCCCGTCTCTCGGTGCTCCCGCGTCCCGCGCAGCAGCTGCGCGCACCGGCGTCCTGGGGTCACTTTGCTCCCTGACTGACCCACCCCGCCGAAAAGTCCCTCTTTTTCCTGTTTGTTTGTTTTTCTTTTCTTTCTTTCTTTCTTCTTTGGTTTTGGGGTTTTGTTTTTTGGTTTTGTTTGGGGGTTTTTTTTGGTTTTGTTTTTTTTTTTTTTGGAGGGAGGTCACTGTTTCTGTTCCCCCACCCCCGTGCAGGGCCCCATGGGATGCTCAGCCTGCCGGGCGCGGTGCGGTGCGGAGCGGCCCCGCGGGGCGCAGCGGCTGTGCGTGGTTGTTATGGCAATGGGAGGAGGAGGAGGAGGAAGAGGAGAAAGCGGAGGAGGAGGAGGAAGAAGGAGGAGGCAGCCCCGCCGTTGCTCTGCTGCCTGGCGCTGCCCCTCCTGACTGAATGAAGATAATTCGCATTGCACCAAAACCACGCACGTCAAACGGGAGGGGAGGGAAAGCAGCGAGGGGAAAAAAATAAAAAGGGAAAGCCAGGAAGGAAAAAAAAAAAAAGGGGGGGAGAGAGAAAAAAAAAGAAAGGAAAATTAAAAAGGCACACCATGAGCGGCCGTGCTGCCTGGACGGACTTTGCGCCGGGATGCGCGGGGCTGGCGTTGCCCACCTGCCTCGCGCACACACACACAGTCCCGGGATGCAAAAACTCATCCCTCAGCAAGGACCACCCTCACCCAGCACAGTCCTGGAAGCACGGGCACCTCAGAGGGCTCAGGCAGTCCGAGGGTGGCACCGCGGTGGGCACCGCGCAGCCCCGGCCGCGGGTCCAGCCCTGGCACCGCGCCCACCCCGCCGGCACCGCCGTCCGAGCCCAGCACGGCTCCGGCCTCTCACACTGTCACACACACGCGTGGCTGGGATTATTGCTAAAAGGAGCTTTTTCTCAGCGACACTGAGACCTCTAGCGTCGTCACATCGGGCATGGGTTGAGCTCTGATGCGGGGTGACAGGCAGGATTCGTCAGACATCAGAGAAAATGAGAGTCTGCACTAACTGAGACGTGTTTATAGTTAAGATTTTTGGGGTTCAGTTTTAGAATATGTACGGCACTAAAAAAGTGCAATTCTTTTGGGACACTCAAGTTAGGTGACTGAATCAGAGGCTTTGCTGTTGGTGATACAGGCACTCTGGTGCCTCAGGGGCAGCCCCAAACATGACCTACTCCAAACCTGATCATCAAATCAGGACTGAAAATAAATCAAAATATAAGGAGTTAAATAACATTTACTTTAAAACATATGTGACTGTATGCATTTTACTATTTAACATATATTGTGTCTTTTAACAGATTCCTTAAAATTCTATTTTTGAATCTGATTTTCCAAATTTCTTATAATTTATGAGCAGAATTTGCACAGTGTCAGCCTATGAGGCTTTCCCTGGGTCTGGGCTAAGCTGTGCCTCTCATTTCAAAGGGGCAGTGGCCGAGGTGGGCGTTAGTAGGTGGGTGAAAGTGTAAACCTTGAGTAAAGGTTGGGGTGTTTGGTCAATGCTACCCTCTGCTGGGCAGAGCCACTCGGCTTTGGGTGTGCCAGCTCCTGTGGTTTGTTACTGCACCTTCTGATGCCTTGGTGGCTGTCCAGCCTCATGGACAGCCCAAACATCTTGGGATTTCCTACAGTGGATGTTAGTGTGCTGTCACAGCGTGAACTTTGGGATGGGTTTCCTTCTGCTCCTGATTTACTTCCATCTTCTCACTACCTTCAGGATTTACAGTCTATTCCATGGGAGTGTCACCAGGAGTCCCCAGGCAGCCTCACTACCCCACTGCATACTTGGGAAACGAAAGATGTGACTGACCTAAAAACATGCACCTGCCTACCAAATCCACGTTGCCCTTCAAACAGCACCACTGTGAAGAGTGACATTTTCTCTCTCTTTCACACGTAAATCATATGGTATTAGAAATGCCATGCTCCTGCCTTCAGGAGAAGATTGAAGGAGTGTGAAGCCAGGAAGGGCAAGTGTGATGGTCTGCCCTGACCTCCAGCATGGTGGAGGCCAAAGAGCTTCATCCATCCAGAAGCTGAGCATTGTAACTTTCCTTGGGGCTATGACATCCCAAAATCATCCACCACTTTTATTTATGACACCACATTGGTCCCTGTGGCATCACATTAAAATCTCACTGCACAGACAGTGTCATCCACTTCTCCATTTCGGCTTTCAGCAAGCAAAAATTTTACTTAAAATTGCTCAAATCCTTGCCAAAGCTACAACTTCTCAGTGTCAAAATTGCGTAAAATCTAAATTCTATTTTCCTTATTTATACTATACCTTCAGTGTCCAATTAATCTGCTTTTTTTTGTGTGATGGAATAACTCATGTTTGAAGTAACTGATAACATAGAAGTCTCTGGGGCCATTACAGTTTTAATGAGAAGTGTAGGAGATGCTTCTGTTAGTCAGGGACCACTGGCACAATAGACCATAAAAGCCCCTTCAAAGTCATTACAGTCTGTCATGTCAGCCTGAATTTAGGGAGTCTGTAATCTTGCTTGACTGACAGGCTCCTGCAGAGCTATTGTAGCTATTTGAAGAACAGGTATTTCTAAAGAATTAAAATCTTAGGTGGAAAGTTCTCTCTGGAATGGCTGTGAGGAGCAGGGCGTGCTGCAGCTGCAGGGATCTGCACGGCTGCATTCAGTGTTGCACACAACCCGATTACAAGAGCAGCAATAGAGCAGTGAAATGAAATGCACAGAAATGCCAGCGTTGAGACTGGCAATAAAACATCAACTCAAGCCCTTTTAGTGGCTGCACAGAGGCCATCCCTCATTACCTGGGCATGCTCTGCAGCTCTGCCAAGGGTTGTATCAGAAAATGGCTAATGAGCAGGCGTGGCTGGTGTGTGTTTGAGACAGCTCCACGAGCTGCACGTGCACCCAGCCACTCCATGCAGCAATACACCAAACCCTTGCACTGCAGATGGACAAGTTCTAAGTTTTTTAAGGCCTTCTCTGGAAATACTGTAAATTTAGGGGAGAAATTCAAAATCGACTTCTATATGAGATATTTTATTTCAGGATAAAGCGATGGGATTTTTGGAGTAGTATTTCCAGCTGACGTTGGGGCTGATCATGTATGGTATGGCTGTGCTTGGCCATGTTCACTGCTGACCCTTTATTATGGGCACTGTGAAAATCAGTTTATCATAAGCATAAATAAAGGAGTCATGTCTGTTTTTCAAGCTTTTCCACAGGCAACCTGGTTTTCCTGTGCTTAAATACCAGACTATCAGACCTCTTTCCCAGCGTCGTTTCTGAGTCATACAATATCATCTTCCTTTCCAATTACAAATCAGCACTATTGATGCTTTTCTGCAAGAACATCAGAAACGTGGCTGTGGCTCAGCTGCTGAGGTCCAGGCCCAGGAGAGCAGCACCCACACATCCATGGCCATGTTTAGGGTTAAAACCTCACATTCAAGCTCCGGAGCAGCATCAGTGTAAAGCAAACAGCACTCAAGCCCACAGCTGTTCTCTGCTGCCTTCCCTACCACGTAGCAACCCCAGATAGTGGCATTTCTGCTTATGACAGAAAAAATTTGGGCCAATCCCAGTGAGAAGGTGGATTATTGGTGTCACACATGCATAGGAGGAGCCAGGTTTTAGTGCTGGACTGCTCCCACAGGCAGTGATAGCAATGCTGTCATACACAAGTGTAGACCTTGGCAAGAAACTCAAAGCAAAATGACATCTTGGATGCTTCATAGCCTCTGAGACAAGCCTGAGGTGAAGTAAAATCCTGGGGCAAGGCATCTTCACATTTGGCAGCGCAGGTCTTAATTTTTTGAGATGCCAGGTCTGACTAGCACAGTAATAATTCCATCCAAACTCACAGCATTTCTTGGCATTTCCAATGATGGGAATGCTGCAGCTCCAGCCTCTGCCCCATTTGGAAATTTGGAGGAAATCCTCTTGGGTATTATGCTTAGTCATGAGAAAATAAAATTATGACAAGATTTGCTTGCATAAGAGAGAGAGACAAATTTGCTTCTCTTAAATGACAATTTCAAATGTTTATTTAATGAAAAAATGCTTATTAAAAAAAAAAAAGGATCACTGCTATTTCTTTAATTGGATAGTAATTTAAAAAACTGCAGTTGGAAAGGTGCACTTTGATGGGGAACCACAGGTTTGGGATTTTCACCACAGGTGAAACTAGTGGTTATGGTTGGGTTTTAATGTTTTCCAGATCAGTTTTGACACCACAAGTTCAGTGCAGAGAATTATAAACTTGGCTCTAAGAATGTCCACAACAGAAGGCTGAAGCTGTTGATGCCAACAGCAGTGCTCCTTCGAGCTAATTTAAGGCTTCTCAGTGATTTTAGGGGACTTTGACTTGGTCTGTACATCAAGAGGATGTGCATTTGAAGAAAGGAACACAAATCCATGCCACACAAGAGACTTCTGTCTGTCTTAGATACACAGTTGTTTGTGGGTTTTTAGGGTTAAATATAATCAATGTCCTTCCACCACCTTTAAGCATATTAAAGCCTTAGATCAGTTTAAGCTCTCTAAGATGACCTAAGGCCCTTACTCATCTTAGATAGGTAAAACACTGTCCTAAAACATGCAAAATCAAGGGAGAGGAAGTGATAAATGGTTGCTGCTATTGCTGCTTTTCACAGAGGGAAGAGGGAGTTTAAATTTTTGTCAGGTTTTTAACCATTTCTGTAAAGAGGAATGAACAAGAGCTGATGTTGATGTGAATCCTCAACCTGCAATTAATTGCCTGAAGACCATCTGGTGCTTGGTTAAGCTCCCATGTGTTTATATTACTCGTTAGGTTTACAGATGCCAGCCAACCTCTTTAAGTTGCTCCTCTTCCCTGGTTTTATTCTCATCAGAATAAACTTCAGAAGTTAGAGGACAATAGTTTTGACAACATGAGGCTGCTTGTTTCACTTTGGAAAAATTGCTATATACGAGAATAATAACCAGGCTAAATACATCGCTTAGAGGCTGCTGTGCCATGTGTACATTGCAATAAATCTTTAAACCCAGGGTCATAAATCATGGTCATATAAAAGTGTAGTGGGAGGAAAAAAAATCCTATCACTGCTGAAGCAGGAGAGAGTGGAGTAACAAGGGGATGTAGATGGATTTGGGCAATGGGAGAGCTGGCAGAACACAGACAGGGAGCAGGGAATAGATGAGAGATGGGCAGGACAGCGGGAGGAGTGACAGGAGAGGTTCCCAGGGACAAAAGTTAGAAAGAGCAAAACCACACACCCTACTCATGTCCTGATGTTGAGCTCTGGGGTCCCAAATGTGGATGTTTCCCTGGTGCCAAGCACCCAGTGTGATATTTCATAACCTTAGAGAGCTGCATGACCAACACAAACCCTGCTCACACACCTCCTCTCTCAGAACCTGGGCTGGGAAGTGGGAAGTTTGGCTAGGGATCCAACAGGCTGCACCCCACCAATGAGATAAGTACTGGTAAAAATCAGAACTGGATCTTTCTCTAGTTAATCTGTCAGAATTGGCTTTGCACACTTGGGTTTTGAGGGGAATACTTTGGGACTTTACATCTCTAAAATTTATATTGAAAGAATATTGGGTGATGAAGTAAGGATGGAAAAGCTGCAAAAATATCAGAAAAACAGGGTTCCCAAAGACTTCCAATCTGACACTGTAAAATCATTTAAATTGGAAAATATCTTTAAGATCATCGAGTCCCAGCACTCTCAAAGCCACCACTAATTTCACCAAATGATACATCTACTTGTCTTTTAAATGCCTCCAGGGCTGGTGACTCAGCCACTTCCCTGGGCAGCCTGTTCCACTGCTTGACAACCCTTCTAGTAAAGAATTTTTTTTTTCTAATATCCAATCTAAACCTCCCCTGGCACAAGCTGAGGCCATTTCCTCTTGTCTTGTCCCACGTTACTTGGGGGAAGAGACGAGCCCCCACTTGGCTACAACCTCTTGTCAGGGAAATGTAGAGAGCAATAAGGTCTTCCCTGAGCCTCCTTTTCTCCAGGATAAACACCCCCTCAGCTGCTCCTTGTCACATTTGTGCTCCAGACCCTTCCCCAGCTCCATTCCCTTCTCCGGACACACTCCAGCCCCTCAATGTCTTTCTTGTCATGAGGAGCCCAAAACTGACCCCAGGATTTGAGGTGTGGCCTCACCAGTGCCAAGTACAGGGGGACAATCACTGCCTTGGTCCTGCTGACCACACAATTATTGATACAGGCCAGGATGTCACTGGCCTTCTTGGCCACCTGGGCACACACTGATGGCCAATACAGGTTTGATTAGATTTTGTTAGGTTTTTTTCCCCCCCCAGGATTTCTCCCTTGCTCTGAACACTTCAGCACAGGAAATTCATCTGCACAGCAAAGGAGCTGCCCAAAAAGTTCTCCTTCCTATTCCTGCTGCCTCACACAGGGCAGTCAGGATGGATCTGCCCTGGCAGACAGGAACAAGCCAGCGGGAGCTGTGCTTCAGGCACACGGAGCGCAGCGAAACGCCGAGTGCTGGGGAAGATCCGATCCCCGGTGCTGCAAATCAAGCCCCCAAAATTAGCAAGCTCCTTTGATCATTTTGGCCTTAATCTCTGTGTGGCTCAGTTCCCCAGCTGGTGATATGGCAGGAGAGCTGTGCAGATAAAGGCATTAATATTGATCAGGCGCCGGGGCTTCGCACAGGCGCTGGCGAGGAAATTAATGTCGAATGCAGCGTGCGGTTTGAGCAGCGTGTGTTAATGTGGCCTGGAGCAGTCTGCCAGATTAAAATAACCCCAAATGATAGGTGATCAGATAATTAAAGGATGCCTCCTCACATTCGATGTGCAGAAAGGCCCACATTGTGGCTGTGCAGGCTGTTAATTCTGGTGTTTCCTGGCTCCCAAGAGTTTGACTTTACAACCTGACTGTCTTCTACTAGTGGGGTTAATAGTCCATGCCCTCAGGAAGGGAGGATTATCTGATCATACCTCTCCCTGCACCATCTCTGTGCATGTGCCTGTTGGTCTTCTCCACCCCCAACAAATTCTGACTTTCATACCCATTCCCATCACATACCAGCCCAAAAAGAGGAGTTTACTGAAAATGAGAAGTCAGAGTAGAGAGAAGAAATCCAGTTATTCCTCCCTGGAAAGACATGTTGCCTTGTTTGAACATCAGGGAGCCTGGAGAGGCTGCAACTGCAGAAGAGGACTCAAGTGTGTAGGATGTGAGGCTTGGCTGGTTTAGCTGCCCACTGCACTGTTCTTCTATCCAATGGATCAGGGAACTTGGCCTGTGAACCTCAAAATAGTACTTAGAGAGCAGATACTACTGCCTGTGAAGCACTCAGTAATCAGTTATGCTGATTGGAACCATGGAAGAGCCTCTCTTCCCTTTCCAGCCTGTCCCATGCTTGCACTGGGCCCACATTTGCCCTGAGGACGCACCACACCTCCTTAGCTTTGTGTGATTTCACTGTTAAGGCTGTAAATGCACTATGAGCTCTCATCTTCCTGAGACTGATCTGTTTATCTGAGCCATGTGAGTGTTGCACCAACACAACTCACTTCCAGGGGTCACAGGCCAAACTCATCCCCTCCAAAGGAAGTGACTTATTCTGGATGTCACCTCCACTTGCACCGAGGAGAAATGTCAATAGCCTGCAGCACCATCTCACCACACCAATGGAGTCAAATAATAAAAGTGGAGGAAAAAAAAATTAAATGACAGAGACAGGGGAAGAAGATATGGAAAACCATTCACTTGCCTGCAAAGTAATCACTTTTTTCATTTAAGCAGAACACTCAGCTATCTTTTATATTGTTATTGGTAAGGTCCTCTTAGAAGCTGGAAATTGATTTTTTTTTAATCTCCTCATTTTCTCTTTTTCCCATTTGGTGAACATTGCCATTTTTCCGGGTTTTTCACAGGACTGAAATGAACTTGGCTCATTTTGTTCTTTCCTTCCACAGACATTACGTTGGTGAATAACAACGGGAGAAGGAGCTTTGCTAATTAACTTCAGTCACCACATTAACTCCAGGCTGACACTTACGTGCAAGGAGCAGCACAGTGCCAACAGCCCAGTGTGATGGGCGCATGGGACAAGAGCCAGAACAGAGTCCTGCTGCTCAAATCAACCCAAAATAGGTGTTCTAGTTTTTGTTAATGGGCAGATTCCGCATCTCAATATGTTATTTAGGGCTGCAACAGGGTTACATTGCAGAGGTGACAATGGAAATGTGACAGAAATGTTCGTGGATATATCTTGTCCTCTTCCAGCCCTGAAATAGCTGGGTGAACCTTAGCAGGCCATGGGCAGCTGGACATCCTCAAATCCAGCGTGGGACCAATCAAAATCTCATGAAGAAGTTGAAAGAAAAAAAGCTAATGGGTAAAGAGGACCTAAGTGGGAAAGAAGCTTGGAAGGAATAAGTGGAATTTCACATAAGCATGAGCTTATTCAAATCTAAATTTCTGTTCTTTACATAAAACATGATTTTGCAATGGGTTTAGGCCATGTCATAGTGCTCCCTGACAGACAGACCCCAAATTTAGTGAGTGCTTCAGAAAAAGCATGGGAGCTTCTTTCCTCCAGATCAGGGACATCAGGACTGCCCTGGGCTGTGCCTGGAGCTCAGCTCTTCCTCCATGGAGGGTAAATATCTGAGCTCAGACCTGCCAGCTGCATTGGCAGAGGACAACTAACACAGGGGATAATCCTGTTCACAGGACCAGGCATTACTCATGGGCTAGCTGTAAACCTGGGATGAACTTTTGGATCTAGGCTTAATCGCTGTCTTGCTCTGCACAGAGCAAACATCCCCATCAGCAAACAAGTGGTGGAGCTTAGCTGAAGCTGCTCAAGGGCTCAATCTGTGCCCTCCACTTTTTGCAAGCCATACTCCATTTACACAACATAATTACCAGATGAGTTGCCAAGCAAAGAAGAGATCCAGTTTTGCAATTGTAGCCAAAAGCCTCATTCACTGCCAGATCTGAAAAGAGAAGTTGCCTGTGTTTAGCAAAATCAAACGTTTTTTGGAAATTCCTGACTTTCAGGATGCCATGGCCAGTGTCACCTTGTGAGATTCTTCCAACTGTGCAAATTCATGCCTGCTGGGATGTATGCAGACTGTGAAAGTATTTCCAGAGGGTGAGTTATGCAGAGTTTGATGGTGAGGGAAAGGTTTTTAGTAGAAAGGTGAACCTCATTTTTCAGAGCTCGATAATTCAGCTGGGAAAGTATGCTTTCACATAATTGTTGTGAAAGCTACAGCCCCACAAAGGTTGCTACAAGGTGTTTAATCAAACCTGTGTCTCCAAGCCTTGAGCCACAATGCAGGTGTCTTTCTCTGGCAGAACTGGAGTTCACTTTGTGCTCTTTGAAAACTCATTTAATTGAATGGCATATTTTAGGCACTCTCCCTTAATTAAATTTGCACGGGCATAAAAAGTGAGGAAAGTCAGAATGCTTTATCCAACTTTGCTCCTTTCATTTATCAATAGCCACTTTTCCCCCCATCATCAAGCTGCCAAACTGTCTCTCAAGTCAACTATGGGCTGAACAAAGCCTTCACAGGCTCTTATTTGCCTGCCTTTCCTCATCTCCCACACATGCACGGGGCTATGAGCAGTGGCTGCTGTGAGCACTCTGCTCTAGGGACACATCAAACCCCAGCAGCTGTCACAAAGAGGCTCCTCACCTCAATTTTGTGGTAATTTCTGCTGGAATATGACAGTCTGTGTCCTATTTGCCATCAAGGCTCTTGTCTTGATTTATTCTCACTGCATACTCTTTGATAAGCATCATCATCATCCTCACTACGGAGGGGGAAACTGAAGTGCAGAGAAGCTGGTGGTTCATCAACCCAGTCACTGGCATGTTTTAATCTGGTTTAGTCTCACTGAGGCTCATGGGCCTTAACACAACCCTTCATGGCCATCTGAACTTCAGTCCCTGTGTCATTTTGTCTGTGTCTCCAACTAAACCAAAATTCTGGAGTGAATGTTACATGTCTTCACCAGCTGTTCTCCCATCTCACTCTATTTGAGGTTAATTAAATGGTGCCCCATGTCTCTCCATGGTTCTGTGATGTGCCTGTGAGGCTCCACAGTTGGGCTGGGGCCTGGCTCTGTGCAGGAGAGGTGAGCCAGACCTCCTGGAAAGTGAGAACCAAAGAAAGTGTGGAAAGAGCCAGGAATCGCTGGGCCTGAGCAACCTCCTGCCAGATCCCTACAACCCCCAGGCTGTCACTGCTCCAAAAGCATCTCCTAGACAAAGCATTCAATCTGTATTCCCACCACCTCACTGTGCTCATGAGGACACCACCTGACTGCATCCTCAAAGCTTCCTCTCCCAAATCCTAAATGGAGTCGTGGGTTTTGTCTTTTCCCCACACACTGCATCTCCCAGCTGGTCACCAGCCCACCAGACAGGAATGCAGCCACTCTCTGTTCCCATGGGCTGTGTTTTGAGTGGGACTGAGCTGTGTTTTACCATGTCTGTGTGTTTCCAGTGCCTGTGTAGTCAGGTAAGATCTGACCTGGGCTCTGCAGGCAGCAGAACACCAGCTACTGTGAGGTTTTACCTTGTGCACCACCATCTTCCCCACTGAGATTTTCCATGTAAGTTCAATCCCCTTAACTAAAAGCTGTCTGCCCTGTGTGGCCTTCATTTTGTCCCTGTTTAACCACACTTTAGACCTTGCCTGCTGGACAGCAAGTTCTGTCCTGGTTCTATCTTCATGGTAAGACTTCAAACACTTGAGCAGAAGTTTCCCTTACAAAATGGACCTTGGTGGACACTCTGTAGGAGAACTGAAGCCTGAACCTCACTGGTGCAAATTCCTCAAGTATTGGGGCCCATGAGCTTCGGTGTCATTTCCAGACATGGTTTGACTGGAATCATTTCCATCCTCAGCAGTCAATGAGCAAGTTGAGTTTTGGATATCAACAATCCAGTTGTCAGCTGCTGTTGTCAGCTACTTCTATGTTTTAAAAAAATCATAGAGAAAAGTGATAGTGTCCACCAGTTTATCTCCCCTGTAAACTGTCATGCTCAAACACTGTTCATTTTAGGACTAATGATGGCCCAGACTGCAGATCCTTGGAAACATTATCCTGCCTCATCCAGCTGGATTGCATGCACCACAGGAATGTCATACAACTGGTTTTCACAGTTTAATCACCCTTGATTAAGAATGCTGAGCCAGAGTCAAATGATAAGGAGCTGACAGGAGGGTCTGTATCTGACAGAGATACCTGAACACAGATAATCACAGATCTGTGGGCAGTGCAAGAAAAGCCTTGAAATTAGGGTGAGCTCATCCTAGCCTTGTACACCTGCTTCTGCTAACTTGGGAAAGCAAACATCACCAAGCATTGCAGGGACTGCCTGGAAAGATTAAATTTCAGACTTCTTGGAGATTGTGGATGCACTGTTCATGTTCAGCCTTAGTCTTGGGTGTATCTGTGCAGATAAGACCATTGTTCCCTGTCAGAGTGGAACAACTGGGAAATCATGCTGTGGATGAAGGCCTGGAAAAAATAAAATGCATCTAAGCCAGACCCTGTGCTAATACCTGCTGCTGCCTCTTCCTTAAAAACTTTGACCATTAGAGTCTGTTTGACCCAGTTTATTTGACTCTTAATTTATGCACCAAATGGGAAAATGAAGTTTAGAGCAGGTGGGGTTATTTTCCAATCAGGGGCTCCTTTAGTTAGTGAAAAGGGCTGTTGCAGAAATGCCTGCCATTCTCCTGGAGAGGGATGCAGCTTGATGATGGCACATCTTATTATAGCACTGTGACATGGGTCTTCTTGTACCCTGGGTTACTCTGTGTTTGTCAGGGGCTGAGCACACAGGGTGGCTGTTCAGACAAACAGTTCCAGGAACCCGCTGCACCAGCAATCCTGGAATAGCCACATCTGTGATGTTTTTGAACCAACACAGGCTCATTTATTTTTCCTGTTACCTCCCAGCACAACAGTCCCATCTGCCCTGCCATTGCTTCCCATCCCCCAGATCTGTGCTATTTCTTCTTCCAGGAGGACCCTCTACACTAACACACACAGTGCCTTGCTCTCCTTAGAAATCACATCCCAAACAGTAAAAAAGTTCCATTTTTCCAGAGAATGGTTGCCTTCAGAGTATATACTATGTGAGGGGAAAAAATGCTGTTTTCACTTCTTTCCTATCTTTTCCTTACTCTTCTTAATATTCCTCCCTCATCTGCCTCTATGCTGTCATAAGAAAAACAAGTTCTCCTTGCCTTCTCCCTTAAGAGAAGTCTGGATTAATATGAAAAAACCAAGCTGATAGCCATGTGGGCATGCATGTGTATGAGCAGTGGGAATGTTTTCCTGTTAGGGAGCAATTTTTATTTAAAAAACCCAAGGGGTGGCTGTGGTTTGGGGGCAGTGGGTGCATGGACTGCTGGTGCAAGGGTAGATCTTGTGGGTGTCAGTTTGGACTGCTTCTCCTTATGGTATATATAGTATATATGGTATATATTATGTATGGTATGTATGGTAGAGACTATGGCTGGGGCAGTTTAATTCCAGGCAACTTCACATCCTGATTTTATCCAGCTGTGCCTGATGGTTCCTGACTTCAGCATTCCAAGTGCCAAGCAGTGACCAACAGGTCTGAAGGTGGCCTGTCACCATCAGCATCCCCTCTCCAGAGCCAGTTTGAAGCCAACACAGTGTGATCATGGTAAAATTCCACAGGAGAATTCAAAATGCAGCTATTCCCAGTTTGGCGTGGTGGAAATTTTAGAATTGTAAGGACTTAAATAAAGAGAAATTATAGAGATATTCAGAATTGGCACTACCTTTTTACATACTGTGCAGGAACAAGGGACATTTTGGGAAAGTTAATTAAAATTTATTAAGAAAACACAATTCTTAGGACAGAATTCAGCATTTCTTCCATCCTTGGGTGCTGGTCCTGGTGGATTGTGGCTGTGTGGGCACCCAAAGGGCTTTCACACCTTGTCAGTCCTGCTGTTTGTTCAGCATGGCAGGAGCAGAAAGGACTCTGCATTTATGTATTTATGGGCTTTAAGATAAACACTTTTCTACCCATTCCCCCCCTTTTCTGGCAATGCACTTATTCACCATTATTTGTTTCTTTGGTTGGGCTATTTTCAGCCTTGGTAAAATGAATTTACATTCAAGGAAGCATCTTTTCTGCTTAATGGCTTGGGGCAGTGTGGTCTTGCTAGGGATGCTCTGCCACCCTGCTACTTATTGATGTTAAACCAGTATAAACCACAGCAAAAGGGTCTCACACAGCCTGTTTGTGCCTCCGATGTGCCCTGTGCTGAACTGAGAAATCAAGGACTTGCTTTGCTTCACCCTGCCCTCCCTGCGGGAATGACGCTCCCAAAAACATTCCTCATTCAGCAGTTTCCTCAAAATTCTGCCTCCAGGCCTCCTTTGCTGCAAAAGCTACAACAAACATCATCCTAATTTTGCAGCTGGGATGAAACAGGCCTGTCCAACCAAGATTGCTTTGTATGAACTGGCTGCACACTCCTCTTGTCCCCTGGAAACGCCTTGGGGTGAAAACATCACCTTTCTGATCATCACATCATAGAAGGAGGAAAGTCAGGGACCAAGGGCTTTTTTTCTACACAGCAGGTGGCATTGCACAGAAAAAATAAAAAGGGATTTTTTTTCTTTTTTTCAAACTTTACATAGATAAATTGCAGGCATGAGCCAACAGCTGTGGTCCCAGCACCCTCCTGACCATGCCCAAACACGAGCAGCCAGGCACCAGAGCCAGCCAGGTGCCTGGGGCTGGGGAAGGATGGATCCTGAGCAGGTTGTTTAAATGCAACACAGGATCGGCTTTGAGTGCTTGGTAGATCAGCAGGAGGGCCTAAGGTTTATTTTTTATGCAAAAGCCCTGGTTTGCATGGAGAGCTGCCCCAGATGGCACTGAGATAAATGTGAGCTGCTTCCCAAAACCATTTCCTGCACCTCCCCTGCTCCCCAGTGGCCTTCAGCTGGTGTTAAAAGAGCCACAGTGCTACTCTTTGAATCGCTTCTGCCTGTAAGGCTATGGTCAGCATCTCAGAGGGTATAACTTTGGAGCTGTGCTGATTTCTATCAGCAGAGAACATGGTTCTTTAGGGGTTTTTTGAATGAGAGAAGATATGTGCTAAGAAGCACATTTGTTTCCACTTTTGTATCTGAAAGGCAACTATTCTTGTTTGGGGAGAAAGTCTAAAACCCTGTTGGCAGCTCTTTCCTAATGCATAAAATAACAGTTTATTCTTCTAACCATAAGAAAACATTGTTTTTTCCTCTTTCTCTGCCCAACTGAAAATGTGAATTAATTACTCACTTCCTACACTCTTGACTGAGAAGTCCAAATACCTTTTTTTTTTTTTCCTGAGTGTCCAGCTCTTGTAGCAGGGACAATGAAATGACATCCCCCCTGATCTGCTCCCCAAGGAAGGCAGGGCTGCAAGTGTTTATCATGCACTCATTAATTCACACTACAGGAAAAGTCCTGCTGTGGTTGCCATATACCCAGAACTCTGGAATTATCCTGCCTACAGCCCCAGGAAACTGCTGGGGTTTTGCTCAACAAGGATCAATATTTCTTTATAGACCCCTCAAGTTTCCCTAATATTTTAGAACATATCTAAGGAATGGTGATGCTTTAGTAACTCAAGGGCTGTACCTGATGCAGACTCCAACAGGACTGATGCAAAATAGCTGTTCTATTAGAAATTACACAGCCAAGAGCATTTGTTAAAACATCATTGGATTCTGGATATCTAAAACCCGTGTCTGTTTTAATGATTTAGTCCTTCTTTATAGAGAAAAGCAGTACAGCTGGTACAATGATGCAACATCATTATATTTATATTAATTTATATCAGAAAGACAGAAAAAACACACCCATCTGACAGCTTTCATACTCCTATAAAATCTGAGACCAAGTTTGTGAGCTAAACCTGAAATCTCCATTTTGACAGCCTGTTCATGGGGCCTTTCTGATTTCTCCCCAAGGTGGGGATGTGCTGCCAGCCCTACAGGATCCAGCCCTACACATTTGCTGGTGCAAGGCTGTGCTAAATGAAGGAGTCTTTTAGATTCAGACAGGCTTCTGTGCTGCAACCCAGCACAAGGCTTGTGAGCAGGTCTGTGGGTGTCCTTTTCCTTCACCATTCCAGCTTTAATGGTTTTTCACAAGAAATATTGTTTTTTGTGCTCCCTTGGATGAATTGGCAGGCCCTAATGAGCTGTGAGTGCAATTTCATAAAGCTTGGTTCTCGTAGGACAGAAATGGTTCTGTGGAAGGCAGAGGGAAGGGTGGGAAAGGGGAAGGAAGGCACAGAGGTGCACACCCTCAGAGCATGAAAAAGCCAAAGAGGAAATTGTAAGAACTTGCAGAGGTTTCAGACTTAGAAACAGCCAGAAGGGAATATCTGCTCCTTCTACTTAGCTTTTGGGAATTCTTAAGTTATTGGCTAATATTAAACTGCTGAGCTATTGGTTCCCAAACAGGCTCCAGGAGCTGTGACAGAAATGGTAGAGGTGAAATCTGGTCTGACACACCTGAGACCTTTGCAAACAAGCTTGATGGTGCAGAAGAAGCCACAGAGAAGCAGCAGTGCCAAGGCTGAGGCTTTACTCCAGAATGGTGTGGTTGGCCTTGCTCTGTGGTGAGCAGCCACACTGCAACACCCCAAACTGAGGGGCTCAGCCCACACCTGACTCTGGGTGTGACAAACCTCTGTGACATGTCCAAGATGCCAGAGCAAGCATCACACTACGGGGCAAGCTTGGACCCAGACCCTGATGTGCTCCCAAAAACCCTGAACCTGTGGGCAACCCATGCCAGTCTAAGCCAGAAGCTCTGACACTGCTGTTTGAGGCCTGCAAAAAGAGTTCCAAAACACATTCCCTTAGCAAATTTGCTTTGGCAGCCTCTTCCAGCACAGCACCAACTTCTGGGATGTAGCCATTGCTTAGCTGGCCTTTATTACTGTACCCTGAGCATTGGGATTTCTGGGCATCAGGATTTCTGGCTTCCTCTGTTTCCTCTCTCATCACTATCCAGAGCAGAAGTTGGCTCCCCACACACCTAATTTGCCTGATCAAGCACAGAGGAGCAAATCAATCACTTTAGACTGAAAATGTGCTTTGCTTTCTTGCTTTTCCTGCCTTTTTTTTTTTTTTTTTTCCCTTTGGCTTACATACCACTGCACCTTTGTAGCATGTTTACCCTCAACCTCAAGGACAGGTCAGTTCCCAGAGTCTTTGGACTGGATGATGCCATCTCGTGGACAGCACCTCCAGCTGTGGAAATGAATTGGGTTGTTGCAACATTCATTTGCATCACCTAGCACAGTATCATGTAAATCTTCTCCCTGCTCCTCATAACCCCTTGGGAATGAATCCTGGAGAAGGTGTGAGGTTTCTGCAGGGGGTTTTGGTTCTCCAGGGTGGGTGGGCTGTGTTCTCTCTGTGTTTCCCGGGATTCCTCTATTTAAGAAACAAGCTCTTGCATAACTGTGCACGAAGCCATGCACACATTCATAAACCATCTCCTCCCACACACCCCAGGCACAGCTAAAACACACAAGCTGGAACAAAGAGCCACCTTACACTACCCTGGAGATACATAACTGCAAGGATATCGGCAATAACGCATATTTTATGCTTCCTTTATAATTTTTTGATGTCAGAGCACCAAACCTGGACTAATTAGGTTTGTATCCAACTTGCAAGAAATCTCACTGTTGGAAAAGCTCAGCTCAGTAATTAGAAATTCACCATGCAAAATGCACGGTGTCATTGTCTACAACAGGGTCCAGTTCAATAAAAATCTTCAGCAAGGTCAAACTACACACAAGTATTGCTTGGACTGAGTTAACCATCTCTCTCTAGTTCCACTCTTCATTTTTACCCCTATATTCCGTTCTAGTAACTCTCTGTCCTTTATTTTTATTTCTCCTCTACAATCCCCCTTAGTCCTAATAAACATCATCTGAATTTCAAACTACAGGAATTTACTGAAATGTGACATTTAACAAAATTCAGCCTTTAGTTACTGAAGTACTAAATTATTGTCCTAATTTTCCGAAAATTCATTATATTTATTTTTGCTAAAAGATGGTCTTATGGTACCAAAAGTACATATATATATTAATAGACCTGAATGCTATTGCAAGAAAAATCATCAAATTAGAAGAAAAATGTATAGGCTAGGATCTAAATGTCATAAATTGTACTTTAATTAGTGTGGAAACCCAACATTCTGAAGATAGCAGGTATGATATTATTTCATCTTCATAGTATTTTGGGTTTCTTACTTAATTTAAAGATGTCTTTCACTTTATTGATGGCAAAATGCATCCAGACTGGGAGATTTGCCTTTAATTAGGAGAAGCAAGTGCTGGATCTATGAATGGAAGCATTTGTAGGAAGTATGCAGCCACGATTATCCTATTTAACAAGCTGTTGGAGGCTCATGGAAAACGTTGTGAAATGTTATGGGCTGAGCACCAGCTCTGTGCACACAGGACTGGGGGCAGAATCATGGATACAACTCCAGTGGGAGACAGGGATAGGAGAAAGGTGTGTCCAGATGTTGAGATACAAAACACACCTCACATTTTAACCTCAAGGGCTTTTGTGACTGTTCTGTCTCCATCTGTGCCCACAAGTGGCCCATTTCTATCAGTTTTGACAGCTAAAAATCAAATACATCAAACAGCTGCACATTTTGTGAAGAACAGTGGTTGGATAGAGGAAAAGGAGAATGTGGGATCAGTGCTCCCCTAAGAGCAGCAGTGTAAGGGCAGCAGGAATCTGTTCTGCTTGTCCCTCCAGCTGACCAGGGAGCCCAGGAGCTGGAGAGCCCAGGCACAGCTGAAAATTCCCCACAGGATGCTGTGCCTTGCCCATGGCTGAGGGACATAGAGAGAACTCTGAGCATGAGCTTAATGCAAGGGACTCTCTGTAGGTACAGAGGATGCAAAGTTTGGAAACCAGATTTTTTTTCCTACTATTTGCAGAACAATTTACTGGGATTATTTGTTTTAGCCTCTGTTTTGGCTCCTTCTGGTCCCTTTTCTACAGGGATACTCAGTCCTGTGGTTCTTGCCCATGAAGATCCTCTCCCTGCACCATTTGGGGTTCTCTGGGTGTGAGGTGTGTGCTGCAAGTCCTGACTCCCATAAAGGGATACCACAGGAGATAAAAACAAGCTGCAAAGGAATATCCCATTAGGAAAGACTCCTTTTCCCTGTTTTTAGCTGTGGTTTTCAGCCCATTACCAGAGTGGAGGTAGAGGATGCCTGTAAGGGGTGACCAAGGCAAGCAGCACCAATTTCTCATCCAAACTACTGCACTTCTGCTGGAAAAGCTTCTGTGACTGAGAAGGCCTGAAAGCCACTATTTTCCCTTGTTCTACAGCAGCCTCTTCTGTTCTGAAATCTCTGTAACACACTCATTCTGCCACTGTGCCTCCTGACTTTCCCCAGGCTCCTTCCAGCCTGGAGATGGGTGGGAGAAAACCACTCGAGGAGCTCCTGTGGCTGAGGGAGACCCCTGCAGTGAGCACAGAGCAGGAGGGAGAACCTCCTGCCCAGGGAGGACCTTCTGCAGTCAGAAGTCCTTGCTGAAGAAGCCTCAGAGGAAGATGCCTCAGCAGCAGCAGCCCCTGAAGCTGTTCCCAGTAGCTAGTTAATGCCATTCCAAATAGAAATCTTCTTCCCCAGCTATGTCAGACACCAGACTGATGGTTCCACGTGGCACTTGTAGGTGTCTAGAACAACTCAGGTTAATTTATTTCAGGGTTGAGTCCTGTTTTTCTCCTATATTGAATTTAAAGTGGGCTTTGCAACCATGAAATCAATACAGCCCTGATCTCCTGACATATGAAAGCCATAGGCTGAATAACTTATTAGCACCCTCAATAATGAAAAACACTTCAGTATTTAGGACTAATGCAGATTTCCTAATGAAAAGAAAGCTATATATGTGAACAGCATTTGCAGCCATGTGCTCAAGGTAATAATTAAGGAGAATTATCTTGCTATATGTATTAAAACAACATAATTGAAGATGATGTGTCCATATTAAAGAGAAGCAGATAATCTTTTGCTTAGGAAATTAACAGCAACTACAGTAACTGATTCCATACCTGGAAGAATCTCAGGCTGAATAAGAAAAATGGGAACCACATGCCCAAATATTACATACCAGTTTCTGTTCTCCACCTTGAGACCCCAGTGTGGAGCAAACTCAATCCTTGGGCAGCACTCCAGTTTCCTCCTCGAATGCACATGGCAGAGGCTGTGTGCAGTGGGGGGTCTCAGATGTTCATGGATTTATCCAAAAATCCTATTTTAGGAAAAAGGTTTATGAAAAACCCTTTTTCCTAAAACACCAGGAGAAACGATGAGTGTGATCTGAGGAGCCAGATGTAAAAAACTGGTTCTGTTACTGTGATTACCAAGGTATTTAAGATGTCGAATATTTTATTTAGAAATCCATGATACTTCTTTAATGGCTTAGCCTGTAAATAAATCACACGCACTGGAAGGAGCCGTCATCAATCACTGGTTGGGGCTATACAGGCCTGACTAGTGAAAAAGCAGCAATTAGCACTCATTAGCACTTATTTCCAAGTCTTCTCCATGAAAAAGGGTCATCCAAAGTAAGTTAAAAGTGCCCAGTGTCGAAGTTCTTTGACAGTTTAATGTTTCTGACTCAAACTCATTTGCAGTTTACCTGCAAGGCAGCAGAATGTAGGCAGGGCTTGTGCAGACTTGGGTTTGGGGGTTTATTTCTATAGTGACTCACATAAAAAAAATAGTGCTGAAGGTGTTCCTGCCGTCAGGGCATTTACAATGAACTCTCACACATTTCTCATGGATTCATTACCCAGTGCTACAGCAACCACTACTGCAGCTTTTCCTTCAGGAAGAGGCTTTCAGAGCATCTCACCCCTCCCTTCTCTCCATCGAGTTGCTGCTTTAATGATATTTAATATGTTTAAGAAAGTCCTTGATTGAATTAGGTTAAAAATGGAGATCCACAATGTGTGATTCCATGGTACTTTTTCATTGTTGTTCCTTTCTGGGGGTATCCACACTCCAAAGAACACCAGATCCCAAAGGGCAAACACTTCCCTCCCTCTATGAGCATGATCCCATTCTACATCTCCTTTCCAAAAGATCTGCTAGCCCTTTCCCAGGTGTATGCAAGTACAAAGGATACCAGATGAGCTTTCTTCCCCTTGCTGGGAGATGAGAGAGGAAAACCTGTCTCCAGGCGATCAGAATGTGTCACCGAGCCCACCAGGTCTTTTGCAGCTCAGTGATGCCAATCAAATGGTTTCTAGGAGAGACAAACTGCTATTCCTGGACTCTGGCTGGCTTCTTGCTGTGGATCATTGCCTCCTGGAAAAGGAAGAAAACCCAAATCCAAACCCCAGTGCTGGAGCTGAGTTTCCTTTCCCAGCCCTGTGCACTGAGAAGGGCTGAACCAGCACATCCCCAAAAGAGATAGGAAAGCACTGAAGGCTTCTACCTGGAGTCAGTGAAATCAAGCATGGATACCTCTTTGAAAGGGCAGGTGGCATCCTCAGGTGAGAATTGAAGTTTGGGGAGTGTTGCCTCACTGGATAAATCAGAAAATTTCCCACCACATGGAAAGTGAAGGATTAGGATGAGAAAGGGTCTCAAGTAAGAGCATAATCAGCATTATTCCTGCAGATTCCCCAGGCCGTGTTTGTAGCTTGCCTTAGGGCTGGGATTCTTTTCTCCTCTGAGGGCTCTCCCTGCTCATCTTTGCTATGTATTGGCTGATTTCTTTTAGAAACAACACAGAGCTCAACCCCTTTTCCCACACTGAAGATGTCCAATTTTGCCTTTTCTAATGAATCACATTTTCTGTGGTAACAGTGAGCTATCCCATGAGCAAAAATCTCCCAGAGAAGAAAGTCCTTCCTGACCCTGGGCCCAGGGTACAAGTGGCAGGTGTGTGCTGAAAGACCAACAGGCAATAATTAGCCAAAACTCCCATTTGAGTGCCCAAGTTGTGCTGGATGGGAAGAAACATGAGTCTGTGGAACAGAAGGGACTGGAGGCAGCTCTTAGTACATTCCTGACCCCAAAACTAGGACACAAGGGACACCTTGCTGTCACAGAAGCAGCAGGCAATAATTTGGAAAACACAGCCAGAGAAGGCAGGTTTGTCCCTTCTGCCCTGCACAGGCCTTCAAAGATGTTATCACAGGCCAAGCTGTTCCTTCTGGGATTAGAGCTTGATGTCCAGTGCAGTTAGAAAAACATGTTCCATGATTACAGTAGTTTTTTCTAAGCAATTTGAGTTCAAAGTTGTCCACCATTTCTAGGGTGCTCCTTGGAGAAATCTGGAACTGGAGCATTTCTCCTGTGAGGAAGGGCAGAGAGAGCTGGGAGTGATCCAGGTACAGAAGAGAAGGCTTGGGGGGGAATCTTATGAATCTACATAACTGTGGAAAGTGAAATTTGAGTCAACAATGTGTTCTGGCAGCCAGGAGGGCCAACCATGTCCTGGGATACATCAGGCACAGCATCACCAGACAGGTAAGGAAAGGGATTGTCCTTCTCTGCTCCAAACTAGGGCAGCCTCACTTCAAGTCCTGGGGGCAGTTTTGGGCACCACAATGTAAGAAGGACATCAAACACACTATTCAGGTGTGTCCAGAGGAGGGTGACCAAGATGGTGGAAGGTCTCAAGGGCAAGACTTGGTTTGTTCAGCTTGGAGGAGACTGAGGAGAGACCTCAGAGTCTGCACCTGTCTCAAGGGAGAAAGTGGAGGTGCTGGTCTCCCCTCTGGGAGAGAAGCTGCACTGGGGATTGGGGATTCTGTCCAGTCTAAACTCTGGGAAAAGGTTCTTCACTGAGCAGGTGGTTGGGCACTGGAAGAGGCTCCCTGGGGAAGTGCTCACAGCACCAAGCCTGGCAGCATTCAAGGAGGGTCTGCATGATGCTCTCAGTCACATAGTTTAGCTTTAGGTAGTCCTCTGAGGAGCAGGGAGCCAGACTCAATGATCCTTATGAATCCCTTCTAACTTGAATTATTCTGTGATTCTTTATTCAGTCCTGGCTGCTCTCCAATGACCAATGTATTTCTTGCAACATTGTGCCCAAAGTGACACATCTCACTACACCATCCTCTCATCAAACAAAATAATCTCTCATTTTTTCCATCCCTCTCCCCTGCTAGCCCAGAATGACACCTGCCTTTATCCTCCCCCAATAGCTTATTATCACCTTGCATTTAATGGTCTCTACTGTAACTTATCCACTCCCACTGCACTGCTGCTCTGCCAGCTCTCACCCATTTATACTCGAATGTCTGATTTCTCCTCCTAACTACAGCTTTTTGCACTCGCCTTTATCAAATTTCTTCTCGTTATTTCAGGCCATTTTCCCTGTGTGTTATGGCCATTTCAAATTCTGATACAAACCTCCAAAGTGCCTGAGTGTATTCTCAAGTCACTGCCAACCATGGATTTTTATACAGGCTATTTATTTCACTGCTCCAGCCATTAAGGAAGCTATGGAAAAATACAGACCCTGACATAAAATGTATGGTGGTCTCACAATGCCCTCTCTGGCTTCAAACCAACAGCTATTCCAAGTGCAATTTTTCTGCTAAATTGTGTTAATTTGCTTCATTTCTTCTTTTCCTTGAAAAGAGGAAAAAGAGTATAGTGAGGCAAAGAAAACATTAAGAGCATCAGTTTTCTCTGAATCATCTGTCATTTTTTCTCCATCCACTCATTTTTTCACACTTAATCATGTGCCTTTCCTTCAGATTTCCGCAGTTTTCATTTTGATTGATCCCTACAAGCCCCTGCTGTGCCATTTTCCCTTCACATTAGGACACTGCTGACAGGCCATTAAAAAAGCACCTCTCTTCAGTTATCCCACCCACCTCTCCCAAATGGATCCAGGCATCGACACCCACACTTACCAAAACTGCCTTTTGAGGTCCTTATTCTGCTTCTCTCGTCTCCCTGCTTTCTCCAGAGCACCAAATGCCAACTCTACAGCCACTTCCACCTGAATTACTTCTGACTTTTAAAGTTTAAAGCTTCAAATAAGCCCGATTGCAACCCAAACCAGTTAATTCTAGAATAACAACACCCTGTACCTTCTGAAATACAAACTGTCCTCTGGAAAAAATTCTATTAAGTCTCTGTCTTTTCAAGTCTTCCCGTGTTAGGTAACAGATTCTAAAGTATTGTTTGGAAATACTGGTAGATGCAAAATTGAGCACAAGCTGGCAATATGCACTTCCAGCCCAGAAAGCCAAATGTGTCTTGGGCTTCATCCCCAGCACTGTGGGCAGCAGGTCAAGGCAGGGGGTTCTGTCCCTCTGTTCTGCTCTGGTGAGACCCCACCTGCAGTGCTGCACCAGCTCTGGGGTCCCCAATACAGGAAAGATCCAAACCTGTTGGAGGAAACCCAGAGGAAGGGCACAAAAATGATCCCATGGCTGGAACACCCATCCTTTGAGGAAAGGCTGAGGGAGGTGGGGAAAGCTGGGAAAAGCTCTGGGTAAGACCATATTGCAGCCTTTCAGTACTTAAAAGGGGCTTATAGGAGACATAGACTTTTACCAGGGGCTGTAGTGACAGGACAAAGGGCAGCAGCTTTAAACTGAAATAGGATCACTTTAGACTGACCTTAAGGAAGAAATTTTTCATGATGAAGTTGGTGAGACACAGGAACAGGGTGCCCAGAGAAGTTGTGATTACTCCATGCCTGGACGTGTTTGAGGACTAGAGGACATTTACCAGCCCTTTCCAACCCAAACCATTCTGTGATTCCCAAGCTTTGGAAATTCACTGTTGGTGTTCAGCACGGTGCCTCCAGCCTTTCCTGAGTGACAGCCTGTGATCCAGTGCTGCCGTTTATCTCCCAAAGTCACTGAAATGCACATCAATCATTTCTGACACATCCTGGCACTCAGTTCCTCCTGTGTATTCCTCACACTGGTGTACAGACATTTTAGCTTCACATGTTCATTCTCTCTCCTGGATATTAGAGTCCCAGCTCCCATGAATAATTCATTTACATCAATGAAGTGCTACAGTCTGTCAGGACAGTTTCACAGCAGAAGCCAAGACAGAACCCAAAATTTCAAGCCCCACCACCAGCTGGATTTGAGCCCTAAAGACCAGAAACAAGTATTGATTATTCTTTCCCTTTTGGACAGAAATGCTGTTTAGGAGCCACAAATCTCTCCTGGGAGTTCAGCTGTAACTACCAACCTTCCCTGAAGGAAGGTCCTGAGCAGTCAGTGTTTATGACCAACCAGCCAACCAACCCTTCCCTACAAGCTGCCAAAGCACATCCTTGGCAGAAGCCTGGCCAGCTGTGAGAGGACATCAGAGCAATCAAAACACTGTTGATACCCAGGTAGGATACCCACTGCTGCTATGTAGAAATGTAGCAGGACACCTCCCTCCCCCAGTCTGCCCTCCCCAAAAGAAAGAACCAAAAAAACCCCAAACCAGACTTACTGCCATTATTGCTACAAAATCCTGTAATCACACAAAAGTGCTTAAGGGCTCTGTATCTTTGAGAAAGCTTCAAGATTATACAAAATATAGGAGTTATGGCAACTAGTCTTATTTTAGCTCCATATAATGTCAGGATGACCACAAATTGGAGATTTTCTCTTTACAGAGGTCATCAAATTCAAATAGAAGACACTGTTAATTCAACATCTAGACAAGCTTTTGCTAAGGTAGATTTATTAAGCCTCTAAATACCAGTGTTGTTACTAAGTGTCCTTCATTAATCAAAAGCACCATGGTCTGTTTCTGTGTTACACTTCAGGTCCATCTTCTCTTGGCCAAAAATAGGTATTTTAGTTCAACATTATCTCTTGAACTAATGTTCAAAATGTAACGTGTGTCCAAATACAACCAGAATTGATACTTTTGTCCTCTAAGGTTGAAATCAATCACCAGTAGCCAAGCTGATTTGCCTATTTATGCTCACTGACAAACACCCTGTGCTCCCCTCTGGCTATTTGACACTTCCAATTTGGAAGAGTTTGTGAAAGCTGAACTCAGCCACACACAAAGACACAGAAAGATTTTTACACAGGTTTGTGCCACGCAATGACCCATCTCCACACTGTCACTGATGTGTTTTGGGGTCCTTTCACCTGGCAATGCTCACCTGAAAGCCTGAAACCAGGAGTGTCTAAGGGTCTTTGCTGCTCAAATGAGCACCTGAACTGCATCTCACAGGGTACCTTTTCTCTGCATCCTGGACATGAGCAACAGGTGAGTATGTAACGATGAGATAGATGAGATTCCTAGCTAAAGGTGTCAGATGCAGTTATGTGGATATTTACAAGCTGTGAACAGCATCCAACAAGTGCTACTGATTTTACTGAGTCTCAGACCTGGATATTACTCCCCTACTTTTAGAGTTTAGGGGGGGGGTTTTAGGTATTATAGAACACCACTCAAAAACATGCCTTTGTAAGAGGGAGGGAAAAGTGGATAGAGAGGTTTTAAAATTCAGATCAGTAGTACCCATGCTGCTGCTGCTGCTGCTACCAATTCTGATCTTAATATTTATCCAAATAAAAGGCTGAGGGATGAGGAAAGACCAGGACAACACTGGAGAAAGAAGAGTCAAAAGAGAACAAACAGCATGGACTGAAGTCTGAAGCCCATAAGGACAGGAGTGTTACTCCAAATCCTGAACTAAGCCAGGACATGTTAACAACTGCTACTTACGGGGTTACAGGAATCCTGATCCCCACTATCCATCTGGGAGATGGATATCCATCTGAGAGGATTTCACATCACAAGTATTGGCTGTGAAACAATGAGGACTTTTCCTTGGCACTCGTGGCAGAGCTGCAGCCCAAGAACTGGATCTCACTGCTGGAGCCACCAGACACAGCCAGACTTCTGCAGGGTTTGGCAGGCACAGATCTGTATGAAATGACTGCATGTTACCTCCTCCTAAAACTTCTGTTTGTCATCTAGATGAGACTGCAAGCATCTTTACACTGTTTTAAGCATATAATTAAGAATCTATAGTATACAGTTGGCCCTTACTCAGCAAATGGTGATGATATAATTTAATCCCATGAACAAGCACCTGAACAACTGGACATTGGTATTTTCAAATTTCTGTATATGATGGCTAGAGGCAGAAACTGCTTTTATGATGGAATAGAAAAGTGGCATGTACTATTCAGTGTAAAATTGATCTGAAGCATTTTTAATCTATCAACATTAGCTCCCTCAGCTCCCCAAAGGGAATATGTTTGTTAATTATCCTAGGAGATCAAAAAGGCATATAGAGTGAAAATTCTTTTAGAAGAGGAATCTTTAATTTAACAGCCAAATAAAACTCAGCCTGGTTACCTGAAGTTGGGGAAAAACACACAGTACATCTACATGTATTTAAACTGTAAGGATATGGTATTTTGGGAGACCTGATCCTGTAGATCAGATTTTTATATTGGGGATTGTTTCTGTACCAGTTCTGAACTTGGGACCAGTATTTTTGCTCTGCTACCTTTTATGGTTCTTCACTACAATTAAGCCCAAAGGAAGCAGGACAAGTTCCTGCAACTCCAACCATCAGTGTTGGACAGCCTGACTCTTGAGCCTGTGAATTCAGCCTGGGCATCTGTCAGCACTTCACAGAAGAGCAGAACTCCAGCCTGCCCACCTAAATGGACACTCCAGAGTGCACAGGGTCCCAGCAAACTGGTCCAACCACCAAATATGTGAACACTCAGCAAAGACAGCTGAGAAAGTGGTAAATTAATTTGTGGAGCCCACGTGGAAGAGGTGGGAAACTATCTTCCAGCTTTAAACTAAGACTTTGTGTTTTTAAAGACAATACTCTGTAGTTTAAAAGAATTTATGAATCTATTGGAAGTTCCAGGGCATCACCTGTGTAAAGGAAGTGTGGTTAAATCATCACAACAGTTTAAGTTATGGCTAGAAACTTTAAAACAAAGAGGAAAGCTTTGTTAATTTTTTACACTTTGAGGTTCCTACTCCATTTAGAGACATTTCTACTCAAATTATACCTCTGATGAGGGTGAGAAACACTCACTCAACATCCTGCAGTACAGCAGGATTAGGTATAACCCAGCCCTGAGTTAATGACCATCTAATGTGAATACAAAAAGCTCTTGAGAAGCAGGTTCCAATGCTTCAAATGCAGGGCAAACCTGTTCTGACTCCAGGATCTTTCATCTGTGATGTTTCATCAATGTGTGATTCTTTATCTGCATAATCTTTAACTCGAGTAAGTTTTCATTCAAAAGTGAAGCTAAATAAAGACAGTAAGTAATAATTTAACAACTTAGCTCAGATTTAACATCCAAGAACAGATTGTAACCAAGTACCATTCCAATCTGACAGCAAAAGCAAGGCAAAGAAACACAAACAGCTTTATATACACACACACAGAGTATCACATAACTAGTTTGAAATAGAGGTTATGAGCTCCTTCAAATGTCCTTTTGTTTCAGTGGGAACCCTGAACACTGTTAATAAATTACTGATGCCATGCAAACACCTATATCCAAAAGTCAGCTGGTGATTCACCTAAAACTGTCCTCCCCCACCTCCCAAACAACAGCAATTGGTAACAAGAGCTTCTGTTTCCCCAGATTTAGCCAAGCCTCCCTTTATACAAAAAACATGAAGCACCAAATGAATACAGAATTTTAAGAGCTGAAAGAATAATTGCTTTCATAAGGAACTCAGAGATGTGACATAAAAAAAACAAGACTGAGTCTGCATATAAAATTATAGGTTGATGTTAATTATGTATATTAAAGTCACAGATGATGTCTAGTATGTAATCATGTTAAAAAACAGGTTTCAAGAAAGCTTTACTATGAAAATGAAATGAAATTTGGTGAAGTTAAATTAATTTTGTTGCTTTAGCGACTGAGAAAATATTACTTTACTTTAAAAGCATTCAGAATTTCAAATTCCCAATATGTAAAATTTTCAAACCTTAAGTAGTCCACTATAGCTATAGCTGTTCTCTGAAATATTAGCCCTTAAACAAAGAAAAAATTCCTTCTCCATTTTTTATTATGTTTTTTTTTTTTTACATAAAGGATGAGAAGTGCCCCCAAAACAAAATCAATTTACATTTTTAAAACGTTACTACACATAAAAATGTACATTCCTTTTTCTTTGTGACTACATATTAAGCAAGACTGTGCCCAAATTCAGAGAATGCTCCATGTTTTTACTGCACAAGCATTATGTGGTGCCATATTTACACTGGGGAGTCCAAAGGAGTAGCTCAGTGGCATCAATCTTCACATTATGAAAAATGGAAAGCAGTTGTTCAGCCACACTCAGGCTGTTGCTTCTTTGCACCTGGAATCCAGTGAGAACTCACCCTGACCTTTCATGTTGCCCTGAAAAAGCTTCCCTACACTTTTGTATAAACCAGCAGACACAGGCCATGAACAGCTCTTCAGTTCTTTCATTGACTATAAAAAGCAGGTTCTCTTTAAATCAATAGTTTAATAGGTATGCTAAATACAACTTATGCCACATTTCTTGCTTGTAATTCAATGTAATGCTTCTGGGTACCTCAGTCATCATCTTGCTGATTTCTTTTCTGTCAACAGAACAGGAGAGTTCAGAATATTAGGACACAGTTATCTGAAGTAGGAGCACTAATAAATCATGACAAGTGTTCCAGATACAGTGGATTAGACAGTGACTGCATTTCTAAGTCATCTTTTGGAACAGTAAGAGATAACACTTCCAGCAAATGGAACAGAGCAATATCAACCCTCTCTCATCCCAAACGACAGGATTTTATTTCCAATAAAGAACAAGATTTGCCTTGTCCATTAACTCATGGAATATACAAGAGCCACAAAACATCGTGGTGGTGGCAAGAGTCAGTGATCCAGATGCAGGCAACCTCCCTTCCCTGCCTTACAAAGATGTCATGTTTTCATGTCACTGTGCATTAAAAGAACAAAGGAAGAGGACTGAAAAAGGAACAACTCTTTCATGGTTTTTCCTAATATATTTGTCATGTAACTTTTAAAGGAAAAAGTTAAAAACATTAAAAGTTAAAAGCATTAGCTCCAGGCATTCAAAAAGCACAATTTCATTCATACTACATTCATATTTACATTTCAGCAAGAAAGGAAACAGCTCAGTCCTACAGTTAAGATTTGTCAAACTACATTCCTTGCTTCCCATAAAAATAAAATTATTTAAGCCAAGTGAGAGCAGTAAAAAGCTTGCTCTTCATCACTTCAGAAACAATTAACCCAACAATACATTGTGTGATGGCTTCGTACATTGCTTTTTGTGTAATTATGTACTCTTTGTTAGTAACAAAAACAGAAATCCAGGGACTTTGGTGTTCCCATTTGACAAAGGTGGAAGGTCAGAGATTTTTTCCTGCCACTTCTTACCAGTTTAAGAAAGTCAATCAGTTTGTGAACGTCCTCTCCTGTGGAAAGGTCCACAAAGTCCTTGGGCAGTCGGTAGCTCAGGTAGGGACTGGGCTGGACAGTGACTTTGCTGTTTGTACAACGGAACACTGGATAATCCTTTGGAAGAGACACCAGAGACAAGAACAGTGGACATGAATAAAGGCAGAAATGTTGCTGGGACTCCTCCGTGAGACTGAGTCACGTTGCCAGTGAGTTTATTTGGCACTCACTCAACTCAACTCGCGCTTTCTAAAAATTGTATCTTTCTTACAAAACCTCTGCCCACTTAGGAGCAATTTAAAATGTCAAACATGTTAAACAGTCAAATAATGGCTTTCATTACCTCACTTTAAAGTTTCCACAGTGCATCAGTTATTAATGTATTTAATAAATTCATGCTTGTGACAGTGCTGTAATAATGCAGCTATAAGGAACTTTGGGCAATAGTATCTAGATACATATCTGGATAGAGAAAAATCTTTTTGATAGAATCCCTAAACTTGTCTTCACAGTTTCCTTGTATAAACACATTTTCAACTATAACTTTACTGAAATTATAATTTAAGCTTTTCAACCAATTTTCTTACTGAAGGAAAAAAACCACCTCTATAAAAGGGCCAAAAATATCTCTAAATGCTCGATTGTAGCAACAGGTTTTGGGGAATGATATAATTTTCAGTTCAACCCATTGACAAGCCATGCTCTTGCCAGCTGTACAGCAATAAACACCTTCATTTTTACAAGACATCAGCAACTTTGCACCAGATTCTGTGACTGGATGTAAGATGAAACATGAAGACAAGTTATTCTAGTTTTCATCCAGGATTGCACTACAGAAAACAGTGTAAAGCATCTGGCAATGAGAAAAAGAAATCCCAAAATGAAAATTCACGTGTCCCACAGCCAGCTGTAGAATTGGGAATGTGTTTTAACAAAGGAGACAGCTTTTAGCAGGAGGGCTTTTATGGAATGGCTTTTTATACATGGAATGGTTTTTATACAGCAACAGCCCCATGGTGAGACAGAGGCAAAGGCCTGAACAACAGCCTGGAGTGAGGTTTCCCTGTTTATGTGTTATGGAAAGGGCTACAGGACCAGAGAAACTCTTAGATGTTAAAATCAGCTCAATGAAGTTTGTCATTTCAGTGACCTTCAATGCAGTTCAACAGCTAGAAAATAAAGAAAAGCCCACACTGGCCAGCCAACTCTCCTCAGAAAACATCCAAGAGTTTCCCAAGATCCACTAACACACCACTTTCTATCTCCCACCCAGCTGTCCAAGGACTTGTTAAGATGTCAGGACACTGTCTCAAGATGCAGTGAGAAAAAAAAGCTGGAATACAAAAAATGAAGACTATTCCTCCCTTTCTGCATTAAGGGGAAGTTACTTGTTTTTACAGAGGAAATGCTGCTGGAAAGAGGGAAGGAAAAGCCTTGTTCTGCAAGTCCTGGGAGTTCAACCAGAGGACAAGGCTTTGCTAAGGGTATTCCAGATGAGGAAGAAACAGAAGTTAAGCTTCTGCTTGTCTCCCCACAAGCATAAAACTGGAGATGTGGGGAACTGCATGACAGATATCAAGAACCAAGCAGAAATTCAAATTATTATATAGAAAAGTAATACATTTTAAGAAAAACTGAAAGGAATGCATAAAAACTGTGTAAAAGCAAGTTTCAGGGCACCTTCTTTGCAATGGGGCCAAAGCTGCAATATGGGCTTGTGCTGTTTGAACTAAAAATTCCCTTGCAGGCATCTAAAACTAGCAGGTGATACTTGTTGAGATTAACTAGTAAGGTAGATTCTATTTACAAAGAGTTCACATTTCACAGGGGTTTCATTACATCACAATTTGATTGTAACAGCAAAAGAAAGAAAAAAATAAGGCCATAAATCCTGCTGGATATTATTCAGCCTCCCTCACCTGTTCTGTTGCTTCCCCTTCACTCTGGTCTCCTTTCAAGTTTTTTCCAGAGGTGAGTTCTTCCCATGTAAAGAGCAGGGAGTCTGTTACTTCACCAAATGGATTAAAATCTATTAACCAAATCTTACCCTGCAAAGGAACCACAGACAAATTGAAACAAACCATAGAATTAAAACAAAAAAGAGAAAACAAAACAAAACAAAAAAACAACAACAAAAAAAAGCCAACCAAAATACACATATACTTAGATTATTGTAGTATGCTTGGTCTTTAGGTAAAAAGATGTCAAAATGAAAACTACCTGGGTTTAAGCACTTAAAAAATTCTAACATCCTTTACCTTATACAGTTTTATATCACAGCAAGCTATGATGTACTAATTTACTTTAATTTTTTTTTAAACAGAAGATCAGACAAAGCTCTAATAAAATGAATGTAGATTTATGTCAGATGCTTTCACAGATGAGCCCACAGAAGTTCTGGCTAATTCCCATGATTCACCAAAATCTCCAGGGAGAATGAACAAGGAATAGGGGAGATCCCCAACCAAAAACCACAAAAAAAATCCCAAACCCAAAACAAAACCAAACAAGCAAAAAAACCCCCAAACCACCTAAACAAGGATTTTGCTTTCCATGAAAAACCATCTCAGCAATGATTTACCATCCAGCTGTCTACAAAGCTGCTGTTCTTGGTCTTAGAAGGGGCCCTAAAACAGAGAGCAGGGTCTGCAAAATGCTAGTGGAGCTCATGAAAGCTCAAAGATGCTGTACAGACATAGATAAATAAAGAATAACCTAAAGACATTTTTAATACAACCATTACTAGTAGTCCACACTAGGTTCTACCTCATCTCTAACACATCTGTGTTCTAAACAGTTGTGGGAGTGTGCACAACAGCACAACTGCTTTACAACTGAAAAATGAAAGCAGAGACTAACAAGACCTATTAGAAGTAACAGACATGTGGGGGAGGAAGAAAAGGTTTGTGTTCCTTGAGTCACTTCAAGATACAACCCCCAGCACAGGGCCATCTTCTCTTGCCCAAGGAAGTAACAACTCTTCTAATAAAACAAAACATTGTAATAAATTGTAAGGAAATATGACTACAACTGCTAGTAAAAATTTGCAAAACCAGTATTACATCTGGAAGAAATCAGTCCTCTCAAACAGGGAAGGAAAAAGTTGCAGTAACATAAGCAGGGCTGAAGAGTTTTATTGTGTTTATTACAAAGATCAACTGGAATTGGAAAACAAGCTGTAGACTGTAGCTACTAGACATTCATTTTGCTTTCTCCTCTTTTCCTTCATTTCTGAAGGATCTTCTTCCTTTAAAAGATCTTGCCTATCTTGACACAAACAGCAAATCCATTCAATTATTTCCACTACAGCCATCTGGTTTCCAACACACAAAGATGCTTTGAAGCAGAGAGTGACATGGAGAACTGCCTGTCCCACCCACAGCAGCTGAGCTGCCCCACAGGCACTGACACACTGTGGAACTGCAAGTGATGGAAACCTGTGAGATACACAGAGCAGAAATCTTCTGGTGGCTCTGTTACCATCCCCAGCCAGCTCCTGGTGCAGGTGTGGGGAGTCCCAGCAGAGATGAAACCAGTGGTTATGAGCTGCAAACTGGAGCTGGGCCAGCAGCCCAGCAGGGAGGCTGTGGTTGCACACAGCCTTTCACAGGTGTCTGTCTCAGGGCAGGTCCATGGGCTACACCTCTCACAGAGCAGCTTTGAAGAAGCCAAAGCACAGAGACAACAGTGCTGAAACCAGACAGCTACAAAAGAAACTACAAACTGGGGGACAACATACCTGAGTGGTTTTTTATTTGTTCTGGAAGGGTGAGCAAGCCCAGATCTGCATGGTTGAGTTGCAACAGCTCTGCACTAATATTGGCACCACCAGAGCAGAGAGCCAACGGGGCAAGCTCTGCTGTCATTTCCCATCTCTGGCCCTCCTCAAAGGCTGTCACAAATTCTCATGATAAGCAATCTTTAACTTTTGCTAATGGGGGTGTCTTGTTAGCTCCAAGGCAGCACGAGGAGGAATCTGTGGGTTTAGATTCATTCTATCACTCCAGAAAAACAAGCTAATGAACCAATTTAATCACAGACAGAAGCAATGGCTGCCAAGGTTCATTCTGCAGTTCAGGGAATCTTTCCTTGAATCAGAAACATTTATATCTGATACTTCCCTACAAAAGACTTTCACAGAAATTCCTCTTCACCCTAAATACATCCAGCTCAGCTTTTTCACAGGAACATTAAGATCATTTCTCTAGAGAATAAATGTACCCTGGAAAAAACTGAAAATTGATTTAGAGACTACTGAAAGCAACATGTTTTTTCTGAGCACCCAGCAGTGTTCTCCACCTCTGCAGACAGCAGTGCACCATCTACAGCAACAGCTGTTTCCTTGAGATGGTCTTAAATCTGCAGAGCTTTGCTAGCTGCAAATTGATGGGAAGTGGCAAAACAAACTAAATATCTCTTTTCAGGGCTCATTAAAAGGAGTGTATATAACCCTGGGTCAGTAACCAAACTGCCTCTTCTTAAGATTAAATTCTCTCTCAAGTCTTACAGGCAATGTCATGATTTAAATACAGTTTCAGATAACTTGCACTGTGTATCTAAAAAGCAGTAGTAAGGCTAATTATCTGCTGTCTTTTGCCTGCTATTAGTAACCTTTGTCATACAAGAGCACAGAAATGCATAAGCCAGGAAAAAAAAGTTGTGCATAAGTGGAAGGGGAAAAAAAATCCCCTACTTGTACTACATGGTGTTTTCTTCTCATTCTAAAAGGAGGAATCAATAGATTTACCACACCCTGTCAGCTTCATGCTTTGTTTTACCAAGGCATTAGGCAGCAGGGTGCTGAAAGGAAGTGCCCATGACAAAGCCTGTTGTTTAAAGGAAGTTAAAGATAGGTAAAATGCAAACTTAACTGTTGCCTCTCCCTAACTCCAGCTGCACCTTCTTGCACAGTGACAACACTCACAAGGCACAGACACAAGCACTGCTCTGCTCCTTAACAAGAGCTGTGAGCCACCAGTGGTCTGGAGGCACTCCCTGCATTGCTCTGTCTTACCACAGTGCCTTGTCTTGAACTTGGTTTGTTGCTCACACCTGGGAGACAGCAAAGAGCAACAGCAGAGTCGACTCTCAGGCTTTTGTGAACTCCCACCTCCAACTCAGCGAGCAGGACCTGTGGCAGCCAACTCCAGACAGTCTCTAAAGCAACTCAAGTGAGCATGGGGAGGGGGCTGCTGTCATTTACAACCACAACAACAACCTGCTTCTCCCAAGCTGCATATTTAGAGTTGAAAGGATTTCAAACAAGCAGACAGTGAACATTTCTCTCCTTCTGTAGGTGAGGTTGCTGTGCAACCAGCCTGATGAGGAGCACGGGCTCTGGAAATTAATCATGCTCACAATATTCTTTTGCTGCCTGTAACTCACACGCCAAGGGAGAGATGAATAACTCAGCTGCAAACCACAATGGTACGTGTGAAAGGAGGAGCATCTGACACACAAAGGGCTATCTGGCAGTTTACAAGACCTGAGGGTAGAAGGCAGTGAGAGAAATCTACAAACAGATATATTTTATCTCGACAGATGAAGAAACACTGCTCATTTGAGATCCCACAGGCTGAAACCTTTTACTTAAAGAATCTGTCTTCATGCCTCAGCTATGAGGCACAGCACCCAACGGCAGAATCTGGTTCAATGCTCAAGTGCTGCTCCTCATTTTCCCTGGCAGCATCCTCACGTCTGTCCATCTGAGCCTGGGCAGGTAATTTCCATTACAGCAAAGCTGCTCTAGCCCACAGCCTTGTTTTAGGTACCTACACTAAAAGCTGGGCTGAGAAATGGTACAGTTGTTGTTTTCCACATGAGACACATTCCTGTTTTGTAAACTATGGCATGATTTACTGTTACACAATCACAAAATAGTTCAGCAACATTCAAAATGAGAATCAGGACTTACTCCCAATACACTCAACTCAACTCTAATAAAGACTTTCTCCAATCAAACCTTTCAAGCACAATTCATCTGACCAAATATTTCTCTCCACTCACACTAGGAGAAGTCAAGATTACTAACTCTGATATTGGCACCTTCATAGAACTACTTAGTTTGAAAAGTCCTTTAAGATCATCAAGTCCAACCCTTAGCCCAGCACCTCTGTGCTCACCACTAAGCACTACACCTACATGTCTTTCAAATAGTTGAGGTGGGATGTTTCTCCCCACTCCATCACTATCTGGATGTTGAGGGCTCTGATCTGTCCAACTCTCAGAACCACAGCTGGAGCAGCTTGGAAAGGAAAAACTGGCTTCCATCTGTCACAAACTGGGCACACCACATTTATACCCCCTTTTAACAATTATCCCTTCCTATCCTAGACATCCAGATATGAACCATTTTCCAATCTTACAAGGATAATCTGAAGAAAGATTAAGGATAATTTTGCTGAGTTCAAATGCTGCAGTGAAAAAACACACACAGGGAAAAAATAAAACCTAAGGAAGTATCTCTCTTAAAAGAAAATGCCCCAAACCTGTTTGTGTGTTTAAAAGCTTTTTGGATCATGCCCTTAATGAAGAGTCACAGATAATGATGAGTTGGAAGGAACCCACAAGGCCACTGAGTCCAACTCCTGGCCCTGCACNAACAATTTTATACAACCTATTGTTCACTTACCCTGCTGTCTCTGTACACATCAAAAACAACTGAAAAGGAGAAAAAAAAACATTAATTGTAAAAGATATATCATTTCACAGAAGTCTAAATCTGAATAGATACTTGTGTACACAGCACAATCTGCAAAGTCAATATGTCTAAAGAACTGCAAGCCAGAACTGGGTATACTTCTGAGAGGGAGGTGAAATGTTTCAAGAACTACTGTTAATGCACTGGAAAATCAGCTGCTGGGTTTTTCCATTTAATGCTGGTTTCTTCTGTTGATTTTTCTCCCATGAAGAATATTTGATAAACTCTTAGCCCAGAGAGCTTATCTTTGACATTGCTGCTGTTTAGTTTACAGCAGAACAGAGATGTTTCAGGGAAGGATCAAGACTCCATTGTGTTGGACATTGCACAAACAGTTAATAAGAGAAAGTTCCTGCTCCACAGACATGAGGATTTCAGCAGCTAACAAGACAAACAGGTTGTAGGAACAAAGGGGTTAGTGGCAGTGAAATGGCCGTGTTTGATGTCACCCAAAACAGACATAGCACACCTAATATCAACAACTCCTTCAAACAACCCCCTTGGCACTCAGTGACTGACTCAAAGCTGCCTTGCCTGGCTCCACTCTTGTTCCTCCCCTTGGCTTAATTAAACATGACTCTGTATCTGCAGCTTTCCATCAGCTTCTGTTCTGTGTGGTTAAGCAAATCTTTGAGTTGTCTTTCTATTGAGCTAAAGAAATTAACAGGGAAGCATTCAGGCATGGCTACGTGCAAAAGTTGTACCAGTTTAGCAGAAAGAAAGGGAAAAGAAAAGAAATAAAAGACTTAGAACAGTCTCAGACAAATGCTGTATTGTTACTTCCTTCACTAATAAGGGAATATTTCAGCTAAGAGATTTCCCAACATATGAGGATAAACTAAACTCAGGATATGACTGCAGAACACTTGAGTCTCAGGAAGCTGCCTGTCAGGAACAGGGATGTTGACTGATCACATCCATGCATATAAAGCTTCATCTGACATTTCACGTGAAGCTGGCTGGGCTAAGGGCAAACCACAACTCCACAAAGCCAAAGCCAGTCACGTAGCTGGTTTTCACCATGCAGCCCAAAAATCCACCCAGCCTTTGCATGAGCTGGGTTACGTCAAGGCCAAAGTCACTCCAGGATTAAGTGCTCCATTCTCCCAGGAACACGAGCCCTCAGTGGCCAAGCCAGTCATCAGTGCAAAGGGGGGTACAGGAACCCCAGGATTTCTTCTCCAGCTGTTCAACTGAACTTAGTGCCTGCACCACATCCTCTCTTTAGTCATACCCCAAAGATATCCCTTGCAACTGAGGGTTTCTATAGCCAGGCCTGTCAGACTAAAGCAAGCCCGTGGCAACCACTGAGGTTAATGGATTTATTATTGGGATTCACTGAATTCCAATTCAGACTGATTGCATTCTGGTGACTGGTTCAGGACAGTCACAAACACTGAACAAGAAGAAAACCTGAACTGCTCCCTCTCCTTAGGGATCACCTCAGAGCAGGAGTGGCCTGTGCCAGTGAGACTGTAGTGAAACTTCACCAGAAATTGCTCTAAACAGAGGGAAAGCCAAAGCCCAGCTCTGCACTATCGACACCTCCAAAGCACTGCTCTTACTGGGCTCTTATCAAAGGTATTTAGAAGGTTCTAACATAATTTAGAAGTATTTATAAAGCATTCACCCATCTGTTATCCTACTGCTCTGACTCTGCAATGCTTCAGCTGCTCTGACTCAACTCTTCCATCTGGAGATGCTACCAGACCAACTGGAAAAAGCAGAGCAAACAGCATCAAAACCCCCAACGAAACAAGAAGTCAGGAAAAAAGCTGTAATACCTTTTCTTTTAAAAGCAAACAAACAAGCAAACCCAGATTTTTCTTGTTAACAACACATATGCTACCAGGCAGTGGATCAAGGGAGATGAGGGGGGATAAATGCAAAGTGGTAAAAAAAAAAAAAAAACACCCACAAAACCACAGAAAACATTTTCTGCATGGCATTTCTCTGCAGATGGACCAGCATTTCATGCCTAAGAATAAAAGGTTAACAAACCTTTATCCTAGAAGGTTGCCCTGAAACCTCCTTTTCCCTCAAGGCAATTCAGATGGCATCCTTTACATATTTCAGACCTTTCAGTTCACCAGACAGACGTTTCAGAGCCTAAATCTAGGCATCAATTTCCAAAAATAGTGCCCTGAATTCTTATCTATCAGTTGATTACATACCAGCTAAAATTACATTGGAACACAGAGGAAAATTAAAAGGCTGTAATCAGAATGCCAGATCTATATGACTGATCTTACTTCAAAATGTAATGGATTTATTAAATTAGGGTACTATTCTACTGGTCTTCTCCAAGCAGCAGTCCTTGAGAACTTCTCTGGACTGAAACAGAGTAGCTTTGCAGAGTCAAACTCAATATAAGAGACTGGCACTTGAAGGTACCTTTTCCAGACAGTTAGAAAGGACAGATCTATTTGACTGCTCTGGTGTCTCAGTAAAACAATTAATAATGTTAAAAACCCACCTGGAGGCTGAATTTTCAAAGCTTTAGAGATGACAATAAAACTGCCAGAAAATTCTTATGTTTATGGGTTTTACTAAGCTGAGGTTTGGTCCACACCAGACTTAACTTAAATTTCTTCATGCTGTTTTTCACCACTATTGATCACCCATAACAATTCAACACCATTCAGTTTTCACTAAACCATGTTAGAAAACTATTTCAAATCAAATTTGCAAAGGACTTCCCATTTAAAGAACAAGACAATTTACCTGGACTGATTAGCTGTATCAAATACTGTGGCCTTTATTCAAAGGTTTTGGCACCTAACCTGGTGTACATTGATATTCTAGGAGAAATAATTATAACTTCTTGAAAAGAAACTTAAAAATCCTTTATTCAAGGAATACATCAATAATTTAGCAGCAAACATCTGACAACATTATAAATAAGTATTCCTCTCACTACTGAATGCCTTTTGTCAAGGATCTCCTACCCTGCTTTTCTGGTATAAAAATCATTTTCAAATATAAGGGGTAAAGCCTTAAAAAAAAAGTTATTATGCCTTCTGAAGGGATCTTTCACTCATTTCTTGTGTTTTCTTGAAGAGCTCCAGCCTATTCCTGCAGGATTTTTTTTGTTGCCAATGTAATTCCAAACCTTTGCTGCTCGACGTGCTGCAGCCACAAGAGCTTTCAGACTCTCCCAAGCTAAAGAGAACCAACCCCTGTGAAAGCAAGAGCAATGAAGAGATGCAGACCCACAGATACCCTCAAGATACTTACAGTCTTCATCCAAGAATTTATACTGTATGTGTTTCTTGAAAAACTCCTGTATGGATCTACAGATCTCCTCGTGCTGCTTAGAGATATGATCATAGTACTGGGTGTAGTCCCTCTGTGATATACCTGTCAATAATTTCAGGTAATTTTAATTATAAAGAGCTCTTGGCATGAAAAAAACCCAACCAGGAAAAAAGCAGTTATCCAACACAGAAGATGGGTAGAAACCCCAAGTTTCTACCATTATTAGTGACTTACTGTTTGGCTTTATTCTGCCATACTTAAAGTACTTCCATTAGGAATCTCTTCCTTGAACAGCTCTGTCCTAAATTTTGTCAACTTCATTTTATATGTACACACTTTTACTATTTTATAGTGACTTTCATGAGGAAATTTTGCTTGTGTTTAAGTTTCCAGCTCCCATATTTTCCTTTCAGTTTTATTCCCTTTGGTTACTCTGGTCAAAAATCTTGTTCTGCACTTCACGTGTAGGGACCACAATTTGGAACCATGAAATGCCAGGGGTGGAGGCTAAGCTTGCACATTAGCAAAGATGATCCTTGGATACCACAGATTCTCATTTAACTGATTTTTTAAGTGTGGAATAACATGTGCCTGTTTGATAAGACACTGCTGGTGAAACCCCAAACCCCCAAATCAGTGGGATGGCATCAGGCCAGTACCTTAGTGCTCCCATTTGCTCCCTCAAGGGTTTTCTTGCCTGTGTAGACAAACCATCCCTCCTACAAGTTCTTAATTTCATACATTTGTCTACAAGACACTGGTTTAAAATGACATCAACAGGATTATACACTTGCATGCATCCTGAGTGACAAGAGTTCTCATACAGGATGTGTCAACATAAAACACTGCAATACCCAGCTTGACAAATGTCAAACCCAAGACCTGCCCCATCACTGCAGAATGAGTAATTCAGGCTATTTACATACAAAGAGACAGAATTCCCCAAGGAAGATGTATCACTGATGTCAGTTGGCTGTTTTAACCATATACAAAACACAGAGTTTTACTGTAAGACAATGCTGACTCTGCCAAAGATGTGTTCTTTTTTAAAAAGTTCATATACAAAGTTTATTCTATCAGTGGAACTTTGGATTCTTGATACCACTGCAAAGTGTAACTTGAGTCTAAAAAACAAAAAAAACAAAAGATGATGGCATCTAAGGGGATGCAGATGTGTAACTGGAAAATCATTCACTATCCTGCAAGTATCATTCCTTAGTTTGACTGACAGGCTTATTAATCTTAAGAGTATGGGAACACATTGTGAGAAATCTTGGAGCTATCTTCAGAAATGCAGCTGGAGTGCTAACTAAAAAAAATCCCATACTGGCAGATCTACTAGGGTTCAAAACCTGGTCATGAAATGTACAGAGTGCTTAATTAGCCAGTGTAGAAATGCTTTGAGGTACTTGAAAGTAAATATTACTACAAAAAAGAAAATATATATTCTATAATAAATCTGCATTCAAATGTTTTAGAGGTTATTACAGCAACGTGTATCTCTGGCAGTTGTGGTGTTCCAGCATCATGAAGCAGGACAGGATCAAAAAGCTCTGTCAGGAGCCATTAAGCAATATGGACTTAATGGGAAATCTCTGCTATTAGGAAGATAAACTCTGTTACAGAGAGCTGTAATACACTTGCAACTGGCATAAATGGAGAGAAAATGGGAAGTTGAGCATAGGAACACCAGAAGGAGCAGCCAAATAAAAGGGCTTAGGAGAATGGTGTGTGTTGACAGCACCTGGAGTAGAACAGCTCAAATATCTGTGTGCAGCTCCATAGAAAACCCAAATCAGGAAACCAAGAACAGGGATTGTGCTCCTAAAGGTTCACAGAGGTGGGGCTGGATGGAGCAACAAATTGCTGACAGCTCCCAACAGGTACAAGATGGTGCAGCCAAAACAAGCCCACACTCACCATGCTAAGACAGGAGGAACAGTGAGAACTACATAGCCAATATCCCTGGCCTTCCATATCATCACAAAGAATCCTGGACAGACCAATTGTGGATATGGAGCTTGGTGCTTATGAATATGTAGCCATGAGAGAGGCAAAGTGAGTAAACCTGGTTTTATCTTAAAGCAAAAAAAAAAAAAAAAAAAAAAAAAAAATCACCTTCCTTCCTGTAGAGTCTGGGATTTGCTCCATCACTGCTGTAACACTTCCTTGTTAGAAGAGTTCAGGCAGAATGATTCAACTTTGTTCAGAACAAATGTGCACTAATCCTGTGCTATTTGAGTTTCTGTTCATCTCTAAAGATTTCATGGTAGGCCACACCAAAATCAAACTTCAGAGTAGTAATTAGCCTGAAATTAAACCCCTCAATTCAAGCACCTGTATGTGCACTGGGTATCTCATTTCCTGCTACAGTCAGCAGAGAATAGTCAACACAACCAGAAGAGTAAAACTGAGCTAAATTTACCCTAAATTACCCTAAATTTACCCTACTCAGCTGCCTACAGCACATACTCTAGCACAATCTGCCTGATCTCCAGCTGCCAGAGGGGCTCTGTGCATGCTGTGGATGGATACCCTGGCTCTTCAGTGCCACTTGAAACGTTTTACATTTAGGATTCTGCACCTGAGTAACAGAACAACAGGTTCTAACTAAGCTACACTGAATTTCATATGAACTCAAGACACCTCCTACACCTGTGGAGATGTCCTGACCTCCCCAATGTTCTGTATATAATATCCACATGGGGTCATGTATTTGCAGCACAATACACAACTGCCTCTGTATCCATTCTGCAAGTTGGAGATGATGCAATTTCCTCCAGAATATAAAAGACTCAATCATAAAACTGCCTTTGGGTGAAGTTTCTGAATTAACAATTAAATTAAGAATATTCCCACTGTAATGGCAAACATGCTGTGCTGTCAGGCTTTCAAATACAGTGGAAAGTGAGATGTGGTAAACCACATTTTAAATTACAGAAAGAATAAACCATTAATTTCAGAAATGAGGTGTGAAAAAGAAAGAACTCTCTTCAGACTTAGCTCTCATTCAAGGAATCAGAGAAACTCCTCAAAACTTCATCCAATAACTTTGTTTTTAAGAAATTCCTTACCTAAAAGCTTGTTCTCCTTGACAAAGCATCTGAATTCTGCACCAGGGATTAGTTCACACCATTTACGAAGAACAAGCTGTGGAGGAGAAGCAAATGACAAAGTACTGTTTCAGAAAAGTAACAGCATCCTTTTGTCAACAGGTCTGCCTTTTAGAGCTACAGTTTTGCTGTAGTGATAAGATGACCACTACCAGAAAACAAAACAATCTTAAATCTGCAGTTCACATAATAATCTTTGCAAATATTTCAAAACAATTAGATTTAATAGTAATTTCAGAGAATCACAGAATACTTTCAGGTAGATGGCATCTCTAAAGACCATACAGTCTAAACCAGCTTAAAGCAGAAAGGTTCAGATTGCACACAAGGAACCATGAGGACTGTCAAGCATTGGAAGAGCTCCCTCACAGAGGCTGTGCAGCCTCCACCCACTGAAGTTTTCAGACCAGATTTTATAAAATGCCAAGCAAGACAATATGATCTCATTCCTTACCCACTTTTGAGCATGAGGATGGACTAGACACTTCCTGAGGTCCTTTCCCACCTTAATTATCTTATGCTCTTCCACTTCGTACAGTATTTATAACTGTGAAATCATTTATGAAACAACTTCCAAGTTACATTAATGATAAAGCACGGAAAATAAAAACCCTGCTGTACAACCCAACAAATCTGTCATGGAGTTGGCAGAAAGTTGCTCCCTAGTCAAAGGAGCTGATGAGCAGAATTAAATTTATCCAAATCAACCTCTATTCTGGTACACACCCAAGCAGAATTCTGTGACGCCTTTGAAGGCGCAAACCAGTTAAAATAAGGACACGGGACAGAAATAGAAAACAAACTATTATAGTCAATAGGACAGACTGCCTGGGAATTAAAGCATCTCTCTCTGGCACTTTCTCAAGCTTCTGTATTTCTTAAGCTGAAACACACTGAAGGAACCATGTTTTTGAAGGCCCCAGTTACTGCTGCTGGATGCTGGAAACTCCCAAACCCTTTAAACTGCAGCAGAAAGCTTCAGTAAGCAGAGATGACACTCCTAACTACAGTGTTAACATTCAACTCTTTGTTCCAACTTTTAGATGTCCTGTATCTTTAAAGCACACTTGATAGTACTTCAGAATAAAACAAGGTTCATTCACTTTTGAAAAGCCCTTTAAGCCCACAGCATGATGACAAATGTTATATTTACATAAAAACTATTATTAGAGAGATGACTAGATGTTGCCATAAGAGCAGCAGCTCCACATTAACAGTTTAAAGCATCTCCAGCTGAACATTTTGAGCTGGTAACAAACATAGGAAACAAGATGTGACAGACCAGTTCAGGATGTCCCCAGCCACTGCAGCAAGCCTCACCCTTGGTAACCTCAGTGTGATGTTCACAAGCAGCTCACCATCAAGAATATATGACTTTGAACTACTGAACTTGTCCTTCCTGTCACAACCTGACAGATATGAGAGGACATTGCAAGAAAGCTTCCCAAGTCTGCACTTTAGCCCACCTGATCTGCAATTAAATGAACTTCTTATGACCTGGAGTGCTGAACCAGACTATCCAAAGCAACACAAATAAAACAAACATAACACATTTCATGGACAGAAACCCAACCACAAATGCCTTTCAGCCTGTGAGCAATTCTGTTAAATTACTTAGAAATCATGCAAGGAGTCCTACCTCATAGTTCAAGGAAGGATCAGGGGAATCATCAGTACAGTGAATAAATCTGAAAAAGTAAGGCACAGGCTTCAAAATCTGCTTACATGGAAGATTTTAGCCATAGTGAGAAAAATAATCCCGAACTGTGAAACTTAAGATCTACTGTTAAATTATTTCCAATATGTACAAAACAAGTAAATGCAATACATAACAACAACTCTTCTTTTGGCAATTATCATGGGAAAAAAACCAGAATCATCACCTCTTATATTCTAGTGCAATTTGGAAGCACTTAAATCTGGACAGGGATGTGTCCAAAACGTCAGTGTTGATTCACTGTTGATTTATTTCTGCTTGAATCAACAGTGCTGCTCCTTTCCCCTTGTATTGTTATGTTAGCATAACTGAATTCTCAAAAAACCCAATAAACTTGAGCAATCTAATCCAGTTTCACTGCAGCATGTTTTCCCAAGTACTTTTAATGTTTAACTTTGCAAACCACACAACAGAGACACATCATCATGCCTTACAGCAGTTCATTTCCATGAATAAAGGATGCAAAACAGCCCTGCTGCTCAGCCCTCCTGGTTCCATAGCATGGTATCTTTCTAAGTCAAGAGCCTTAAGGAATACTCTTACACATCTCTTGAGAGTAGGAATAAACAAAACTATTTCCACAACTTCAAGCAGATGTCAAGGTTTTGTCCCTTGTGAGGAGCTGACTCTGTTGGTCTCCTTTCAGGAGCTAGCAAGAATGGAGGCAGTTGCAAGTCAAGTCAACTTCCACGTACCTTTTAGTGATTTTACAGTAAACCTCACAATAGATTCTGTAACTTTCAAAAGATATTCACAGAAGAATATGTGTTTTTCTTCCAGTTCTACTCCCTGACCTTATTGGCAACAAAACACTTGGAAAGCACAGAACTGTGTCAAGGGTCACTGCTGAGCAATAGTCCAAAATACAATATTTATAAGATCTCCTTTTGGCAGTGAACTTCATTCAGCAACCCAAAAGTCTCACATAAACATTGCATTTGTGAGACATGGCTGCCCAGCCTTTGGTTTGAAGTGAAGAGCTATTGTAAGAGTTCATTCTGTATGCTGCCAGCAGAAATAAATTTCACACATTTTAGTTTAGACTTTAATATCCCCCAACACAGAGAAAAGTAGGGCAATACAGGCAGGCTTTCCAAAAGCACAGTGATCAAACACATCATATATATGTCTGTAAGCCTGTGTAAACAGATAACATCCTTCAACTGCAGTTTAGATTCCCCGCAATTTAAGATCTGTCAAGGCAACAGAAACAAACCCATGAGAGCTCACAGTTTTGCTAGACTCAGAACTCCTCCCTTACTAGAGTATATGCCTCTCATGGTGAAGAAAATTTCCCCCCCACACACAAAGCCAATAATAAACTCTATCTACAAAGGCAGCTGAAGTCCAGCACATGGAGTTTTACAGAGCCTGCACATGAGGACCTGTATTACCTCTCACAGATTCCAGATCTGAGATTTGGGTACCTGCAATCTGCTCCATTCCAATGAGTCTTTTCCAGCAGGCAAAAAACCCCAGCCTTATAATCAAAATTATTCCCTAACTCAACCCTCAAATATTTTGGGTAAGAGCTATGTGAGGAAGGATGGTTCCTCTTTCCTTCTAAGTCAGAAAATTAAATCCTTGGGTATCATCCCAAGCCCCACAGACTGCAGGTATTGCTGCCAAACCAAGTAGACAGGCAAAAATACTGCAAGACACAGTAAGGGGATTTTTTTTGAGCCTTGATGACACAGGACTGAGTACAAATGAGGAAAAAATGGCTGAACACAGCACAAGACAAAATAATGTTTTTGTAATCTAATTTTCATTCTTAATATTATCATGAGTTTTCATTGACAAAAGGCCACTTTTGTTTGGGGACTAAATTTTGGGTGACTTGAGGTTGCAATTTTATATTTCTTACCAGCTCCTTGTAGCATTTATTGCTAAGACCCATCTGAATTCGTGTATGGGCTTTTGCTCTCCAGAGGGACAATGCTAAGTGAAGTGGCTTCAACCCACATCCTATTCAGGTTTGCATGTACTTGAAAGAACAATCAGAAAGATGTCAGGAACCCCAAATGAGACATGCCTGGGCTGTATTTTCTGAAGCACCTGAAAACTGTCATATTGAAAACTTTGGGCAAAGGGATCAAACTCTTTTGCTGTCTTGTGGTCAACAGCTTTTTTACAGAGTTATACTCAGAAGTCAACACCAGAAGGATCAAGATCTCTTTATATGTGGCAGCTCAATGTCAAACTCCAAATGCAAATACAGGTACACGCTACACAAAGCCATTATGCAGGTCAGTTTTCAACACTGAGAAAAGCAATTTAATAAGGTTGGCAAGTTTCTCCAGTACCTACCCTGCTAAGAACTCATCTGCAAATCACTGAGATAATTAGGAACTATTATGAATATGATGAGAATTGTAAAATTTATTCTGTACCTGATACTTCCCCGCTATTATCGCACAGTTTATTTTAAAACCTTATTAAAAAAAATAATAAGGAGAAGCTTTTAACAGCCTTTGAACTGTATCTTTATTCTTTGAGTATTAAACCTTGCTGGAACTTTGAGGCCTAAAAGAAATAGGAAATTAATGCACCACTCAAAAGAGAATCTTGTACTACACCGTAAATTGCTGGGAAAAATTGGTGAGAGTAAAACCTCAAGGAAAAAGGAATCATCATCAAAGGTCTCATTTTTCACATCCTCTCGTGTGGAATTGCCTACCTTGATACAGTTTATACTAAAGCCTAAACTAACAGCTCCTGCATAAAGATACTGGAGTGCTAAGGCACATTCTTCATGATCCAACACTGCCTCCTATGTTCTGTTAGGAGAAGGCAGGCTGTTATTTCTCCATGTCTCAAAAAAAATTTGAAATTTCCCTACAATTTGGAATCCAATATTAAAAGCATTAAGTCTGGCATCAGAAAGGTCAGAATGCAGAGGCATTATCATATCATTAGAAGTACTGCTAATATTTTTACCAGCCTCAAGGTGTGCAATCAATCATGTTTTAACAAAACATAGTCCACCCAGTCTAACAGTAAGGAAGAAAACTGTATTTTACACCAACACATCCATAAGGGCTATACAGAGCTTTTTGCTCAAAAGAGGAGTTTTAGTCATTAACAGAAATCCCAGTTAGAAAGGGATTTTATCACACATACTCAACACTAAATTTCTGAAAGCCTACATTACTGCCTGAAAAATTAACATCATACCACCCACGAGATTTTTTGAGAACTCAGCTAAGTAAAATACAATGTCGACTTTGAAGCAGAAACAACATCAACTGCATTAATGAGTACATCACTCTGAAGTCTTTGATAATTTATTTTAAATTAACACACTGGAAAGGGAATTCATTAGTCTGAACTTTTCAACCAAGGTGTCAGCAACATGAGAGAATCCAAATTTTTAAAACAATCAAAGCAATTTATTCATGCTCAGCATATTTGCATTGAGTCCATATTTTTTCTTAGTTTGTATTAAAGCATTACATGGTTGAAGTTTTCTCGGACCTTGAGACAGCTGAGAATTAAAACAAGGGCATTCCCTGACCTGAACAATGTTTAGAGGCAGGGAGGAAATGGGAGAGAAGAAAAAGGCAAAGAAAGTGGTTTGCCTTAAGTCCCACACCACTGGCTTAAATTTCTAGGTTAAAACTCAGATCTACAAACTGCCATTGCAGCATGTTTACCATATTATGACCCACAAAGTAGATATTTAAGTTCATACAGTTGAACAGGACACAAAACAACAACAATAAAAAGGGCATTCAGCATTTCAGCTGCTACTTATGCAGGTCAAGAAACCTTTAGACCATACTGAGTATTACTGACAAAGTAGAAATATAGTGCATTTCTCCTCCCCCCAAGTAGTCCTTCCAAGGGATTTGGATGCATTATGTATGTAATTTTCATTTATTCAGCACTTCAGGTTCTTATGCCAGCTACATTTTTAATTTCTGCTTGCTAAGGACTAGTGAGCTGGCAGCTAATCAATAGTATAATTAAGGACGACCACTGTAAAGGTTTAGCAATAATCATTGCACTGCTTGGGGACATTCTGTACCAATAACTTTGTAATTTAGAAATACCAAGCAGAGACTGGACAATAATATATGCTTTAATCAAGTATGACATATTCATCATTTAGACAGAGATAGGTGAAATACACAGAGATATACACAGAGACCAAGGTGATTTCCCATAATCATATCATAAGCTTTACTTATTTACCACCTTATTTGTGCCATCTGGTGGTCTTACCACATTGGAAAAGAAGCCTAAATGGACTGGACCAGTGGAGTTTGAGCTGTTGCCTTTCTGCAAGAGGTCATTCTCCCACAGAAGGATCAGGACAAGGGAATGTGCCTGCTATGGGCTGCTCAGCCACTACTGCTCTTGTGTGAACTTAAGGTGACATCACTGATAGTTCAAGTCAAGAGCCCTGCTGTGAAACCTCACACCACAGCCACAGAATGTCCTCATGCCTCTCCCACCAAGATTGCAGGGGGTGAAGAGCTGAGGCACTGACTGCAACTGATACAAGATTAAACCAGACAGAAAATTCACTGATTCCAGTATCAGTGAAGGTGGTTGAACCAATTCATTCTACCATACAAGGAGTTGCCACTCTTGTGATTTGTAAACCAAGTGGCACTTGTTGAACACTTGCTTGTCTCCATGACTCACTAGAAAACAGTTAACCAAACAGGAATTCTGCAAGGAGCTCTGGGTACTTTTTGCTGGACCTCTTTATAGGTGAGAACAGTAAATACAAACTCCATAATATTTAACATTCACTTTGCACTGATGCAAAGTGTGCAGTTCTTTTCAGACCCACAAGAATCAGTCCTGAAAGCCACTGCAACAAAAATGTTACTGCTCAGCTCTGTGAGCAAGCCATCCTCCAGACAGCCCACCTCTCCTTAGGGGAAACCATGAAAAGCAGCTCCTTGGGAAGGCACCAAAGGCTTCTGAGAATTCACTCACCTCTGACATGTAAACTACAGACTTCTCATCTCCCCCACTCCTCTCTGTGACCCCAGAATCATGAATTCTCATTCTTCACAATTGTTTCCCAAGCCCAACATATTTTCAAACTGTTTTATCACTCCAGTATCTTCTCCCCTCCTCCTCAGTCTCTTCTCCAGCATCTCCTGACATTGCAGGTTAGGCATGATGTAAAACCCAACATCAGAACTGGACTTACAGCCTTGCTGTCAACAGCCCCCCCTTTTTTTCTCATGTACCAAAAACTGGGGGATGAGAATCTCATTAGAGTTGCAGGAATAAAAAAGAAGGCAGTTGCACAGCATTAATGTAACTGGTTTCACACTTTAAAAAGAAAATTTTTATCAAGACATAACCCACTTGACATGAAACTCAAACCTGTTAACCACCTATAAGGCACCTAGAACAATGGCTCTGCATTTGACTGAGTCTCCTAAAAAATCCTTTAATGAAAATAAACATTGAATAATTATTGCAAAATAATCTCTCAGATACCAAGCCATGGATTGCCCCTTTTCTTTGAAAGTCTACTTGTCTGGGGAAAAAAAAAGTCACCATAGTAACAGAAATATCAACTCCAGTAAGCTCATTTTCTTTCAGAAAAATGCTGTATTTTAGAAATGAGTGACATAAATCAATGAGATGCAGGTACTACAGGAGGAAACTGTTCCTATACAATTAAGTACTCCCTTCATGTGAGCAGATACAAATCAACCCCAAGCACATTGTATTTTTTAATTTTATCTGTAACTGTTATCCTTAGTCTCCTGGAATATATTTGTTCCAAGAGCTACAAGAACTTGGGTTCAGAATAAGCTCTAGAAATATGTGAAATAAGTTAGCAGAAGTCTCAAGCATCTTCCAGGCAGCCACAATAAGGAGGGTAGCAACAAGTAAATACCTTGTGGGTGGGAAGGCAAAAAATCTCAAGAATACAACATGACTTGCTCTGGAAAGGTGGTCAAAAAAATATGGTCTTAGTCCATAGTGTCAAAGCACACTGGTTGCATGTGCTACTTTAATGCCTTTATGGTTTGCTTTTGTTTCTTTCTGGCTGTGTATCACTAAGATTGTCTGCTGGAAATCTACTTACGGCTGAGTGAGGTCACGAGTTATGAAGTCTGAACTCTTGAAGAGGAGGAAGATGTCACTGAGAGCTTTACATTTCAGAGAGCTGTTCATTGCTATCCAGTAGGCATCCTAAAGAAACACAGAAATTACCTGAAATACACCTTCATTAGCAGGAGGGACTGCAAACTTCAAGTCTATCTAAATATTATGCAACATTTGAAATACGTGCAGAAAAGTAATTTTTTTTATTTCGAGGAAAACTTCATCAGTGGTTAAAAGAGACAAAACAGTTCTCATTTTTCTTATGAATACTCTTATAATACAAAAGCAGTGCAAATTCATTTGCAAGAGTCAGTTTTTGCCTTACTGCTTCCAGGAACTTGCCTGGAATGCTTGATTGAACACAATGTCCCTTGAGAACAGAAAACAATATTTGGGTGCACTCATCCTTATGGTATAGTTAAGAGTACCTAAAATTAACTAGAGGAAAGTTTATTGCCTTTTTTTTGAAACTGTGGCACTTTTCACCTTTATACCAGGTAAAGTTTTCAACAAGAAGAGCCTGCCCATCACATAACCATCTGTGACCAGGACATAGGTTTTAGATAGGAAAGTCAGTACTGCCATTCATCAGCCTCCCTAAAAATGCACCATCACCATCTAGTGATAGACAAAATATCAGTGAAGTGGTGGAATCCACCTGGATTAAAGAATCCAGCACTTCACTGATATCTTGTGTACCACTTCTTCCTTCATCAGAACCACTAGTCTCTTCTTCTTTCCAAAGCCTTGAGAGAAAACAAACACAAAACATTTTGCATGACAACATCTGTTTTAAGTTTTGTGAGTCAGCATTCTTACCCTTGGGGCACTCCAGTTGAGTTTAGGAAAAACACTGCCACCCAGGGAACTTATTGCTTCCTGAACTTTAGCTGTGAACTCAGGAAATTCTGGTGCCTGGACAAAGAACAGCAGCAAAAAATATAAATTTCAATACATTTAATAGTGAAGTGTAGCCATCTTTTAAATACTATTAGCAATACATATTGCATTGGAAATAAGTCCAAAATCAGTATGAGCTCCAGGAACACAGCATACAATAAACTCACTTAAATAAATCATTTTATCAAATCAATCTAACAAATCTCATTCTTTCAATCAGAGAGAACTGAAAATGCTCCCAGTTCTAACTCTCATTACTAGCAAGTATCATGAACTTCAGGAGAAAACCCAAAATGTTGTAACAGCCACCAAGAAATCTGCAACAGCTGGCAAAAAATACAAGTCAAATAACCAACCCTTAAATCCTTACCTGTTGGTTTATATGCTATGGTAGATTACTGTAGACAAATAAGATCCAGTAATATTTAAACTTCTGAAGAGTGATTTTAGAATTAAACATATCTTTATCAATTCATAGGCAATTTGAGTGACAGCTGCTCATTTAAGCTCTAGTTTCATAAAATGTTACTAATACTTTAACTAATTAGCTCTTAAATTAGGTCTTAAGGTAGCTACTTAACAATACATTGATTCAAAATAGAGGACACGCTGCAAAGGTTGGGCTAGAAAACCTTGCCTTGTAAAGAACATTGAAAATATAAGATTGAGATTAAAAAAACCCCCCAACTCTTCAGGTTGCTCCAAACTCTACCCAGAATGTGGTGCTACAGAAAAATAACAGGTTGCTGACCTTTAAAATAATATGAAAGGATTTGAAGCATATGTCAAAGATTTTTCATGTGACAGGATTTATAGCAAGAAGTATATAGGAACACTGTTTCTGCTTATTTTTAAACTCAATTCAAAAGTAACTTCTAGGCTAAAGCTAATTGATGCCTCTTAAACAACAAAACTCTCACAGCCATACAAGTGAATAAAAAAAACCTCATACACTCTGGCATCTCCTCATTGCAGCTTCCCAAAATGCAAACACTTAAAAAAACCTTCTCACACTTTAGTGCAGTGACCTAGACTGAACTTCAAGCATTCTGAACCTTTCCTTCATACATTACCTAGTCTCCATGGGAAACTACACTTGGAAAACTCAAAAAAACCCCACTTTTCTAATTTTATTTTTAGACTTTCAGTCGATTCTAGAAACTGTTCCTGCAAGAAGTAAAACTCTTCATCCCCTGATCCAAGCTTCTCTTGTTTTGACAGGAATCAGGAGTCCTACTATATATGTAACACCAGCACATACTAACTCTCCTGGGGAAGATGTAACCAATGTGTCATTTGATGAACACAAAGGGATAAATATACACACAAGAGGAAAATTCTACAACTGCATAAACAAGCTGGACTCCATCATTTCCTGAATTTTGAATGCCTGGCCTTGTAACCATTAATATTAATGCAAGTTATTCTAAAACCAGAATTTTCTGCCTTTCCACTTCCCTCAGGAGGAAGCTGTAGTCTTACCTAGATACACTAAAGTCATTTACCCTGTGCTCTTCTGACAGGTAAATACCTCTTAATTATGTATTTCCTTATTGTGTTCTACATTATAACAGAACCTGATTCAAAACTCTGGTATTACTTATTTAGCATCATTACCATGAGCTTTGCAAACCATATGATGGATCCTAAAATCCTTGTTTTAAGTTATTTAGAATTTAAGGAATCTAGGTTATCAAATATTTGAACTGAAGATTACTCAGTGTGCACAAATTTGCAATGTGTTAGTTTTAAACTCTAGGCTATAAATTCTGTGCTAGCAGAAGCACCACTCAAAGCAGAGTTGTGATTATCTGGCACCTAATCCAACATGAGCAATTCCACACCCTGAGGAACATTAGAGAGCTAAAGGACTGACAAGTGCCCTGAGTATTTTAACTCTGACAGTGACAGGACAACAGCAAAATTCAAACACAGATGTAAGAAAAAGATCAAGAAAGCCTGGTTTGCATCCATTATGATCTTGATTCCACGTGCAAGGAGACCATAAAGATAGGAAAATAATAGAGAGATATGTATTTAGAAGAAATAATGGCACACCAAGAGAAGAGCTGTGAAGACTGAGCTGCAGGGGCTTTGTTTCTTCTGCATCCAGTCTGATTAAATAATTTGGAAATACTCAAAGTGGTGAAAATGAAAGACAGTTATATTTAGAGCTGTACTGCAGCTCATTTCCTAGAGTCTAACAAGTGTATGATTGTCAGGGATGAAGAAAAGTGTTTTATTTTAGTTAAATAAAATTAAGCCAGTAAAACATTTTTGAAGTTACAGACATGTACACTGCCATCCATCTAAAATGGTCTGGAAAATGTTACATACAGCAAGAGATATCTCTAACCAGCAACAAGTTTATATCACAAGGGTGCAGAAAGGAAACTGCTGACAAACTCACACTGGGGTTTTACAGACCTCACCTTAAGTGTTGTAGTGTTCTCATCATCTGACCACTGTTCAAAATAAAAACAAACCAAAGGTTACCAGTTTCCTGAGCCATCCATTATAATTTATGAGAACATCAGAATTCATGCAGCCTGTTACAACATGGAGATCAAATCATTGCCCCAGACACCACAACATCACCATCCTGCAATTATTTTGGCTGTAAGGTAAGACAGGAAAAACAGTGTATATTCAGCAGAAGTTCTACTCTGAAGTATTGATAAAAAGATACCTGTATATGTTTCAATTGTTATTTATATCAGAAAGATGGACATTTCAGACCTCAGTCTTCCCTATCTACAGCTTGTCTCCAGCTCCAGCACTTCCATCCTTAGATCTATGATCCATTAGTTTCACTTTTATTTCTTTTTCATCTCCTTGTTGTACCTTCTGTCACCTTGTACTTACAACATTTTTCACTGTTTTCCCTCATTTAACTCAGAATGGCTTTCTGAGTTATTACAGCCTTGGAAACTTTCACTGTTTCTTGAAGGAACTACTCCAAATGTACTCCTAATTTTTCAGAGCATTGAAACAGCATTAAGTTCAATTCCAACATTCCCCACTCATTATTACAAATGCAATTATCAAGAAATGAAAAAAAATTTAAAAGTCTTCTGTGAAAGAGCATAGAAATATTTTAAACTTTCCCTGACTTCACAGCACAAGTGCTCACATTTCTCTGTTTTTCATGGCAACCAGCACATGATAATTATTTCTGTGAAGTACTCTCTGCACCTATAAATTACACAGAAAAAGTTATAATTCATCTTTTTCTCAAAAGACTTGACATTAATTTGCATTTTACACTGACCTGTATCTCCTCTGCATCATCACTCCCCTCCTGAGCATGGCTTGGGGGATCTTCTCTGAAAAATAAAATTAACAGGAAAAAAAATTAAGCACTGGAGTTTGACTTGACTATATCCATTACATTTCCACAGCATTTCCAGCTCTTGGTGTTAAAAGGTTTTCATAAGGAGATTAAACCTCAAAACCCTGTCAGAGAAAAATCAGAGAAGCCAGCAGTGAAAACTGAAGCCCAAATAGCTGCATTAGGCCTAGGTCCTACCCTGAACACTTGCCTTTTTCAAATTAGCAGATCAGTTTTTGCTATAAAACACCATAATTGAAGCTTTTCAACACCCTGTTAATGATTCTTTTCCAGATTTACTGTACTCGGACACAAACACAATTTGAACTTTTTTTTTAAATTAAGTTCAATTTAAATTATGCTTTACCTTCATACTCCCTTTCCAAGTAAAAGCTCATAAACCTTGAGTTTCAAATGTTGACCTGTGAATTTCTGGCTCTGAAAAGAAAACGTCCTCACACACTCAGCACACAGACAAAAGAAGATCCCATGGAAAGTGGAGAGTGTAGCAAACAGGGCAAGGTCAAATGAACATCCCTGCCAAAAGTCAATTCTTGGACAAGCTGAGTCTCTGCAGTCCCTCAATGCACTTCCATAGGGATGAAACCATCAATAAATGTGTTTGAGATCTAGAGGTCAGATAGAGGTGCACAAGAAGCAATCTTGGCCTTGACTACATGAAGATCACATTCACTTCGAGCTAAGAAAATTCAGCTCTGAGAAGAAATGGTTTTTAAAAGGAATTTTAACTGCAAACATCTTTAAAATGTAATTTAAGTCAATCATCCAGCTGTCCATTACTCCATTGAAGACAGCAAAATTGTAGAACACAGCTGTTAAGTCAAACCTTCAATTTCAGCTTTTCTGAGGGCTTATTAAAATAAACAGCTGCTGCTAAATAAATGACACAATTCTGCAGAAGCAGGTGACAAGACTACTTCTGATCCAAAATGGTTTTAAAACAATTCTAATTTTCTAGATACTCTTTAATAAGAAAAAGAATTTAGAAATTAAAAATTAAACACTTTCATCTTTACAAGGCGTTTAAACAGCTTCAATTTTTGTGTAAATTGATACCTGATAAACTAACCAAGCTCCCTTTCACTCACAGCCTCACTGGCTGCTCTGCAAGGAGCAAAACACCAGTTAGGGAATCGTGGAGTGAGGACTGATTTCTGAGTTTGATCATTAACAAGATACATGCAGCAACCATTGCACAAGGAAACCACACAGGGAGATCCTAGGCAGAAACAAAGAGCAAGAGTGTTCTCACCAACTGTTCCTGCCATCTATTCACCTCATTCTTCTCCATCCAAAATCCTGGTGTGGCTGCACACACACAGGACATTCAGCTTTGTCATATGCATGGATTACCCATATGCAAATGAGTATATCAAATGTTACTAATTATTGAGTTTGTATATAGTTTATTTTACTGAGAATTAAGCTCAGGTAATGTCACTTCAGCCCTGGACTGGCATGGGACAGGTCAAGCCTGTGAACTGGACCCAAGCAGATCCAAAGAACCAAACACAAACCAGCAGCTGAGCATCCCAGAGACTGGTACAGCCCCCAAAGAAAGGTGGAGAAAAAAATGAAAGGACTGTGTCCTCTTGCTTTAGAATGAATTGCAGTTCATGGATTTCAGGGTCTGCTTCAGGCAGCAGCAAATCCAGCTGTACTAACAACAGTCAGCTCATTCACAGGCTCACACAGTGTGAGGTTTACTGCAGTCACACTGGTAAAATTTAAAAACTCATGATGCTCAATACAATATGTATATACAAAATGGTGCTGTGAATATAAAATGACATTAGTACTTGGAAGCTGGGGAGAAAACATACTTTACCTTCCAGAAACCACCAGTGTTCCATCATCCAGCAAATATTCTTTCACATTCTCTGGCAGGGGAAGTACAACACTGGAAGAAATGTGAAAATCTCTTTAATACCTTATTATTACTTCTATAATAAAATCCTAGTGGAATGAAAGAATTTGTTTTTTTTCATAGCACATACCTCAACAATACTATGTTTTATTCTCTAACATTATGGAAGAAAATTCTCTTTCACCCATCTTATCTCTCACCCAAAACAGCAATACCCACTTTCCTCCAGGAAAGTATAGGACAAAAATTTTAGATGAAATATACAAAAATGCTCCACTCCTCCAAAGCTCTAAGAAATTCCAAGTAAAATTGTGTGCAGCTTGTGAGGAGACAACATGTTGCTCAAACGAAAGGTTTTCCTTCTGAAATTCAAATCAAAATTTGCCTATGCCATCCTAATGTTCCAAAAATGCAAGACTATCACTAAACTTGCCAAAAATAAGCCTGTATTAAATGCTAAGAAAGATAAAAGATCAAATGCTTTGATTACCACAAGCATGATGTCAGCACTTTTTGATCCAACAGGACTATCTCGACTTTCCTGAGCTACTGGTAGTTCTTGTAACTGTCTCATGACCTGCAGCAGCACCTTAGAAACTGCAGAATTTCCTGTGCCTTCCAGAAATACACTGAAACACCAAGCTGGCCACTTGGGTTGGATAGATGTAGTCACAGTTCAAGTAGGAAAAGTAGGAACAGCAGGATTTGGATACTAGGAACAGGGTGGATATCTTCCAACACTTAGCATGGAGTCCCACCAGGATAGCAGGAGCACAGGGGTATCTGGCCTGCCCCAGGGCTTCCCAAAACACTCCTTTGGGATGTAGAGACCAGACTCCAGCTCTTGGGACTGCAGCTGATGGCTCAATCAATCCTTCACCACCTCCACCCCAGCTCTGCCCCACACAGGTCCCCTCTATCTCACCCAACCCTACCCCAACACCAGCTCATTTTCACCCCAGCCCAGCCCCACAGAATCCCAGAATGGCCCAGGTTGGAAGGGACCACAGGGCTCATCTCCTCCCTGCTCAAGCATGCCAGAACACATGGCACTCAGCTGTGTCCAGTCAGTTCTGGAATATCTCCACTGAGGGAGACTCCATAGCTTCCCTGGACAATCTGTTCCAGGCCTCGGTCACTGCACAGGACAGAAATTCTCCCTCATATTCAGGTGGAACTTCCTGGGCATCAGTTTCTGCCCTTTGCCTTCTATTGCTGGGCACCACCAAGCAGAGCCTGGTCCATGCTTTAGCACCCCCCCTTCAGATATTTATATGCATTAATGAAGTCCCCTCTCAGTCATCTCTTTTTCCTCCCAGGACCTGAAGGGAATTTGGAGGAAAGACAGAGCAAGACTATTTACAAGAGCTTGTAGTGACAGCACATGAGTTCAAATAGAGAGAGTGTCAGTTTAGATAGATATTAGAAAGAAATTATTTCTTGTGAGAGTGGTGAGGCCCTGGCACAAGTTGCCCCATCCCTGGAGGTGCCCAAGGCCAGGCTGGAAGGAGCTCGGAGCAACCTGGTCTAGAGGAAGGTGTCCTTGCCCATAGCAGGGGACTGGGATCAGATGATCTTTAAGGTCCCTCCTAACCTAAACCATTCTGTAATTCTCGAGGCTGAACAGGCCCAGTTCCCTCAGCTTTTCCAGTCCCTTAATCATGCTCGTAGCCCTGCGCTTGGACCTGTTCCAGGAGCTCCATGTCTGAGGAGCTCAGAACCGGACACAGCACTCCAGGTGAGCCTGGCCCTACGAGGGGAGGGGCAGGATAACCCTCCCTCGCCCCACACTCCTCCCCAGCCTCACCCCACACCGAACGGGGAGTGGATCCACCCTACAGCCCGCACCGCCTCTCCCAGCCCCCGCCGCCCCTCACCGCCCACACCTGCGGATGGTGACGGCCTTGAAGAGCGGGTACCACACGGAGAACTGGCAGTGCGCCACCTGCTCCTTCTTCATCCTCCTCTTCCTCCTCCTCCTCCTCAGCCCGGCCGCTCCCGGAAGCTCCCGCTCCGCCCGGAACCTCCCGCGCAGCTCCGGACGCCGCCCGGCGCCATGGCCGGCGCACCGGGCCCGGCTCCGCCCCCGCCGCCTCAGCGCTGCCCCGGAGCGTCCCGCGGCGCCGCCTTCGCTGTGCCCTGCCCCGAGCCCAGCAAGAGCTGAGTAACCTGTTATGCTTTTAGGTTCTGCTGTCCCGCGGTGTGCCCTGCATGGAGCTGTTTCATAGTCTCGTAGGATGTTAAGGGGTTGGAAAGGGACCTGGAAGATCATCCGGTTCCCATCACCCCCTGCTACGGGCAGGGACACTTCTCATGAGAGCGGGTTGCTCAAGGCTTTGTCCAACCTGGCATCCACAGCTCACTGAGCAATCTGTTCTGGTGTCTCACCACGCCCACAGTAAACGATTTCTTCCTAATATCTCACCTAAATTTCCCCTCTTTCAATTTGAACCCATTACTCCTTGTTCTTTCACTACAGTTCTGATGAATTGGCCCTCTCCACCTTCCATGTGGCTCCTTCAGGTACTGGAAGATGCTCTGAGGTCTCCACACAACCTTCTCCAATTTTCTCAGCCTTTGTAGGAGAGTTGTTCCAGTCCCCTTATCAATTTCGTGGCCTCCTCTGGACTTGCTCGAACATTTCCAAGTCCTTGTTATGTTGGGGACACAGAACTGTGCACGGTGCTCCAGGTGGGCTCTCACAGGGGCAGGGGAGAGGGGCAGAAACCCTGGATACAGCCCAGGACACCTTTGGCTTTCTGGGCTGCGACCACGCATTGTCAGCTCGTGTTAAGTTTTCTATCAAGCACTATTTCATTTTGTGCAGTCCCAAGTGAAGCATTAATGCAGTAGTAGGGGGGATTTTTATGCCCCGTGGTTCAGCTGTTGTGTCTGTGCCTGTGTATCCCCTGCATGGTGTTGTTTCCATGTGATGTGTCCTCCTGTGCTCTCACCTCTGCACTTTGGGGATGTCCCCCTCTAGCTTTGTGACACCTCAGCTGTTGGGAAGTTTGGAAACGCCTTGGAGCTGCCTCTAACCCTCTTCTGCTGGTGTGAGATAAGATAATCCTTGTTTGCTCTCCAGTTACTTGTTAGTTAAACAATAACTAATAACTTGCAGTTATTTTATTTGGCACACAATGGGTCATCCATGCTTCTAGATACCATGATAAAAATGAAACATCCTCCCCCCTGCTTTTCTCCCTCGCCTCTACTTAATTGCTACTTAATTGATATTGTTTCTAGAATCATAGCACTGAAGTGCCTTGGGAGTTTTTAATGATGTGTATCTTCAGCCTGGGTATCTGGGAGTGCTGTTTGTTAACTTGTGCATAAAATGTTGCCAGTGTCTCTTTTGCACATCCTTTACAAGAAAAAGCTGTATTTTGTTTGAACTTGACCTTGAGTTTGCCATGGGGTCCCCAATAGGGAGCTTCCATTAAATCTGATTGCTGCCAGCTGGAATGTGTGTTTGGATCAGAGAATGTCTTCTGAAAAGTGATTTAGGAAAACTAATCCATCCATCTAGGTATCAATATTGAAGTATAGTTCTGATATCTTGACTTCTCTCTTGAACTGATTCACAGACCTCAGTTTGCTTAAGATTTTAACTGCTGGAAAGGATAATTTGGAAACTGTAGAATGGCTGGATGTTGCCTTGAAAGGAAGCCATTCAATGAAGGAATAAGCAATGGGAATAAAGTTACATGTTTTATACATGGCATGGCTTTTTCAGGACAGAATTTGATCCCAGTTTGAAATAAATAAAAGAAGTGGCATGTTTTGCTAGCAGTACATTGTAACACTGGGCACAAAAACTACCAGACAAGGTAGAAAACATTTATTTTTCCCCATAATTGATAGTTTGAGGGCTGTTGATTCATGTTAAGGCAGCTGATAAATGTGGGCACTTTGACATATCCTTAAGATTGCATTTATAACTATTAAGACTGTGTATTCTTAGAGCTCATGTAATCCTAAATCAGGTAGCCAGGCTCCCAGGCTGCTGTATCAGCTGCACTGAATTTTTAACTCAAATGAACTCATATTTATATGCTGAGGGAATTTTATGAGGTGGAAGAACTGCAAGACAAGGCATGTTCTGAAAGCTAAATAGGCCTTTAGAAACCTCACATTTTAGTGTTAAATTTAATTTTCAGTTGCAGCTAATTTTGTTTATGAGCAGAAAAATGCTGCCATCCTTGACAGCATGACTAACGTGAGATGCCAGAATTGCAGCCTTCATTTAACCAAACGGTATTTCTGCTTTCTAACAGCAGAAATTCTCACTTCTCTACTGCCAACTGAATCTGGACAGAAATACCGTTTTGGTGGAGCTTTTAAAAATGTCACTATACATAGAGTTACTGCACCCACTTGTGGAGGAGAGCCAAACTACAGAAGATGGGATAGATCAGCCTTCCCCTCTCTTTGAGGTGTTCACCCATTTTAGGTTTTAGTGATAATTTAAACCACTGAAACTGTAATTGTTGTTGTTGTTGTTTTAAGTAGCAAGTCGCTGCTGAATCTCTCAGGAGAGAGCAAGCTGTTCTGAAAACAGGTTCTGCCATGGGATGAGGTTCTAGTATTTTTTTTCATGATACAACTGTGGTAATCCACGTTTGAGAAAGATACACAGATATTTGTGCAGAAGAATGAGTGTGATCAATGGAACAGGATTTCCTGTGAGGGGAGGGTAAAAGAGGAAGACTTAGCCCAATCCAAAGACAACTTTAACAAGGCTATGTTTTACTCTCTGCTCCTTTGGTGTACTTACATTGACAATGCAAAAGGCTCTAATTCTTTCCAAATGTAGGAGGTGAATTTGCTGTAGCTGTGTGTAAGGTTTTTGTGTTTTTAAAGGCATCACACAGAGCCTCCTTTGACTGTTTCTCCTGGGCTGTGCTTCTTTTGCATATGTTTGGTGGAAAGTTTGGTCTTGTATTTGAGAGTCACAGCACGAGGCCTTGGCCATTGTCCAGATAAAACTCTTCAATCCTGAGAGAAGGGAGTTGCAGCTGACTGAACTGCAGTGGGATGGGAACTGGGACATAAGCAACTGAGCAGTTTTTCAGGCAAACAGTGGTAAGGTAGCTAATGAAACTGTGTGGTTTTGAAAAGGAGCTTCATTGCTTTAAGAGAATATTATAGAACATATTTTTGAAGGAACTGAATTTGGTTTAACAGGTCAGGGTTTCTTTTCAATACTTATGTTACATAAAACCAATCTGCACATTTGACCTCTATGACCTACTTCATCCAAAACCACTTTCTTAAGACTAAATAAAGAGCCTGCCCTGTGTACAGACTAAGGAAATGGTTTCATGTACTTTAGCTTTACTCCTGCTGATAAACAGAAGTATTTAGTCCTACCTGTTCCTTTTAACTACTTACTGCAAGCAAATGTCAATCTAGTATATAAGAAAGCTGATTATTCTCTTAAGCTCTTTGGTGTTTCACAAGTGTGCAACAGATGTTACCATAAAAGGATAAAAATGATGTAAAAAATGAAAGTGCTGAAGTTGGGTGTGACAGAGAAGGTTTTCACACACTTTGGTACTGTTCATTGCTGGAGACCACCCAGAGCTTTATTAATCCATAGCTGAAGTCATGGAAAGATTATTTTTGACTTTATGGAAAGTTTATGGCCATCAATGCTATGGATGATCGAGATCTTTAAGATTCTCATCTCTCCTGGTGTTTAAACTGTTTTGTTTCTTTTCACTGGCTTTTGCTTATGATTCATGATGATTTTCAGGACTCCAGTATTAAGTTAATATCAGAGATGGTTTCCCTGGAATAAATTTCTGTCCTGAAAGTGCCCTGTAGTTCCACAGTGACACAGGGTCAGTCTCTAATACAATTTTTTTTTATTGCTGCCTGCTCTGTCTAGGCTGGAACTGGATGGAGGGAGTGCATAATCTCACTTTCCTGGGGATGCAAACAGAGGCACTGAGGTGCAGGTGCAGAGCCTTGCTTTGGGCATTTTTTAAGGAAAATGCTGCCTTTTGCATGGTGTTGGGCACATCATTCCCAGCAGGAGCCTGACATGCCATGGTCACACCAGCCCCACGTGCTGCACAGGCTTGCAACACATTTGTAGTTTTTTGACCTTGTTTTTTAGTGAAAGGATTGAGTCATTTACGTGTTTATTTGTGATGTAAGGTGAAGGTAGGTTGTAGTTCTGATTTTTAATAGCAAACAATTTTTACTAGTGAAGTCCTCTTGGTAGGAGGTGTTTTTTTGCACTCTCACAGGGGAGTGCACAGTCCTGTTGTCCAGACACTATTTACAGAGCATTTCACCCAGATCAGAATGAAACCATTTGAAATGGATTAATTGTATGAGTATCGGACATTTGAATAATTAAGAAAAGTGTCCTCAGCCAGCATAGCTACCTGGCAGCTGACAGGACTATTAAAACTATGCAAGTCAGGGATTTGACCCAAATTTACATTTCTCCTTTGAATTATTTGACTCTGGAATCACTGGGTGGAGCTCAAAACACGAGTTGAACTTGCCGTCACACGTCCCTGACTTTCTCCAACAAGCTACATTTGTTAATTTTCAGTGCAGAAATGAACCTTTTAACTTTACACTGAAAGCAAATATTGATCTTGTTTCATATATATCTGGACTTTGCACAGGAGGGGAAAATCCTGACATTCCTGAAAATGGCAGCTGAGACATCCACAGAAGTTGCAAAACCAGCTAAACAATTCGTCCTTAAGGAAGAGGTACAGCATGCTTGGGTTTGACACTTTTTGTTGTTAAATAACAATTATTTGTAAGTTTGTGAGGGCAGAGTACAAAATGCTAGAGAGGTTGTAAGTTCATAAAAACCTATTCAATAGAAAAAACCACTTCTTCCTGATTGTCAGAGAGTTTAGAAACATGTGACATTCCTCTTTATTGAAATAATTATCCAAATTATCGATGAGGAGAGAGAAATCTACAGTGTTGTATTATTTTAAGCTTCTTCTCTCTTTTTCTTTTTTTTTTTTTTTTTTTTTTATATCTGTTTCTTGTATTGTATCTTCAGGAAGTTTTTCAAGCTGCTTCTTTTTTTTTTTAGATTTTGTATCTGTTTCTTGTATTGTCTCTTCAGGAGGTTTTTCAATGTTCAGAAATAATGCTGATATCTCTGAGAGAATTTACAGCTTGGTGGGTAATGAAACTCAATGACAGTTTTCTCTTTAAAACAGTTTTCTGGTTTTTAAGGTGGTGAACCACCAAGGGTTGCTTTAACAATTTAGGATTGTACCACGTTATATGTTTTCTGAAAGGATTTGAATTTAGATAATTGCTGTTTCAAAGACATCAGTAAATATTAGTCCTAAGAAAGGATTCTGGAGGCACTTAATTCTCATTAGAGGCACTTTCACCCTAAACTGCCTGTGTTTGTTTCTGTTCCCTTTTAACTGAACCCTTAAAAGTTAATCTTTGGTGTTAAGGCAGGTTTGGCAGTGTCCTGCTGTTGTTATAACACAAATGTGGTTTATTTTATTTGTTCCTCATGGAGTGAACACACTCTTATAATTTCTTCCGGGTACGAAGGCACAAGGAAAGAAGAGATTTGTTTGGATTGTGTCTTTTCTCCGGGGCATATTTTTAAAATATAAATATTTCACAAGAATAAAGGATTTAATTTTGGTAATCTTTTTTGGGTTTTTCTATTAAGACCTGGGCTTTTTGCAGGCAGCATTTTCATTTTATCCCCTTTGGGTTTGATTTTGTATAGGTTTTTTATGGTTTTCTTTGTTTGGTTTGTTGTTTTTTGGGGTTTTTTTGTATGTTTCTTAGTTATTCTCTTTTAAAACTATGTACTCTTTGGTATCACTGAAAATTTATAATTAGATCTTACATATTTTAAGCTATTTACTGTTTTCAACCGTTTTGTGGGCTTAATACAGAGAAGTATTTACTTTCTTTCTGCCAGTGGCTTTTATATCAGGAGTGGTTCTGTAACTGTGCAGTAACAGTGTGGTCTGATGCTGGAATATCTTCCATGAAAGCAGGAGCTGATCTTACTTCATTCTTCCTTTTTCTGTGAAGGCACATTCAGGCTGTTACAAGCAGATGTTTTTTGCCCATCAAAGTAATATACAAAGCAATAAAAATAACTCACTTTAAAACAAGTTACAGTAAAAGAAGCAAACTGCTGGGCTAATATCTAGGGATTTTTCTCTTTTAAATGAATTACATAAAAGATGAAAGATCATAGGGAAAATAAACTCATTTAGCCCAGAGAAGACATTTGGTCATAGTGTTAATGCCAAGCACTCACTCAGCAGCTCTCAGAATCCTGAAGGCAGGTATAAATCACTCTCACAGCTGCAGAAAACAGCAGTTACACAAGGCCACAGTCTGGGATCAGGGCGAGAAAAGTTTCAGGTTAGTTTGGTTTTCAGTCTTTCATGCTCAGCTTTTTGGCTGTGCTCTCTGCTAAGGGGACACTTGTGAGCATCACTGTAGTTAAAGTCTGTGCAGCCCAGAGACCCTTTTGCAGCTGATTTATTACCCTTGCAAAATCCCACTGAAAAATGAGGACTTTGCAGTACATAAAATCCCACTGAATTCATTAAAACTTGGTTATAAAACTCATGTTAAGAAACTGTTTCGGGGTTATTTTTTTATTCATATTCAAGAATTTGGAGTATTTTTTTTTTTTCTGTATTAGCAACAGGAATGCTGTTGCACATTCCTGCATGTGTTGTGATGCTGAAATTTGTCTTCAAAAGAACCTAAAAATGGTTGTGTTGTTTCTCTCAGTTCTTTGGGATTAATTTTATAATGTATTTAACAAAGAATTCTTTATTTTAGGTAGTCGTAGAAAGACAATGGTTGAAGCTTGCAGAAACAACTTACACTGATCCCTTTGGGAAACCCAGGTAATTCCCTCTCTGCTATTCCAGATTTCCAACTGTACAAACTGGCCCCAGGCTAAAGAACATGAGCATTACAAGCACATCACTCCACACAAGATGAGAACTATTCACTGGGAGGTTCCTTCAGAGCTCCTGCTGTTCAGAGAAGAGAATCTTACCCCAGCAGATGTGCAAGCATTGCGATTGAATTTGGCTCCTAAATCCTCTTGGCACACTGCACCCGGATTGTGTTGCATTTCCAGTTCTTTTTACAGATGCTGCACAGAAGTTCTAGCTGTGCATCTACTCTGTGACAGAGAGTCCATCCTGTGGCTGTTCTGATTCTTCATTATGGGCTCCTTTTTCCCTACTGGTGGTGCTGGATCTTGCATACTATTGACAAATTAATGTCCTTTTTTATGTATGTTACCATTTCTGTGCAATTCTTTTGTACTCTTTAGTTTTGCTGTATTTATGTAGGTGTTACAACATGGCTTTAGTTCCCTCCCTTCAATGTGTTAGATTCTGTACTGATTGCTTTCTCTAGTACCTCCCAATCCATCAGCAGAGTATCCTCTTAAAATTAGCAAGGTTGGATTTTCTGTGTAATTAAAATTAACTATTTTCTCTCTCCCTCCTTAAGTAGGCAAAAGAAAACTATGCTGTAGAGATTTTATAGTGCCAGTGTATGACAGGGCCTGCTTATGGCCTGCTGCTTCTTACAAGACCTCACTGTGTGATGGTACATTTTGCTTTAAATGAAAGTAGCAAGGGTAGAAGATTATTTACATATTTATTTGTTCTTTTCTCTGTCTAAACAGAACTTGGGAAAGTGTAAAACGTACTGGCAACAAAAAGGGAGTTACAGCTGATGGTAAGAATTGGTGGCTTTTTCTGTTTGTATTTTTTTCCTGTGAAAGTCCTTCTGAGAAGCTGATAATGCAGATTTCGAGCTGATCTGTTCCTGGATGAATGAGGATGTGGAACAGGTGGCTTGGCACAGCTGCATATACCCCTGAGCTAATGGAATAATAACTAAAGTGCTGAAGAATCAGAACCTTACTGGTGGGAGTGCCTTCCCAAGATCATTGTGTTCATATTAAAATGATGGAGCACTTCAAAGACCTCAGGGGTGCCCTGACACAGAGTAGTTCACAAACTGGTGATTGGGCCTGCTGTTAGAGGCCAAGGGGCTCTTTGGGACATGATTTAGGCATGAAGAGTGTAGTAGAGAGCTCCCCACAGAGGCTTTCAGGCAGTTTCTGTAGGCAGGAGAGCCCTTCCCTGAGGCTCAGCCTTGCTTGGTATGTGTGCCTCTGGCTTGCTGGGGAGCTTTGAAGATCTCTCACCATGCATGATATAAAGAGCTTAAATTCATCATTCAGGATTCTGGAGCAGGCATCTAAACATTTAATGCTCAGAGTAGCAGAGTGTGGGTTCCTTTCCAGATCTGGCACTCAAATCTCACTTTCTGCTGTGCTCACATTCCATGTCCTTGTGTCTCCCATGGCTGTGGCAGGGGTAGCAGTGATAGCAGTGCTGCAGAGGACCCTGCACTACGACTGCATTGTCCTGGTGAAACAGTTCAGGCCCCCAATCAATGGCTACTGCTTGGAATTTCCTGCAGGTAAATGGCTGAAACACTGGGATGAGTCTCATATGGTTCAGTGTGTTTAGACGTGCTCAGAGTGTCAATCTTTATGTATTTTATAGGTTATATATATTTTATAGGTTAGACTTAATGATCTCCAGGGTCTTTTCCAGCTTAATTGTTTCTGTGATTCTGTGATCTTAATGAAGCTCTAGATGGAAAACCATGCCGAGCTCCATGTGCTATTCCAAAATAGGAATATTAGATAATGAAAATACAAAACAAGCTTGTTTTAGCAGATTGGAGAAAATTTCCTCCACTTCTTTCTCTGAGACTCAAAGCATTTGGCTTCTTTCCCTCATGGGAATATTATTGCCATTTTTGGGGAAGGCAGCATGATTCTGTAGATAATTGGTTAAGGATGTTGGCAGCAGCATAATGAATCCAGGGACTGGAATCCTTCCTAACACTTATCCCTCTGTAAAGACAGAGTAGTGAGAATGTTTCCCCTCTTCCATGAAGCTTGATTAGATCTCAGGATGGATATTGCAGTTAAGTGGGAAGCTTTTAATTGTTTTTGTGTATTATGTATCTCCCAGGCCTCATTGAGGAAAACGAGTCAGCAGAAAGTGCTGCGCTTCGAGAGCTGAAGGAAGAAACTGGCTACAAGGGGGAAGTCGTTGAATGTACTCCAGGTCTTTGCTTTTTTTTGTTTCCCACCTAAGCTAATTCAGTCTTGATGGCTACTCTGAGTGTCTGAAATGCTCTAAACCAAAGGGAAAATCCAAGCAGCAAAGCCTATGCAGATTAGCAGGGTAGCATCTCATGGCTGTAAATGTGAAACTTTGGTCCTCGATGTGAATCAGCTGCTGAACTTCTGTCTGACGTTTGATGTCTGTAGGGAGGAAATTGCTATTAATTAAGATCCTTTACACAAAACCCAATTATTCAAGCTGTGATTTGGCATTTTAGTGTAAAGGTCTAAATTGCTGGACTTCTATGAGTAGCATTTGTGAACTTAGACAAAAATAGCTGCATGATACAGAGGTCACCCTTCTGTCAGCCATGGGGAGGTGACAGTACTTGGGTTCACCAGCTGGAAAGAAGAAAGGAGAATAATTGGAGTAAATTCAGAGATCCTTTGGAACATAATTGTTCCAATCCTATGCTTCCTACATAAGATAAAATGAAGGCAAAATGAGGATCATAAATCAAACTTGAGAAGGTAAGTGAGGCAATTTAGGATTTTGAGGAAATGTTATTGCAGTTGAGTCTTGTCTCTCAGTTATTGGGTACAACTGCATGCTGCGGACTGGGAAAGGTTGGAGACAGGTGATGGCAAAATTAGACTCCAACAGACTGAGAAAGTCTATAAGGAATACTTTACAGTACATCTTTAGTCTATTGAATGGAAAGTAAATTTGGCTGTGAGGACAAGTCTTGCCAGAGATCTGTAAAAGACCTGAGAGTTACAGAAACATTACTTCTAAAAATATGTAAAGACAAAGTTTTTGCTATTCTTACAGCACAAATGCCTGCCAAATATATATTGCATTGTATCAGATACATTTCTGTGAAAGCTTTTGTTAAAATGTCAAGGTGCTTGACTCCTGCTCTGAAAATCAACCTCTCCATGTGCTCAATGGCAGCTCTGTGCTTGGACCCAGGAATGTCAAACAGCACAACACACATCGTGAGCGTCATCATTAATGGAGATGAGGCTGAGAACACAAGACCTAAGCAAAACCTTGGTGAGTTTTGTACCATTTAGTTGAAAATGCTGAGAAGATAACAAAACAATGGGTTTAAAACACTTAACTCACCACTGCATCTCTCTATCTTAGCTGATTTGGATACTGCACATCCTTCCAATCACATCCTGCAGTCCAGATGAGCAGGGTGTGTCTCTGCTGAATTCACTGGGGAAGCCCAGATGTGAAGTGTCAGCTGTTGGCACACTCAGAATAAAACATTTCAGTGCCAAATTTCAGTGAGGGCCATCAGCACTTGGGAACCCAGATACTGCTCTCAGTTGTAGCTTTACTCTGGAAGTAATTGCAGTGTGACTCACACTCAGTCAGACATCAAGTGCTTTTTAATTGTAAACTCTAGAGTATTTCAACCCCTTAACTCAGCACTTTTTTCACTTGCAGATGATGGAGGTACGTAATGTGACTGTGATCTCATTGACAATAAGGTCAAGCGTGATTCTTCGTATGGCAAGTTTTACTTAGAAAAAGTCAGTTAAAACTGGTTTTTATTTGTGCTTGGGTAATCTCCTGACCCTAATCAAACGTGCCTGAGGTTGACTTTGGCCTAGATGCAAATTCCTGTGGGGCATCATTGCGTCAAGTATCTTTCCCAGTATTGCACCTATAGCACCAGGTGTAGTATTTCAGGAAATACAGATTACTGACCCCCCCAACAGCTGCAGGTCAAGCCCTAAAGACAAGTAATTCAGAGACAGGGGAGGGGTAAGCCCGTGTAACTTCATCTTGAACAAACCCTTGAGATGGTTTGGTTTTGAAATGCATCTCCAAACCATTTCTATATCAGGAGAATCCAGACAAGTTTTATTCAACAGTGTATTTTTCATTCTCAAAAGGGAGGTTTCTCTTTTTGGGGTTCTTATCCTTCAGAGCTACCAGCTACACTTTTTTCCCAACTGTTTTTCCAGCTTCTTTCTGCCAAACATATTTTTTAGTGACCCCAGTCACTGCCTTCCCCCATTTAATTGACCATTTTTGATATATGAAAGCTCACAACTTTTGGATGGTGATGAGCATTCAGTCAGTTTCTTTCCCCTTCTAAATTCCAAGTAACAGAAAACACAGGTAAATTTTTCTGTTCACTAATTTAAGGATGTGTAAACCTTTTTCCTCTCTCCTAGAATTTGTGGAAGTTATTTCACTTCCAAAGAATGACCTTCTGCAAAGGATTGATGGTAAGAGCTTTCTGACCCATTAAATGCACTAACATGGGCTTCAAGAATCCCTTTTCTTCTCAGGGCTCCTTGTGTCATTTCTCACCCGAGAATATATTGTAGGTTAAGCAAAAAGCAGTGAGAGACCTGGCCCAGTATGACAGTTAGTGATAGCAGGAGTTTGCAGTGTCTGGAATCCTACATATCTTCATTTTAGCAAGGACTTGCAATTCTGTAAAGGTGAGGTTTTAACAGCATGTCATAATTTTTTACTTTTGTTTTCAGAACTGGTAGCAGAGGAACATCTGGCAGTAGATGCCAGGGTTTATACTTACGCCTTGGCTCTGAAGCGCGCAGCAGAAACACCGCTCCAAGTTCCTTTTATGAAGTTCTAGAACTGGACAATGAGAAATGTAATTCAAAACTGCCCAAGCTGGATGGCTTAGAAGTACAACTCTTCTTGTAATCAAGGTCCTTTGCTTCACTTGTAGTGCAAAAAAAAAAGTGTTTGTAGTAATGATTCTGGTATTTTTATTTGAAATTATGTAACTGACAAAAAGCATTTTTTTTCTAACTGCTCTATCAAGCCTTGACAGAATATACATAATAAAAATACTGTTTAATTTTCAGAATGGTTCATTTCTCACTAGATTCACTGCACTTACAATTCAGTATAGGTAAGATGCTTAGGTAACCCTAGTTGGTGTTGTAACCCCATGGTTCCAAAGGAGGCAGAGGCAGAAGAGTGAGTGCAGGTCTCTCTCACTCCCACAGCACTCACACAACTGCTAACACCTGGAGAAGGGAGAGCTCAGGGTAGTCTGCAACTTCTTTGTGATGGGCTGGAAATGATTTCTTCTCTCTAATGACCAGTGATAGGAGCCAAGGGAATGGTCTGAAGTTGTGTCAGGGGCAGCTGAAGTTGGATATTGGGAAAGGGTTCTTCACCCAGAGGGTGGCTGGGCACTGGGCCAGGCTCCACAGGGAAGTGGCCACAGCACTGAGCCTGAGAGTTCAAGATACGTTTGGACAACACTCTTGGGCACATGGTGGGATTCTTGGGATGTCCTGCACAAGGCCAGGAGCTGGACTCAGTCTTGTGGGTCCCTTCCAACTCAAAAATCATAGAATTGAAGAATATCCTATTAAGTAGTATTGTCTGTGACAGGAGCAGGGACAGCAGCACAGGAACACTCTGTGCATGCTCTGGCAATTTTAAGAACTTCCTCTTATGATTTAGACACGATGTTTCCTTCTCCCAGCCCTAACTAAACTCTGCAGAAAAAGAAAACTGGTTTGTTTGGTCTAAAATAATGATTATGATACCACCAGCCACCAGTGCAAACCAGAACTGTACAGGCCCAGCCAAGGGATCCTGCTGAAGGTATGAGGTCACTTATGTGCCCTGAGAGGCCACAGCCTTAGTTTTCCCTCTTCCCAGGACACGTGTGTACCTTCATTCAGTCAGATCACTGCTGGGTACATCTTATCCCAAATAAACCTTCAGTGCATCTGCACACAGTGGGATGCTGCTGCTAGTAATTATGTAAACAGCCACCACTGCTGAAAGGTCGGGATCTGAGAGTTTTAATAAACACACATCAAAATCAGTCTTGCCTCTGAAATAGATGAGGATGAGTGTGCATAATCAGGGAGACTTTCTGAAACAGAAGATTGCTTAAGACTTTCTTACCTTGACAAACACCACAAAGTTACTTTCAAGTTAAGAGTGAGAGAAGACAGAAGAAATGTGACATCAAAGGGAAAGAGTGATTACAGCAGAGGGAGGAATCTTGGGATTTTTTTTAATTGTGGCAGCTAAAAATTAACCTGAATTATATTCTAGAAAGAAAAAAATAAAGAGGGAAAAAGGGAGCCTGCTAGACTTACCTCCCTATCAAGGCATTGTAGAAATTACCAAAGAGTGCACAGGAATTACAACTGGCAGAGACAAGACAGGGGAGCGAGTTTAATTAAATAAGTTTATTGTCTAACGCGTACATTTGTTACATCGCCGCCGTAAAGTGCGACAAATTTCCAGCAGGAACTCGCCGTTCCCCCTTTTCCCTCCTATGAACTGCTTCAGGAACCAGGCCTCGTTCTGTAGACTCACAAAAGCAAAGTGGACATGAAGTTTCAGTGGCACAGTTTTCACAAGGACATGGTTGAACAGAACTGCTGGGCTGGGCCCTGCCAGGTTGCCCCACGGGAGGCCCCAGGGCAGGACCCGACCGGCCCGGCCGCAGCAGATCCACCACAGGACCAGTTCACAGGTGAGATGAGTATCAGCCACAGGTAAATCTCTGCCTGCCCACCCTCAGAGCTCAGAGAAAGGTGCCCATGTGGAGGCACCAAAAAGGAATAAGGAGTGCTGAGTTCAGTGGTGGGGAAATGCAAGTTAAAAAAGTATAAAAAAATTAATGTAAAATACAGATACAAATAAATTTTGTCAGGAGTACTGGCATGTGGCAATCTGAACTCAGGTATCTTTTTCTCCTATTAGAGACAGGGAGATTAATTTAACACTTTACTGCTGTGTGCAAAGACCTTTACCACTCTCCAACTGATACATTTGACCATCTCACAGTAGTGTCTGAACAGCAAGGTAGATGAATTGTTTCCAGCATTACAGGCAACACTAGATAATACTTAAACAAGATAATGTAAACTTTTATTTTAAGGCAGCTGGTACTAATGCTGCACACAGGCATTGCTCAATGCCCATTACAGTAATGGGACACGTAGCACTTGAAAACAAGTAAAAAGAAAATAGCAGTATTGGACTAAGTGACGCATGTTGTCAAAATACCTTCCCTTTCACACAAACCATAAAATATTTGGACATCTAGAAAAATAATGCACCTACTCCTCCAACTTCAGCCTGTTCTTTTACAAATATTTCAAAATACTGATAAATAATAGTGACTGCAAGCAGAATGCCAGTGCCAGAGCCAATGGCTCCTAGGAAGTCAGCCAGTACTGAAAGGGCACCGATGCACAAACCACCAAATGCAGCTGCTGTAGGGATGTATCTGTAAGAAAGGAAAAAACAGGAAAGAAAAAGGTGGTAACCAAGGTATCTTTCTTTTACAAATATGGAAAAGATCCATCTCAAAATCTCTCCTTGTGTCACTTAAAAAAAAAAAAAGACAGTACACGTTAATCTCTAATCTGCTGCTATAACTTTTTTTGCATATCTAAGGAAGGCAACAGCTGAATGGGAAAAATCTTCCCTTTTGTAGTGGAAACAGGTATCAGATTCTTCTGACAATCTCTGCTCTAGTTGACACTTCCCTAGCACTCGTCACCATCCAGCTAGATGTCAGCATTTCCTTACCTGTTAAGCTCATGAACCATTGATGTATCCCTGTGGCCTCTCATCACCATTTGCTGTTCTTTGAGTTGCTTGGCAACCTGCAAAAATGATTATTTTATGAAACTGCTGCAGTGTTTCACAGTCACTTGATGATTACTGGGATAAACTGATCAGTCAGGAGCTGGTCAGTTCTAAACCAGAAGCACTGTTTGAAAAGGATTAAGGTAGAACACCTACATCTTTTGCTGATGAGCCAGACACCTCGATCCAAGTCTTGGAGAAGAATGCACAGGATCCCAGCATAAATATTATATAAACTATTACATGGACAGGATCCTCAAATATTGCACCCATGGATTCTGGAGGGGACAAGTAGTAGCACAGGCCACCAACAGGGTAAGAGCGAGCAGGGCCACCTCCACTGACATCCTGAGAGGGGAAGAAAAAGGCAATAAATTATTTTTCACACACTTCCCACATTCCCATCTTGTATTAATAGAGGAATTCCTCTTTGATGTTTGAAACAGCTTTTCTACACAAATGTTAAAAAGTAAGTATTCCAGTTGGTTAAATACCAAGGATTCACATCAAAGTAAAAATGCAAATAATTCTATGCAGGTAAAATGTGACAAAATACTCACTGCCCACTGCCCCAGCAAGTTCACCAAGAAGTTGCCACTGAAACGAACAGACAACATCTGGGAAATGACATAGAGGTTTGACACTAAGGCAGACTGCAGAATGATGGGAATGTTGGAGGTGTAGAACAGCTTGATGGGATAGCTGCTGTACTGCCCTCGGTATCGTGCAGACTTGATGGGCAAATCCACTCGGAATCCCTGGGGGAAAGAACACAAATGCACCAGGGTTCACTTCTGAGACACAAGGTATTCCCAGTGTGCCCCAAAGCTATTCCTGACCATGCAGTTCTTGCTAGATAAACAAGGACTGCAAGGTCTGTGATAGGAAAGCCCAAAGGCTTTCTGCTACAGTCTGGATTACAAATTTTAAGGATTTAAAAGTGTTACAGCTTGGTTGTATTACATTCTTTTCACATAAACATAGTTTCTCATCTGCTAACTGGTACTCCTGTAAAATATATTTTAGAGATTAGGGGTTGATAAATGCCTGTAATGGCTTCCACCTGACCTAGCCAGTTACCAGCAGGCTCTGGTGTAGTTTTCCAGGGCAGGATCTTTCTGAGCAGACCCAAAAAAAACCACATGAACTTGAAAACCTGGTCTTTTTTTGTCTTTTTTCCCCCAAAACTCAGACTCAACAACTTAACGAAAAATTTTTTAAAGATGACATTTTAGCTGCCCCCACCCCCAAAATCTCCATATGGATCCTCCTTTGGTGTCCATTTTAGCAGATACTTAGACTTAAAAAGAAACATTAATTAAATGTTTCAGCAAAATTAGGGGAAAACCAATAAGCTACACATCCCAAAGAAGCAAAGTTCTCCAGCTCTGTCCAAAAGTATTCTTTTCAGTCAATGATGAATATTAAGAATATTATTGGTGTGATGCAACCACTGCAGTACCAGAATCCATTTTATTAAAAATATTCTCACAGTGTGTATGGCATTCCGTGGAATGTGAGATTACACAGTGAGTGCAAGTAGGCCTGGCTGTAAAATTTTACAGCTTTACTGTCATAGAGGCAATAGTTACTGAAATAACAACACTGGAATAAAAAGAGTTCACTACTCAAAGCTAAGATACTTCAGTTACTGTGACTTAAACCTTCCCATCTTTTCCCAATGACTGCAGAGTCCAGGGTCCACGTGCACTTGTACCTCTGCAGAGCTGCTCTGAGGAGTTTTACCTGGAAATAGATGACCACAGCAAACACAAACACTGTGGCAATCAGGTTCATGAGGTTGGGCAGATTCTGTCGGTAAAAAGCCTCGCGCAGAGCCCGGACTTTGTCAGTTCGTGTGGCCAGGAGATGGAATAAGGCAATCACAGCACCCTCAAACTCTGTTCCTGCACCAAGCAAGAAAGTGAAAGAAAGGTTAATCTCCAAATTAAAAACAGTTTTTTTAAAAAGTACCTTCCTTTTGGAAATTTTAAGTATGACAAACAGAAAAGCTGATACAATTGGACATGGATCTTGTTATAACAAATATGTCACTACTGTCACATAGTCACATATGACTATGTTCTATATGTCATGGGACTCTTTTTTAGGTTATGGAATGTAGAATGATCTAAAAAACTATTATTCCTGGTTAGAAAAACAAAAATAAAAACCCGATCCAAGTCACACACATGAAAGAATACTCTCTTCCTTTCTTTTCTGGGAGCAGGAGGATGTTCAGAAGGAAGAAATAATGAACAAGGTGAAAAATAACTTTTAGAAGAACAGTAATAAAAATGCAACAGAACTACTAAGAATTAAATTCAAGTGAAAGCAAACTAAAAGCATGGCTCAGAATTTCAAATGAATGCAGTAAATTAGTTAATTTCTTGATGCTGCATCTTAAGGTGCTATTTCAGGGGTCTCAGAACAACCAGATGTTGTCAAAGCTTGGCTGAGGAATGAAGAGACTGCAGCCTCTGAAGAATTAAACCAGCTTAAAGGAATTCAGAGGCATCAACTCCAAAAGCATCCTATAGCCACAAACAACAGCTGGATCACAAACAATTCCTCTGAAGGTACAGCATTTCCTATTTTCTCTATTTCCATGGACTAAGTGAGGCTAAAACAAGATGATTTCAGTTTGGAAATACAAAAAATTTCATTCAAGGGGCCTGAAGTCCCATTTTAACTGCTGCACTTCAAATCAGCAAACTTGTATTAATCTAAGTCAGACATTTTCATCTTCAATGTTGATTGGACAGTTGACTTCAGAAGCCAGTCACCACACATTAGAACTTTATTTTTAAATGCCATCCAATAAACATCTGATAGTTTATGTGCAGTATACACCCACTGACTGTAACAGCACACATACCTCTGCCAGTGTTGATGGTAGTGGGACTGAAAGCTTTCCAGACAATGGTTTCACAGATATTGGTGGCAATAAACAGGGAAATACCAGAGCCCAATCCATAACCTTTCTGTAGCAGCTCATCTAGCAGCAACACAATCAAACCAGCCACAAACAGCTGTGAGAAAAGAAACAAAACTGAGCAGAAACAAGAATAAATCACGTCAAGAGTTGTGTTGTAATTCCCTGCTTCAGTATTTTCGTAATGTTGGACAGTGATGGTTAAGTCTTTCATCTAAATGTCATTCATGATGTTTCTGACCTCTAATGCACCAAGGCCTGCACATCTCACCTGGCAATGAGCTCTGTGCCTTTTTTCAAGGCAGACACAGCAAACAGATTATTCAGTAATAATATTTTTTTCTAAAAAAGATGTTTAGGTTTGTGCATTTACTGTTTTGTTCTGCAGGACAATGTCTCAAAGCTGCAGCTGTGCCATTTAGTGAGAATTCCTCCACAGCATTGAAGAGCAGCTACTGTTTCCAAAATCCACCAATTCCTGTATTCTAAGTTAAGCTCCACTCCTACCTGAAATACTTTTGATATTAACTATCCCAGAATTCTCCTCCTTTATGGAATATTTAGAATTTCTCATATCTAGACAGATACAAATAATGATGCTTTGCAGCATTAAAAATAAATAAATTGAAGCCACACAGACACAGATTCCTTCCAGCTCTACTGTCTCTAACCAGTCTCAGTTACACATAAAATAGCTCTTTACAAACCTGAATTATAATAAGAAGACAAATTCCAGCACCCATTTCAGCAGGATCTCCATACATTCCAGTCATAACATACACAATGGCTTGCCCAATGGTAATAATCATCCCAAATACTAAAACAAGAGAGAAAGCAAATCCTTAAAAAAAATCTGAAGTCACCTACTAAAGAAATTTCATATCTAATATCACTTAGGCAGGTTGCTTTCCCAAGAATAAAAACACACTCAGTAATTTTAATTGGAATAGAGCTTACATTTCTGAGCTCCATTGAACAAGGCTCTGTCTTTTGGAGTGTCACCAACTTCAATGATCTTTGCTCCTGCCAGCAGCTGCATGATCAAACCTGATGTCACAATGGGTGAGATACCCAATTCCATCAGAGTACCTAGAGAAGAAGAAAAATTAAAACAACTGCCATTCCAGCACCTCTCCTAAAGCATGAGGTCTCTTCAAAGGTTCCTTTATTTCTAACTATGCTTCCAGTATGTAAATTCCTGTACAGGTATGACAAAACAGTTATGGGCCTCATAAAAGGCTGCTGTGTTAAAACCTGTAATTTTGAAGGCAGCAGGGAAAAACCCATGTAGGTTTTAATTACAAATACTTTTGTGGGACCATGCTAACACTGAAGCCCAGCTTTTCTGGCATATCCTCAAGGAACCTTTCCCTGGACAGCATCTTGTCCCTGCTTGTTTATTCTGTTGGTGCTTCAATTTTCCAAAAGTTTAATTTTGCAGACCACAAAAATATGCTGCAGCTCCACAGTTTCTGAGAACACTGCCCTTGGAATCACTGGCTCTAGTTGAGAGTTTAGGATTAAACTAGTCCTTAACAAAACAAAGACTGTCATTAAGCTGCTCTTAACTCTGCCAACTCACTGGCATTGTGTCACTGAGGTACCAACTCCCAAATGTATACAATTCAAAGAGGGAAAGCATTAAAGTAATTATTATAATTTGGTTCTTTCATACTTGTATCCTGGAGTTTCCATGCTAAATATTACATGACCTGTCATGGAAATCTCTATTCTTCCAGCAGCCAGAAAATTAGGATGTCAAAAACTTTAGCATTCACCTCACATCCTCCAATGACTTCTAATCAGTTGACTTAAGTGAAAACTCACTTTCCCACTCCTGCTTTTTATTGTTTTCAGTCTCTCTAGCCTTTCCTTGGCCACTGTTACTATTCTGTTTGGGTAGTGGACAGCATATTTAGTATCATACACTGCTAGGGACACACCAAATTCTGCAAACTGTGCAGGAGAATCTGAAGCAGAGAATTTCTTTACCTTACTATCCTCACTGGTGTGACAAAATTTGACATTTCTAAGTAAGCAGAACCTTCACATTAGAGGCTTCCAGTGATTTTCTTACTTCCAGCCAATTTTCCAAGCTACAGATGAGATCAGTGTCCTCATTTAGAGTCAGGCATGACTGGTCACCCATCTTAAGTTTCAGACTTCTAGCATTAGTTTGAATCTTATACATTTGGTTATGTTCCACTTTACTCTTCTAAAATGCTTGGTTTTGCTGAAGTTTATGCCAAATCATCTCTGCCTTTAGCATTCCCACCTAGAAAATGACTCACCCACAACAGTGCCAAACTATCATGAAGTGTAACTGACTTGCACAGGTGAGGCATTTCCTAACCAACACCCTTGTACTGCACATTAGTGCACCTCCTAACTGGGAAGTCAAAAGATTCCCTGTCCCATGTATTGTTAGAAAGAGGCTGCTCTAAAATCCTGAATGGAATCACCCCAACACTTGTGAATCAATATTAATCTCACCTGCATCTCAAGGAAATCCTATTCCCAACATGAAGCACTGCTCAAGTACTGATTTTAATTCCATCTGTGTTAAGACCTTTACAAAGTGTTCCAAGCTGACATTTGGGTGGTGTGGAATTTAACAGCCAACTGTGAAATTCTGTTTCTCTCCTGCTCTCAATAAAGGAGTGAGTACCAACCTCTGTTTGATGCAAGAATGACTCGCATCCAATAGAAGGGGTCTGCAGAATCTGATGACATGATTCCAAACAAAGGGATCTGTCAAAGTGCACAGCAGCATTAAACAGATACACACAATTAACATGCATTAATACAAAATCTTAACATGCAATGATTCAACTGTTACATTGTTTATTTTCTTTTTAATTAAACCAGAGGTATTGACACCATTTCTTTTAATCCTCCAATTAATCCTGGGGCATAACTCAGAGGACTAAACTAAGAGCCTTCCACAGGAAAAAGCAGAAACCCCTAGAAAAGAAGTTTAAATATTGAAATTCTAGAGACAGAAATACGTTTTGAAATATCCCACATGGAACTGTCAATACTAGACACGTTCATACAAAGCTTCCATATTCTGTATGTCAATATTGAGGGATTTTGAGCTCTTTATAACTCTTCCTAATCACCAAAACAGTAGAGTAGGAATCCAGGCAATCTTAGAGATCAATTTCTGAAAACTCTGATCTGCACCATCTGTTTTCCTTATTCAACTACTACAATTTCTCATATAGATGCAAAATTCTAATTATGCATACATCCAACTGCTAGTAAACCCAGATAAAATACATGTTCTTCTAGCTCTAGTATCACTCCCACTTCCCCCTTCCAAAATGCAGACAGGTACAAGAGCTGGGTTTTAGCCTTTACACAGTCCTTCAGAGCTGAAAACAAAAACCATTAAACTACTGCTCTGCAGTCTGGAATGGCTGCATTAATCAACATAAGCTAAAACCCCTGATTCTGAAATGTACAGTTCATTTTGAATCTTCCAAGAGGTCTGTAAGTTCTAAAAAATGTCTATCAAGTAATACATGGGTTCTCATTTTCTTCAGTATCCAGGCATTCTTTAAAGAAAAACAAAAAGCCCCCACTGTTTACATGCCAAGCACAGGTTCTAGGAACGCCTGCAACTATGAGTAATAAAGATCACATAAATGTTTACAAAGACAGGCATTTTGGAAAGGTTTTAGCAAACAATTTTACCAGGATATTCACAAAAAACTCCATATGTCAATTTAATCACTTCACAAAAACGTTTTCCTGCAATCTTTACAATCCATCAGGTTGTTGAAGAAGAAATTGGTAAAAAGTCACTTGTTTTCACCCTTGTCAGTGCTAAAATTTAAGTGCAGCCATGAGCAGAGGGTAAAAAATGCATTTTTGAATTGCTTGGTTTGTTTATGCTGCTCAATAAATAATTACCTTGGCTGTTTACCCTGCAGCCACTACCATAATTTGATAGACCTTTGTAACAAGAAAAAAATGTTATGTATTTCTGACTAAATATAAAGCATTAGTTTCTAGAAACACCTATGCTCAACACTAAAGACTATTTCAGAGAACTAGGTTTTTTTGAACTGAACTCTAAATACTTTAACATAAAAATAAAAGCTGAAACTGTTAGAGTAACATGAAACAAGAACATCTCATACTTTCAGGGTACTTTAAATGTACAGAACACACATTCTCTGACCACAGACAACATCAATACTTACCTGGCAGCACACTAAGAAAATGAAGAGTGTGATGGCTGTCCATAGTACCTTCTCTCTGAACTGGATCTACAGGACAGAGTGGAGACAGGAACATGTTCACTGCATGTAGGACTTCCACTACACCCTCACAGCAGTACTAAATCAGTCAGAATTCAATGCAAAGATATCAAACCAGAGAGCATCACTCGTCATTGGAATTTATTTTTAATACCATTTCAGACACAGGTAATGTTATGTTGGACTGGCAGACATTCAGCCACTAGAATATATTTTATCTACACTATTCTAATGCAGTGGGTGTTTACAGAAGAGCAACAGCATGACTAAAATCATGGATTTACCAGTGCAAACATGAAAGATTAATGCAAAAATCTTATCTTCAGCACTTAGTGCTCTAGGCTTCAACAGAAGTTTTGTAAGGCTGAAATTTAATTAAACTAAAGCACTATAAATTTTTTAGAGGGATTGAACTGTTGTGAAGACACGTGATTAAAACCAGAAGAACCATGAGTTTTCATCAGCGATTCAAAATATTTAGAATTAAGTTGTTCAAAGGGTGTTAGAGGGATCTTTAAATTCATCATTATGTTCATGGATATACACCACAAAATGGTTTTTAAAATATTCTTTGTTTTCCTCCAAAAATTTTTTTATTGAGGTAGGTTATATATTACTTTAAAAAGAATGCCAGACCAATGATCCCTAGTCATTAATTCACTGAAGAGAATCTCAGAGGAACAACATTTGAGGTGCCTGTAATTAGTGCTGGGTGCAAGAACAGAAGAATCACAAGACTGAAGTTTGAGCCAGAGGATTACTCAAAGCATGAGACAGAAAGAAATGCACTTGAGGAGGGCAGAGAGAGCTGAGATGCAGGGCTGTGTTCAGGCTCCCACCTCTCCTCCAGGGACTGTAAACCTGAGGGTTAAGTGTGTTCACTGCAGACAAGAGCAGAGCAGCTACTAAAACATGACATGAACTAACACATAAGAGAGAGACAGCAGAAATGGTTGGAGCTCCCTGCCTCCAACCACTGAATCTGCCCATGGAAAAGTAATAAGAAAAAGGATTAGTGCCTAGTTTAAGAGGTACTGAACACCCACAAATGAGAAATTACAAACCAGTGCAGCAGCAGCACAGGTCCCCAAGCAAAAGAAAACCCAGCCTACATCTTTATAAGTGAAACTATGCACTTATAAGCAAAATAATCCATGATTTAATTTATTTCCTGCTACTGCCTCACTCTTAAAAGAGGACAGATGCTAAAAATACTTACAGCACAGAGTTATAAAAAGAAAAACAGTGACAGCAGCAAATAAATCCAAACAATACCTTGTGTTAGACTATGCAGTGCTGACCCACTTTACCAAGTCTGAAATCCACAATTCAGATTTTAAGCACAGACTTCTAAAGCCAAAAATGCTTAACCAAATTATCTCTACAGCCTCACAGTTAAACTTGGCTTCAGAGGCATCAGTGAAGATCTAAAGGTGGTCTGATTCTCTCTGTAACTGTGGTGAATATGAGCATTAGAGGAAATCTGCATCACTCAAATCACAGTTATGCACAAGGAAAACAGTCTCTATGAGTCAGGACAACAAAAAGGAAAAAGAAGCCATCCCAATCCATATGCCAGGAATGGCAAAATACAGAGTGGTACCAAAATATTCCAGCCACAAATGCTAACAAGCACAGGCACAGTAAATTTCACCATCTGATCTGATTCAATTGGACATTTTCTTCCTTTGACATTTTCTTAAATCATGTGAAAAGGAAGGGACTTGAGCATTATCATCTTGGTGCTCTGAACAGTGTGTTCTACTTAACAAATCTGTGCATGAGAGAAATGTGAACCCATTCTAGTAACTACAAAAGTAGCAATCACTTTTGCTAATCAAGTTGGCCAAAACACAAAAGCAACACTCCCCAGAGACAGAAGAAACCACTTTCCTCATCAACAAGGATGGCAAAATGATTCACTGAGAGCCCAACTGAATCAAAACATCATCTTCACTTAACAATCAATACATGTTTAATGAAAATGAATCTCCTTTTCTATTTGGTTATCTAAATTTCTTATCCTGGCCTTAAGCCAATTCACTAAAACTATTACTGGTCATATCTGCCCGTGACAGCTTGCAAGAAAGCAATAAATTACAGAGACTTAGAGTTACATGGAATGACCTAAATCACTTGATGAACTACACAGAAGCAAGGAACGTGACTGAAAATGGTCAAAGGGCTCTTCAGCCCAGGAAAGATGTTCCCAATTACATTTTCACTTTAAATTTGTACAAAGCTGGCAACTGGCAGCCATTGTCTAGACAGCGACCTAAATAGCAGTAAAGACAAAGTGACCCAAATAGGCAGGACAGGAATCCTGGCACCTCTCTGGGCATCCTTCATCTGCTGATGGACAACAAGGACACATCAAGCCCCTCTTCCTCTCTGGCAAATAACATCTGCCAGTGAGCTTTACAGAAACATCAGTGTCTGTAGGTTTGTGTCAGCTTTCTCTTCTCACTCACCTCACAAGACAAAAATGGGATGGCTGTAGCCAAGTAATCACAGATGTGCCATAAATCAGCACCAAAAGATTGTACCAAGGTTCTCCAGTGCAGAAACAAAGATGAGCACCTGCCAACCAGACCTGGTGCATCCAAGCCTTAGCATGGGGGTCTGGCTCTGGAGATTCCTGCTCTGAAAACACATTTCTCTGACCTAAATAATTTGTTTAGAAACCTGTCCCAAAGCTGAAAGATGCTGCAAAGCAACTAAATGGAGCAAAGAGCCAGGGAGTAAATCCTAGCCTTTTTAAAAAATCTGTTCCAGAGGGCCATAATCATAATTTTTTACTGTATCTTCTCCATTCAGTTCAGCAGGCTCATCTATGGTCACTGGCACCAACACCTCAGCATCCAGTCCTACCCTCTGGGAACCTCTCATTAACCCCAGAGGATTCTCTGAGATGGTATCATGTTCCCAGTTAAGCTTCCCCTTTTAAGAATATAAAAACCAACATTTAGCTCTTAAGGAATTTTCAAGGAAGTCATGACAACAGTCATGACAAGTCAGTTTGTTACTCTAATTAGGTTGTCACATGGGCAATATGTGCTTGCTTGAATTTTAAAATTAAAAATGGTGTTTGGTTGGGTTTTTTCTGGACAAGGCAGGTCTCTTCCTGATCTTTAGAAATTACCTATTTTTTCACCTAGAAAATGTGCCAAGAAATGGGGGGAGTTTCAAGGGCTAGAGGACTGGAGAGATCAGCTGTAAGTGAACAGAGTTCACTGATTTCAGATCAAAGAGAAACGTCCCGTCCAGAAGGTGAACAGGGCAATTACCTGAACTTGTACCACAGATCACTCTCCCACCTCAGCAAGGTCAATCACAGCTACGGGTGGAGGAAATACTTTGTGGGAAGAGGAGAATTAAATTTGTGTTCCCTGATCTACAGAACAATCCTTTTCCAAGTAATATACAAGCCAGCTCAAAGCCAACAGTGGGATCCACAGGAAAACAAAGACTCTGCCCTTGTATATTAAAACAGATCACGTGGAGCTGAAAATAAATAAACTTAGTCTAGAATTAAGATTTTTTTAAAAAAAACGAGTTAGCATAATTACCAAAGGGAACAACTTACCAGAAGGGTGCTCAGAATTCATTATCACAGTAATGTTTTACCTTAACATGGGTCCCCCCCTGCTCCAAAGAATATGTTCTGCTTTAGGGCCCACTGCCTGTATCTATACTGGAGAATTTAACAATATTCCCACCTCTGTGAACTAATAAAAGTAGGAACATAATGTGGCACTCACTTTTCTTTCCGGTTTCTGGATTTCAGGTAACACTGCACAGAATGGCTTAATAACTTCTAAAAATTTTACTGTTCCAGAAAAAAACCACAGACACACAAAAGAAGACAGAAAAATATGTTAATGAATATCAACGAATTTATAAAACTTCACAGAACTTCATTTAGCTTCCAAAACTGTCTGAAAAGTAATACCCTCTTCTTGAAACAGCTGAAAACCGGGGAAAAAATGTGAAATAGAATTCTTGTTCTAACCAGATTTGGCCCATTCTTTTTTCCACAGCTGGAATAATTTTAGAGAAGTGGTGCACACTCCTGGTGTGTATCACCAGGAGTGAACTGAACTGTATTGAATCTAAAAATAAATGACCTAGTATCACCCTGTGCTAGTTAAACACAGACTGATACTGACATCAAAAGGTATCCATGCAGAGATTAGAATTTTGTGTCTACTGAAGCATTTAGCTAAAAAAATAATTCAATCACTAAAATATGTTGAGAAATTGTAATTTAAATGAGTGGAACATCTATTCTGATTGGAATTTCAGGGGGTTTTATTTTAGCTTTTAATACATCTCTCTTCACAGTTTCCCCTTTAAAAACACAGAAAAGCTCAACAGTTTAAGCTCTTTCTGGGGAAAAAAATTAAATCAATTTAGAAAAAAAAAAAAATTAAAGCATATGTGCTTGGTGGGGAATTTGCCCTCCAAAACTTGAACATTATTTCCAGCCCCAACACACTGGGACAGACATAAAAACCACCACTGGTTAATTTTCAAAGAGAACGCATTCATTACATTGCAGAATGCATTTATTACACTGTAAGTAACACTTTGGTTGTAGTGTCATGTTTACATTTACCCTCTCACGTGACATATGTCACCTCTATTTCTTCCAAGCCTTCACACAGCTTGTCGGAAGGTGCATTTCACTCCACAGAGGGGGGCTCAGCTCTGCCGTGAACAAAATCCCAGAGCATCGTGGAATGGCTCAGGTTGGAAGGGACCACAGGGCTCATCTGCTCCCATCTCCCTGCTCAAGCAGGGCCATCCCAGAGCACACGGCACAGTCCAGACACTTCTGGAATATCTCTACTAAGGGAGACTCCACAGGTTCTCTGGACAACCTGTTCCAGTGCTCGGTCACTGCACAGGACAGAAGTTCTTCCTCATGCTCAGGGGGAAGTTCCTGTGCATCAGTTCGTGCCCGCTGCCTCTTGTCCTATTGGGGGGCATCACTGAGCAGAGCCTGATCCATCCTCTTGACAACCGCCCTTTAGACTCTCATACACATATGTATGTGTATATTTGGTATATATGCTACATACCTATATATGGTGTGTATATATATATA